>VZZY01014232.1:14335-133430 GCA_013400335.1 Eurystomus gularis | reverse complement strand
CTGCAAACTTGCTGAGGGTGTCCTCAATGTCACTGTCAATATCATTAATGAAGATATTAAACAACACTGGTCCCAGCACACACCCCTGGGGGACACCACTCGTCACCTTCCTTCATCTGGACACTGAGCTGTTGACCATCGCTCTCTGGATGTGACCATCCAGCCAGTTCTTTATCCACCAAACAGACCACCCATTGAACCCATAATTCTCCAACTTTGAGGTAAGGATGTTGTGGGGGACTGTGTCAAAGGCCTGGCAGAAGTCCAGATAGATGACATCTATTGGTCTTCCCTTGTCGACTGATGCAGTCACTTCATTGTAGAAGGCCACTAGGTTATTCAGGCAGGACTAGTAAATCTATGTTGACTACCTTGGATTACCTCCCTGTCTTCCATGTGCAGGGGAAGGTCTATTCACAGGGGTTTGTAGTGATAGGACAAGGACTAATAGTTTTAAGCTAGGAAAAGAGAGATTTAGGTTGGATATTAGAATAAAGTTCTTTAGCATGAGGGTCATAGAGCACTGGAATGGGCTGCCCAGAGAAGTGGTGGAGGCCCCATCCCTGGAGACATTCAAGGTCAGGCTCGATGAGGCTCTGAGTAACCTGACCTAGGTAGATGTCCGTACTTGTGTAGGGAGGTTGGACTGGATGACCTCTAGAGGTCCCTTCCAGCCTGAAACATTCTATGATTCTGTGTCAATGTGCCATAGAAAAACCCTTCAAATTCCTTATCTTTCTTTGGCACAGGCACTATAGCAGGCAGAAAAGTGTCTACAAACCATGATGAGTACAAGAATGTGACCTATACAATACTTAAATTGTACACTGAGGTATGAGAGGTAAAAAAGATCAAAAGCAAAACTGTTGTAGCCCAGCAAGCTGCTAATAGCTTAGGACTTGCAATTCTTTGCCCTCTGATGAGGGTTCCAGCCTTATGGTTGACCTTGTCTCATGAAGGAAATGAAACAATGTCATCTCCCTTATGAGGAAAGGCTGAGGGACTTGGGTCTATTTAGTCTGGAGAAGAGAAGACTGAGGGGGGAACTCATCCACACTTACGAATACTTAAAGGGTGGATGTCAGGAAGATGGGGCCAGTCTTTTTTCTGTGGTGCCCAGTGACAGGACAAGAGGGAATGGAAATAAACTTGAGCTCCAGAAGTTCCATCTAAAAATGAGGAGGAACTTCTTTACTTTGAGGGTGGCAGAGCACTGAAACAGGCTGCCCAGAGAGGTGATGGAGTCACCTTCTCTGGAGACATTCAAAACCCGCCTGGATGCCCTCCTGTGTAACCTGCTCTAGGTGGCCCTGCTCTGACAGGGGGGTTGGACTAGATGATCTCCAGAGGTCGCTTCCAACCCTACTGTTCTGTGATTCTGTGTGGAAAGATGTTTTGACTCACAGTTGAAGGAAGCTGTAGGTGAGCCTATCCAATTGATACAGCCTCTCTAAAGCTGTACATTTGCTTCACAGGAGGCAGAATTAAGTTGGGGGCAGGGGGAGGGTATCCCCACTGGAGGTTCTGAGAAATCTTGATCAATTAATTTCTTTGGAGCCCTGCAACCACACTTCTCTAAGTGGCTTCTATTTGCTGCTGTTGTTCCCTTTCCAAAGGAAACATCTGTCTTATAGCAAAGGCCATTCAGTTTTGGGCTGATATTTGCATTTTTAGCAATAAGGAATGGCATCTTAAGGAGATGAAGATGACTGAGTCTGGTGTGGTCTTTCTGGTAGGGTGTGAATGTGAATTGGCTGGCTGAAACTCCAGCTTAGGGGTGGTGAGGGCAGACCAGGGAAGCAGCTGGAAGACTAGGGGAGAAAAAATGAACTGCCTTCACTCCCTGGGCTGGGGCTTATCTCACTGCAAGGGGAGGTAGCAGCTCACAAGCAGATCACCATGATGCTCCTCCGCCACCACCAGTGCCTTTTTGCAGCATGCTGAGGTCATGAATGAAACATCATATTGTCCCTGAAGCCAGGACACGTAAGCTGTGCTCCCAGCTGCCTGGGAAGCTCTGAGACAAACACAGGAGCAGAAAAGAGCAGGCATTTCGGCACCCAAACAGTCAGCTTGTTTTGTGGACATTGCCCCTTCCCTTAGCAAGGGTGTATCATTTCTGCAACAGCTTCAGCAACCAAACACAGGACACAATCTATTTAAAGTGTTTGTGACTTTTGTGTGTGTGCTGCTGCTGGAGAATTTGGCTACTGGGAAGAATAAACCAACTTTCTACTGGCTGTCATAGGAAAGGTCACAAGCACTTCTGAGAGTATCTGTCATGGTCTGCAGGCAGAGTGAGGTCTTGGCCTGATTTTACAGTTTCTAATAATGGCTGGAGTGTAATGGGTGCTTAGGCTGGTGTGGGTTCCTCCTCTTTTCACTGGTAAGGGTTGGTTTTTGGGTTTTCTTTTGTTTTATTTGAACATCATCTTCTCTGATGTTCCACTCCAGGCGTGACATCAGGAGACCAAAAGCCATGGAGAGAAATCTTCCCCATCTAGGATAGCTCTGTGCTTCTAGAGAAACAAGTCTTTTGTAGTTGGGGATTTAACTCTGAGTGGGACTCATAGAATCATTTAGGTTGGAAAAGACCTTCAAGAATGAGTCCAACCATACTCTACGAAGTCCAACATACTCTACCAAGTCCACTGCTAAGCCATGTCCCTCAGCACTATTTCTATGCTGCTTTTAAACACATCCAGCAATGGCAATTTAACCACTTCCCTGGGCAGCCTGTTCCAGGGCTTGACAACCATTTCTGCGAAAAAATGTTTCCTAATGTCCAACCTAAACTTCCCCTGGTGCAACTTGAGGCTGTTTCCTCTTGTTCTTGTCATGCTCTGCATTGCCAGTTAAGCTGGGCAGCACTTGGTCAAATGGGAACTGGCATTCTGTATTCTGCAAAGGGGCGTTTTCCATGTCTAATTACAACAGGGATGTGACACTGACCTGCCTGGTGCCTCTGGGTGGTTTAGCTGGCCTTATATTTGTTTGCTTGATTCTGTGACCTGCAGGTGGAAAACGGGGGAGTGGGGATCCTGCTCGGCTACCTGTGGTGGGGGCACCCAGACTCGCTCCGTTTACTGTGTGGCATTCGATGGTCAGAGCTCCCAAGGGGTGGTGGATAACGCTGAGTGCATGGCCTTCGCGCAGCAGCCTCACAGCAGCCAGCCCTGCAACATGAGACAGTGTGCGACCTGGAGCACAGGGCCCTGGTCGGAGGTGAGTTTGTGTGCAGGAGGTAACTGCCCCTTGGCACCTACTGAAGGAGGATCGCAGAAGCACAGAATGATTTAGGTTGGAAAAGACCTCCAGGATCATCAAGTCCAACCTTCATCCCAACATCTCCCTAACCTCTAGACCATGTCTCAAAGCACCACATCCACCCATTTTTTGAACACCTCCAGTGATGGTGACTCCAGCACTTCCCTGGGCAGCCTGTTCCAGTTAGGATCTGCCAAAGCTTGTGGATAAAGAGCCAGGCTCCTTTTCTGGGACTGTAAAAGGTGTGTGTCCCTGGACAGGTGGTGTGCAGAGGTATAGGACTTGTCCTGCAGTCCTCCAGCTAGCTAGCAGCTATGCCTCCCTGTAAACACATCCCTGTTCCTCAAAACTATGTCTGCCCCTGCACCTCTGCTCTTCTCACTGCATGTTCTCTCTTCTCTGGTCTGCCAGTCCTTTCTCCTCTCCTGTATTTTGATCAGGTCCACCAGACCTGGCACTAGCTGAGTTTCTGAGTCAGGCCTGTTGAAGGTGGAGGGCAGGCATGAGAGCTGCTGTCCATCAGCTGATGATGTGCAATAACGTACAAGAGGAGCTCACGGCTCCTGCCTGTGCTATTTATTTCCACGTATGTTGCTGCCTCAGCATCAGTAGCCCTGGACAGCACAACTACAATCACAACAGTTATTAAGAAAGATACTCTTGAAACGCTGGTGACCTGCTGTTTGCTGTGTGTCAGCTCAGGGCTTCTCCAATCATAGCTACATGATGCGTTTTTGATGCCTGGCTGCATTTATATATCCAGGAGAGAAAACTATTCTAACTGTATGTGCTCAGTGCTGCCAACCAGGCATTTAGAAGGCATCTTACGTGCCGAGGGCTTAGAAAGTAAAGGTAGTGTCTGCTCAGTCCCTGAAGTGCAAGCGAATTTGCCTCTTTTAAAAGAAGTACATGCACGCTTGTAACATTTGACTTATCATCTTGTGGTGGTACTTTGAGTGGTACAGCAGCATAAAATGCAACTTTGAGGTGTGATAACCTAGACTGTAAGGTCTTTTTTTTGTTGTTTTCTCATTTGAGGTATGAATTCTGAGATGACTTCAGGGTTGTGGAGTAAGAGCACTGTTTGGGGAAGGCACCAAGTGTCATGTTCTTGCGAACTGATTCCTGAGTGGTTCATTCTGGGTTCTCAAAAGTGACTCAGTTTTGTCTACTCTCAGAGATAAAAGGTCACTCCAGTAGATGAGTGGCTGAAACTCAGCTGGGTAAGCTCATCTAAAGTAATTCAGATTGTCCCCAGGTTAATGCTCTCTGTAAAATACCTTGGGTATTCATGGAGAAGTAGGATGGATTCCAGGCAACAACACTGAATTTAAGAGGGCGTTGAAAATGTCACAAACCGGTTGTGTCACGGCTCTGCACTGTAACAGTGGAGCACAACGTCTTCTGGCAGAAGATGTAAGCAATACAAGAACTTGATCTCTTTGCCTTCCCTTGAATTCTTTACCTTGAGCCGATTTTAATCGGGAGAAGGTAAGATGAGGTTCCAGGTATTTCCTGCCATTTATTGTTCTCAGTGTATTCTACAGTACTGATATTTTTCCAAAATCATTCTCGGTGTCTTCTTTGGTAGAGACCATGAGACATGATATTACTAGGCCAAAACCAGCCATTGAACTCCAGAACTCCCAGACCCTATCTACCACGTCTTGTTGTCTCTTCTACAGCATAAACAGGTACTCTGCTAACTCCCATCCCAGAAGATGATTTTAATGGTGGTTGGTAGTTTTAGGCAGTCTCAAAATGGTGCTCTTCCCGAATGTTAGGGAGCACACCCTGTAAATACGAGTGGAAACCAGGTGCTTCCTTGTAATTGTTGTGCTCCTTTCTGCAGTGCTCAGCCAGCTGTGGGGAAGGGGTCCAGACCCGGACTGTCACCTGCAGAACACAGCAGGGCTCTCAAGCTCAAGACTTTGCTTGCCTAATGGAGCCAAAGCCATCGGCCACCCAGCCCTGCCTTATGGAGAACTGCATCCAGGAAATTGGCTGGCACGTTGGAGACTGGGGCCTGGTGAGCATCGCACTCATGGTTCAGAAATAACCGATTATATTGCTGCGCTCCTCACAAACAGGCTTTGATCCATGCAGTCTGCATGTTGGCTGAGGCTGGGAGCACGTACTGCTTCATTACCAGCCCCTTGGCTCACAGTTGGGTTGTAACTGGCACTGGTAATGCTCCAGTTAATCTGCTGCCTGCTTTGTAGGCAGCTGCTACAAAAATAAATCCTTCCGAGGGGGATATTATCGTTTCAGTGACAGTGGCAAAATGCAGCCAATAAGCTGAAACAATCCACTCTTGCTGCTTATTCCCAGTTCTTCGCTCTGTCGCTGTGAATAGCAGAACAGCTCTCTGGCCGAGTATGGCTTAGAGCTCCAGGCTTCAGGTCTGGTCATTGCGTTTGGTGATATGGTTTAAAGTACGCTTTTGTAATTATTCAGATAAACTGTGCTTCAGCTGGATTAGTCTTGTCTTTGTGGAGGGAGCCAGGCTGTGTTCTACCTGGGAAAAGTGCTGTCAGAGGAAATAGGGATAGCTCCAATGCATCAGATGGCTTCCAAACACACTTTTTTCCCTTCTGTGCTAGCCAGACCAGCTTGTTCTGAGTTAAAACATGTTATATCTGGTTCTTCATGAGGTGTGGGCCAAGTTTTAGTAGCAGCTAAAGAAAGTTGCTTACCTTAATCTGATCTTTCCTGGCCCTTGGCTTTCCAATATCAGAAAGGCTCCTACCTGCACCTGAATAAGAGAGAGAAATAACCTTCCAATATTTGTAGAACTTGCCATGAGCAGATGGAATACACAGACACCTCAGCCTCTCCCCTCCCTTGAACTGCTGTTTATTGCTTCTCTTCATCCACAGCTTCCAGTGAGAGGAACTCCAGTTAGCTGCTTACAAGAAAGCCAGCAGTTTCCTTTCCCATTGTAAACTGTTGCCCTTGAATGCATAGTTCAAAACTGACCCTCTCACAGCTGGTGGAGCCCCACAGTACTGAGATGCCTTCAAGGCCAGGCTGTAACAATTCACTCCAGCTCCCTGCCACACCGCTGTGGGTAACAGCACCTCACCGGGATGTTACAGGCTGAGCATGGCTCAGAGCCTAATGCTTCAGGGGTGGGTGCACCATTTGGTAAAATGGTTTAAAGTACAGTGTTCTAGCTGTTCAGATGAATCCAGCTGAAATATTGTTTGCTTTGTCTTGGTGTGGAGGAAGCTGTGCTCAGCCTGCAGCTAATCGTGCAGCTGTTCCACACTTCTGGTCTGTGAGGTTTCTGCATTTGGCTTCTGCTACCTGCTCACTTGCCTTGTCTCTGTGCCCAAGTGCTCGAAGAGCTGCAATTCAGGCATCCGGACACGCCAAGTCATCTGTGCTGACGGCGACTCCAAATTCTACAGCCCTGAGACGTGCAAAGCCATCCAGCCACAGAAACCAGCCACCCTGGGTAGCTGCAACATGCAGCCCTGCTACCTGCCACAGCGTGAGTGCTATTGCTTGCACACCCAGCTTTTCCTAAGATGCTTTTGTTTAGGGGTAGAAATTCCCAGCTCGGCACCAGTTTATGTTCTCAGCTTCTTGCCTGCCTGTCTCCATCCTGTGCCTTTATGTTCTGTGCACATAACCATGGCATCTTCAGAGCCCCAGTACCCCTGCTGTTTGAAATGTATGTAACAGGCTTGGGAACAACACCGGTCTGTGTCCATTCTGAATTCAGTATTCTGTGATGACTCCATCCCAGTGTGTGCTGCAGACTGACCCCAGAACTCCCAATCAATCTGGGCAGGCTCAGTAGCCAGAAACTCTAGCCAGCTCTCATCCCTCTCTGGACCAGCTATAAGGGAGGCACCATTGCTCAGAAGATTTTGCATGCTGTCTGTATCTAGTCTTCATGCCAGCGTTGAAATGCTGACTTTTGTCTGCCTGCCCATCAAAGGTCACTCTCCTGACAATCCAATTGAATCCAGTCACTGCTCAGCAGCTGTTACAGGAGAAGAGAAACATTTTCATCAGCTTTAGTCTCCTGTTGTGTCCTGGATGCATTTGCAATTATTAGAGCATAGGGCTGGACTAACGCACTCATTTTTGCACTCACTCTCTTTGCAGAGGTCCCCAGTATGCAGGACACTATGGGGTACGATGTCACTCGCCAGTCCTTGCTGACACGTTACAACCCAAACAGCCCTGCCACAGGTTTGGAAGAATTTTGTTAGTTTGGGGTTTTTGATGATGGTGGACTTGAAATAGGATGTCGTAGGAGGAAGATTCCTCCTTTCCTTCATTTCTGTCATTGTTTTCATGGGCTTCTAGAAATTCTTGTAGGTTCTTTTATACTAGTAGTGAGCAATAATTGAATCTGTCTGTGCAGAAGACTTTGTACAGACCAGGTTCTGGCAGCAGGAGTTAAGTGCTGGCTAAGAGAAATGCTGCCCAAAGCAGATCAGAGGAAGAAGCAAGGGTGATGTGAGGGGACCACAGTAGTGCAGCAGGTGGTTTCTCATGAGACAGCAGAAAGAATGGCCAGGGCAGTGAGAAAAGAACCTCAGGATAACCAAATCCAGAACAGTGGGCCAGAAGACATACGTTCAGGTGAGACTGATGCAGAAAAGCCTGCCCTGTAGCCTTGGTCAGGTAAAAGAGAAGCAGAGATGAGCAAAACTGACCAGATTTTGATGCTCCCCTGCATACTGTAAGGAGTTCTCTCCCCAGATTCTCGTGATGAAAGGATACTCCCTGGGAGCTCCACAATCCATAGTACCTCTGGGAATCACCACATGCCATCCACCAAGGACCTTGGCATCAACTTGTTGCCTGTTCGCTGGGAATCCCAGTCACGCTCATCAGGTTCTCATCAGCTCAGCTTCTCTCAGGACCACTCTGCAAGGACTGGCTCCCAGGCCTGTCATCGGAGCCCGCACGGCTGCTGTCCAGATGGGCACACTCCAGCTTCGGGCCCTCTGGGGAGAGGTTGCCCCTTCAGCACCTGTCGTCAGAACAGGTAGCTGGAAGTCCACAGGCCTGATCAGGGAGGCATCGCCTTTCCTGGGGGCTTCCTAAAATTGACAGCTTGTGCCTGTTGAGCTGGGCAGGTCAGCTATTGCTGCAGCCCTTCTGCCTTCTTCCTGTAGGTATGGATGCTGTCCTGATGGAGCGTCAGCTGCCCAGGGTCCAAACAACATGGGATGCCCACAATATCACCGTGATGCTCAAGTGAGCAGAAATGAGCCCACTGTGGCCTCTCCAACAGTAAGTACAAAAACTCTTTGCATTTTAGGAGTCTATCAGATATGAAGATTCCGATCTGACCCTGGTGACCCACATTGTGGGTTTCTGTTGTGCTTCATCTCTGTCTATAATGCTAGAGAAGCGAGACTTGAGGCATGGTTCAGCCCTTTGGTGCACTTTGCTCCTGTTCAGTCTGGGGCATCCACCTGTGATCTTCTGCAAGCAGGGGACAGAGTGGGTGGTTGGGAGATGTCTGAGAAGTAGAAGACCATCCTGTGTAACAGTGATTGAATAATCTTGAGTGATTAAATTTCCGTCAGTAAGAAACTTGCCATCCAATTTCTAGGAGAAAAAAAAAATGGGGGAAATGTGGCCACTATTATTTGCATTTGTTTGTCAACTCTGCAGATTAGCTGAGGGAAAAATAGTCAAGGAGGTAATTTTTTGGGGTGCTTGGTGGGGTCAGCTGAAAAAACTGTCCTGCTGCCGGGGGGGTTACGTCTGTCTTGCAGAGAAGTGCAGCCCTGGCTCCATGGCTGGCAGCCAAGTTTCCCATCTCTTCCCAGCATGAAAGCCTCTTAGAAGGCAAACAAACAAATAGTGGTTCCTCTAACATCTGGCCTTCTGCAGCCGACAGCTTGGACACGGTGCCTTGCATGTGCTACTGTCCTCATGTATGCATGGTAACGTTTGGCTTTCAATTCCTGTCTCTAAGGCAAGCCAAGCCTTGTCCCAGCAGCACCCCTCAGGCGAGTGCCGCAGTTCCGTGTATGGCTGCTGTTTTGACAATGTCGCTTCAGCTTCAGGTCCTCAAGGGGAAGGATGTCTCAATAGGCCCAACTACCGTAAGTGATACTTTGGCTTCTTGGTGTAGAAATGTAGGAAGAGTCCTACAGAATGCAGTAGCGTTTGGAAGCTTCCTGTGCAACGGCTCTGCTCTCTGTAAAATACAGTAAATTATCTCTTTGAAAAGAAATTCTGCGCGGTGGCTGTGGCAGGGGAAGCTTGGAAGGAGTATAGAAAAGCAGCCAGATGGTTCAGTTCTGTCAGCTACCCCAGAAATTCTTGTCCTCTGCTGATAGTTGGACAGGAGCGTGTTTGTGTGATTTCTGTCAATCTGCAGGACTTCTGGAGAGCTGTTTTCCCCTGAGAAGACACGCTAATGCAGCCTGCAGTGCTCCAATTTAGTTACCCAGGTTTAGGAGAAGTAGGATCTCTCTGAGGAATTGAGACTGTGCTCAGCCCATGGACAGGGTTGGAATGAGAGCTACAGCTAAGGACGGAGATGCTGCTCAGGGTGACATGGATGCTTTCAGCCAGCAGAGTTCAATAGAGTGCCCACTGTACTCTGAGGGCACTAGAGCTGCTGGGCAAAAGCATCTCTGCTCCTTTAGTTCCCAGCTGTATCCTCTGCAGGCACATTGCTGCTGCCTTGCCTTGCCCTTTTGCCACAGCACAGAGATTTCTTGCTGGTCAGCCCTGTGGGGCTGCCCTGGGGAAAGAGAAAGCTCTCTAGATCCTCTCTGCTCAGCCACAGCTTGGCAAAGGACCCCAGTCAGAGCTCTGCCTGTGGCTGTGATACCTGTGACTTGGAGCACAGGGCTCGGTGTGTAGACACATTGGGCTGTGCTTCTCTTTACATCAGTGTGTGAAGGAGTACTCCATAATGCATGAGGCTTCACAACTGGGTCTAATCCACTTGCTTTGTGGGCTGGAAATGTGCAATTGGCAGCCACATGCATCTTGCAGGAGAGGAAGCCCCAGACCCAACCTTGTAGCTGCATAATTCCCCAAGAAAGGCTGTAAAGCATCTGTCTAGTATCTACGTTCAAAAACGTCCCTGAGGCTGGTTCTCCTTCCACCAGTGGCAAAACCAGGGCAGAAAGGAACATGTGAGCAGCTGCCCAGTTTCAATGCAGAGCTGGTGCAAAGCTCAGGTGTCCTACTTTCCCACCTGCCCTCTGCCCACAAGGCCTATCAGATCATCTGGTTAGGTGGCTAGAAGCACTCAGGCCTTTGTGCTTCATGACACTAACATCTCCCTCTGTTCTGCTCTTTTGGTAGCGTATCCTGTCTTGTGCCTGCTGCCTAGTGCCCACGGCCCCTGCACAAACTGGACCACTCGCTGGTACTTTGTGGCTGTCGTTGGCAAATGCAACCGGTTTTGGTACGGCGGCTGTCACGGCAATAAAAACAGCTTTGCCTCGGAGGAGGAGTGCATGAGAGCATGCCACAACTCTGCGGGAGTCAGTCCTCCAGAGCACCAGCCCTCTTCTGGCACAGGAGCCCTGCAGCGCCAGCACACTGGCTCCCACTCTCGTACAGGGGGTGCTCGGGGTCAGCAGCAGCCACCCCTGAGAGAATCCACAAGCCACAGCCAAGAAGGAAGAGCTTATGGGGCTTCATCCCCCACGCAACATAGCCGCAGACAGGACAGCTGGAGAAGTGAGGTGCTGCCAGAGTTTTTGCCAAGGACTGGTGTGTTGGAGAGCCAGCACTGGGGCACCCAGCATCGCAGGCTGGACAGCCTGAGCCAGCTGCACTTGTGGGAAACATCAACGCCTGGGCCCTCAGAGAGGCAGAGCAGCAGAGGCCAGCAGGAGCTGCCCCATGAAGGCAAGCAGAGGCATCAGGATTTCAGAGCAGATCTTTCCATGACAGAGGGATTTGGGCACCAGATGTCTGCAGACTTGTTCCCAGCACGAGCTCTGCACAGGTGATGATGTTTTTTAGCTTTTATTTTCCTGTTCTGCCAGCTAATTGTGAAGCATCAGCGTGGCTTCCTCTGGAGTGAAAGTGTTGCTCCAGCTGGGACCAGCTAACTGGGAATGCCATGCAATGGGTCAGCTGTACGTGTGGCCCTTTGCTAGATCAAGTTTTTCAGACCCTGGAGTTACCTGCTGTCTCTTTCCTTGCGCTTTCCCTGCTCCCTGGCAGCACTGGAAGTACGGGGTGTGAAAAGACTGCAGGATCCTGGACTCTCTGTCTGGGAGGCATTCCTGCACTGTAAATGAGAATCCATAGGTGTTTTTCTTGTTCTGACCAACAAATGTAGCTAACTCTCTGTCTTCAGAGCCTTTATCTCAGCACTGCATGGAGCAGCAGTGGGTCGTTCTAAGGAAAATTTTAAGATGTGGGGTGTGGGTCAGGATCCAGATAACGTCACTCTGAAAATTAAGAGTGCGTAGAGCAGGCTCTAAATGTCTGTGTCTGTCTACTGAGTGGAACATGGTTCCTTTAGAAGGGAAAGGTTGTAGGATTCTTCCTGCAGATATTGTAGCATTCGGTCTGCCCAGAGCAGCCTTTGTCTGTAGGAGAGGGCTTCCCGTGTGTTGCCTGGTGCATCTGCTCAGAGCTGAATGGGCAACTGGTCCTGCTTTGCCCTGTATTTGTGACTTGTCTAAAATCATGTTGGAGGACCCAGAGGAGAGGAGGGCAGCAGAGGTGCCAATGGAATCGCTTTCCCTTTCAGAGCCATCCTGGAGGAAGCCAAGCCCTCTCTTCTGACAGCAGCTGTGGGACAAAACATCCAGCTGATCTGCAAGACAGGCGTGTCCCCCTTCTCCAGAGTGGAGTGGATGAAGGATGGCCGACCAGTCTCCTCTGACAGGTGAGCTCAGCTCCCTTCACTGTAGAGCAGATGGGCTCCTTGCTGGGCAATGCAGGCAATATGCTTGCCTGCTTTCCTTGTGGTGCTACCACTAGCATTCTTAAAATAGAGAAGAAAAAAAAAAGATGAATAAAATAAACAAGCCCATGTATTGACCTGAGAGCATGAACTGTCCACCTGGTCTGTGCAGAGCAGAAGGAGATGCAGCCAGCAATAGCATTGAGGCGTTGGCCAGTGCTATGGGGCAGAACAGCTGCTGTCCCGTAACAGGGCACTGGTGGAACCCGACATGTGGGTAGTGGTAGAGAAAAATGTCTCTCTTGGATTCATCTTGGGGAAGCATGAAGTCAATAGTCAGTGGTCCAGGGTGAAGTAGCCAAATGAATCAGTTTCTCTGGCTGGAAGTTGCTGGCACTCACATCTAAGATATAATTTAAAAAAAAAAAACTTTTTAAAGCCTTTTTTTTTTTTCTTCCCTGGGAAGTCTGTTTCTAGCAACAGTTTGGAGCCAGACAGTCACTTTTTATTCTGCAAATCACAGCTAAGAAAAGCCCAGTTATGCTTTTTTGTTTGCAGATGACTGCTGGGGCTCAAGCTCCTGCCTGGAAGGGCAGTTTGCCTCCTCATAGAAAAGGCTGCTGAAAGCTGTTCCTTGTTTTCCCATCTCAGTTTCCTCTCTGTTCCTGACCTCCTTTCTGCCACGGTTATTTCCCCTGCCTGTGACCTCTATGTGGTCAGTGGGGTTTTGTTTTTTTCTAAGCTGGGGAGGGCACTACATGGTGATGGTTTATGTAACATTGGCACGAAGGGCTGCTCTGCCTTGGCCAGTTGCTGTCTGTGGCCAGGCAGAGGCAGTTAATCCTTGCTCCTGTTGCAGGCACACCTACCAGTCTGACAGCTCCTTAGTGATCAGCCACGTCAAGCCGGAGGACGCAGGGACTTACACGTGCCTCATTTCTGATGGGAGGACAGAGAGTCGACAGATTCGCTTACAGATCATAGGTGACTTATCTTCCACCAAAGAGGTAGCTCAGGGCTCCTTGTTAACAGTTGTTGAGACGAGAAGCAATAAAACCAACTGCAGGAGCAAACTGCCTCCACTGCCACACTGTGCCAGCAGCACCACGGCAGTGGCGTTCCCAGAGCTAGTCAAAGCAATCGGTCTCCTCCGCTGTAGTGGTGCCAAGAGGGAGCATGGAGGCAGCAGAGCTTCTTTTGGTGTTGCCTCATGATAAAGCCTCACTCCTAAAGCACTTTCTTCCCTGCAGATCCACCCCATAACTAGAGTTGTGGCTTACCTGTGACCTGCCCCATTTCTAGCCCAGCGAGCATGTCTTCCTCCCTGAGGGCCATCAGCTGCCTCATGATGCCAGAAAGGAGACTCCAGAAGAGGGCTTTTCTGCAGTTTCCGTCTCACAGTATAACATGACCAGCCTGCTGTAGCTGTCTGTGCTGGTGCATTTATGTTCTGTGTTTTGCCCCAACAGGTCATGCTGGGTAACAAACTATTCCCCGTTCTAAATATGTGCCTTATTTAAGAAGGAAAAGCAAAAATAGATGAAAACCAGTCTCAAAAGATGGGCCAGCAAGGCACCCTGTAGCCTTCAATCTCTGAAGTGCGCTTTGTCACAGCAGTGGCACATGGGGCAGAAAACATTGTGGCCTGAGGGATGCTGCAACATGTTCGCTGACAGAGGAGAGAAAGGAGTCTAAAATTGTTTGCCTGCAGGTCCGTGACTCTCATTAGTAGACAGCCCAGGCTTACTGCACTAGTCAGCCAGAAAACAGATGGCTGAAGGGCTCTTTGGCTCCCGTTCAGCAAGCTCTCCCAAGCTCACAGAAACCCTACGCAAGAGGTCACAGTAAGAAGTGTCCTTTTATTCACATATGGCATTTTCTGTTGAATAGAGTACCAGGGTGCTGTTCTGGCAGAGGGTGAGAGAGGTCGGGTCCTTCACAAGGAAAATCAGCAGCCTCGCGAGCTATCCAGAGGCAGGAAGGTTGTACAGACAGACGGTTCCTCTGTGCGCCAGCAAGTCACATACAGGTAAGTTCACGTACAGCAACAGTTTGTCCACCATGCCCAGCTGATGAACCATATGGCATCTCTTCATGTAGAAAAGCTGAAGATTGGAAAGGTCCTGGGTCAGCTGTTCTGAGGCATGGTTGGGAAGCCAGCAGTACTGAACTGCTGACAACAGGGATGTGGAAGAAGATCCCAGTCACAAGCTGTCTTCCATCTTCCCCGAGGGTCTCTTGAAAGAAGCATATTCTGAGCAAAGATGTGCAGGGAGGCTGACAGCAAAAAAGCTAGGTTCAAGCAAAAGTAGAAATATCAGGGGCAGCATCTTTAGCTGTCCAAGTTACCATAAGCAAAAAGGGAAACCTGTTCTGGAAAAAAGCAAAGCAAATAGGAACTGCTCAACTGGCACAGAAGAGACATATGTATATGAAAAAAAAGCTCCAATTACTTTAGCTGCGACCCATTTTTAAAAAATCTTTTGTGAACAAACCAGTTTGACTCAAAACTGTCTCCTCACATACTGGGTGGCATATTTTGTAGCTTCTTGCATGGTGCTTCTAGGCCCCACAGCAATAAAAGGATATGAATAATTTTTGCCCTAAATGCAGCATGTTGGGCCTCCAGATTAAATGGGACCATGATATTTTTCCCTCTCTTCGAGTTTCCATCCGAAAACCCAGCCAGTTTGCTGACCTCCCCAGCAACCTCCTTAGCTGCTTCTGCCTAAAAGCAGAAAGAAGTGATTCATTGAATTAAGAGCACTGAATTAAGGCTCTTTGGTTTTGCTTTTTGAGATCAAGAATTCAGGTCAGAGAATGGCGGGGGGGGGGCATGATTTTTATTTGACTCTGGGAACATCATGGTTTAACTCCCTTCTAAAATGGTGTTTAGCTGTAGTTATAAGAGAGCAAAGAGTATGAGGAGATGGGTGTTGTAAGAGCCTGACCTTAGCCTTCCTGCTGCATGAAGTGACTGGACAGCTCGTGGGCCTTGCGTGCAGTCAGGTGATTTTGCAGTGGGCTCTTCAAACCCCCAGTAAAAATCTGCTCATTTTTGTATGTCACCCTGGGGGACGCTTGCTTGGTGCTTTGTTCAGGACTTTGTTCCATTTGCCGTGTGCTTGTGTCATTAACACTTCCTAGGCTGTTACCCAGAGGGATGCTGTAAGAAGCAGGGTTGCTGTCTCTAAAGGGTTAAGCTGGCTGGCAGCAGCACAGCACCAAGCTGTGCCGACCTGGAGCAGGATTTGATGGAGGCTGCTCTTTTATGAGTAAGCGAACGTTGGTAATGGCGAGTATCAGAGCTCTGATGGGAGTGCAGAGACCACCCTTTCCTGTTGGAGGCCAAAAATAAGGCTTGTGATTAAAAAAACCCCTTGCGCTGAAGGACAAATGCTGAACAAGGAAGTTTCTGCATCTTCTGCTGTGCTTGTGGACTTTGCAGATTGAGAATGGATAAGAGCGAGCCCTCGGTAGTGGAGGCCAGCATCGGGGAGAGAGTCAAACTGCCCTGCACGGTGGAAGCATCGCCAACTCTCACCATTGAGTGGCAGAAAGATGGACAGCCCCTCTCCTCTCCCAGGTGAGCTCCCAGGTGGCTCCACCAAACCCACAGGCAGGTTCATGTGGAGGAGAGCCTCCTCCATGTCTTGCCTTTCCTTCCCTGTCTTGCCCCTGAGAGAATGGAGCTGCTGGCCATGCAGCTAAGACCTGTCCTGCTTTGTGCTGGCCAACTTCCTCCATGAGGACCAGACTGTACCGCTTGACTGCCCAAGCCTCACTCACAGATCAGAGTCTGAACATTGCACCCTCGAGTGAACAGCTGTGCTATAGGGTCTGCAAGTGAGCCAAAGCTGGAATTTGTTCGTTTACAAGATCAGCAGAAAGAAAACACATGGCAAGAAAATTTGCTAGAAACCAGCTGGACCGTGAGCCAGGGCAGAGTTTTGTAGCAAAAAGAGAGATCTGGGTGCCTGCAGTGAACTTCCACAGCTACTGGTGCTGCTCTCTTTCAGCTCCCCTTGCCCTCTGCTCCCAGAAACCTGCTCTAGCAGCGAGCTTTTCCACAGTCTACAGCACTAGTGCTGGGTTTTGAGGACCAGGGGTTGCGTTACAGTTTGAACCGAGTGGCTGTTAAGCCTTTGCTCAGTGTTACCATGAAGCTGTGCACAAGGCTTAGCTTCAGCTCTGGTGGCTGGAGTCCCATCCTGACCCGAGCACAGGCTGAAGAGCTTTCTGGTTTTGTTCCCCAGACACAGGCAGCAGTCAGACGGGGCCCTGGTGATCAGCCGGGTCAGCTCTGAAGATGTCGGCTTCTATACCTGCATCGCCTCCAATGGACGTGACCAGGACCAGCGCCAGGTCCTGTTCCGACCTCTAGGTACTGGGTGGGTGGAGGTGTGCCTGGCACGTCTGCACACACATATGTGCACACAAGTGGGAAACGGGGAGAGGGGTGGGTAGTGTGAGTTTCTTGTCTGGCCATGACTCTTGGCCTCACACCTGGTGTTTAACAGGCAATGTGAGGGCAAGGGAAGAGTGAGTTTTTACCCAGTGGTAATGTGTGTGTGTCTCGTAGATCATGGTGCTCCAGGCGGCTGGGAAGAGGGACTAATAGCACAGTAAGAGTGACTTTCATGGCCTTGTTTCTGGGGCACTGGTGTGGAATGAGTATAGGAGCAAGAGGAACGAAGGTGATAGTTCTTCTGTGCATGTGATATGCTTGTATCCAGGAGGAGTGTATGCTTTTTCCTGGAGGAAAAAGCTCTCTGAGGCCTCTGCTACTTGCCCGTGCTTGGGCCAAAGCCCTTAGGAGATCCATCTTCCCCATAGCAGCAGCATCATAGCTCCAAATACGCTGTTTCAAGGCCCAGGGGCTCGTAGCTAATTATAGCATATGTTGGACTTTTCCCATGGCAGAATGCTTCTGCTACTAGGGGCAGTAAGGCATTGTCTTCCTGTTCGTGATGATTTCCCTTCTGGTCTAGGAGAGCTGAGGATCACTGGTCTTCTGCCAAGCATCACGGTACCTGAGGGAGGGAGCGCTCAGCTTCACTGTACAGTGACTGGCAACAACGTGAATATAAGGTGGTCAAGGTGAGCAAAAATGAGACAGAACTTCCCTTTCCTTCTCTTCCCAAGCCTCATCACTTACCCTCCAAATAATAATGCAGAACCCACAATTCTCAGCCCCAACTAGCATCACCTACCCTTTCCTAAACAACTTGGTTATTACCCAGAAATCCTGGGCAAGATCCCTGTGGAGTATGGGAGTCACCAAGTTCATATTGCAGCCAAATGAGGAGAAAAGCAGATGTTAAGCTAAGATTTCATGGAGTTCAAAAAGGCTCCGTGCTGGAAACGTAGTGACATTACAATAGCCAAAACTAAAATGAGTAATCAGAGGACAACCTTTTGTTGGTCCTTATAAAACTCTGTGCTTAACCCTGGCAAACATTTTGGCCTCTGTAATAACAGTGACTCTTCTCCCAACTTCCTTCTGCAATGGTTCTCTCCCTCTGCTGTCAAGTTGGGGGCAAAGGAGATTTTAAAAGTATTTTAATAAAGGTGAAGGAAAAGCTGTGTTCTCTTGATGGTTTACAGGAAAACTCTGCATCTGTGCAACTGTTTGGTGGGGGTTTTTCCCCCGATTTGAAAATAATCAGTTCTGTTTTGGAGCCTTCTTGCAAAGGATCCAGAGAGATGGATTGGTAATTGTTTAAATCCCTCTACTCCAAGGGGTAGGACTGAAGTGGGCCATCTCACAAAGAGAGCTTTTCTTCCATACCAGTGGTATTCGAATTAACAAAATGATGCAAGTTTTGGAGTCTGAATGAAACCCTTATCAGCGAAATGAATTTCATTTTCTTGGTAATTCATAATTCGGGCAGTTTTCCTGTGGGGACAGAGTATTCCAGGAGGAACAGAACAGACACAATCTTGCTGGTATTTTAAACACTTTTTTTTAAAACAAACTTTTAAGGGAGAGGAAAGAAGGCTCATTGCTAACTCCCCCATATGTTCCTCAAGCAATATGTAGTGCTATCAATGCCAGCCAAACAAGCACTGCCAGACCACAACCTGGAGAGAGGGAAGGACACCCTGAATTTTTTCTTACTTCCTGAAACCTCAAAAACGCGTAATAACGGAAAGGGCAATGTCTTTATAGAGAGCATACAGCTAGCTACCTCCCACGCAGACAGTGGGCTAATTGATGGAGCGCTCAGGCTTGTGTTACTACCCAATTGTAGAGCCAGGTTGGAGCAAAAGAAGATTGCTTCTTCCATCATGCTGAATTTGTAAAAATTCACCTCTTTCACAGAGCATCAGTTCCCAAAACACACAGAGAGCTCCTTTAGCCCCCATGGGTGGGAATAACAACGCAGCGTGTTTTTTGCCACAGGAACGGAGTGCCCATGCGGGCGGATGGCCACCACATCCACCTGTCCCAGGATGGAAGCCTGATCATAAGCAATGTTCAAGAGGCTGATGAAGGATCCTACACGTGCAGCGCCTACAGCAGCAGCAACTCTGTCAGTGCCAGCACGGAGGTGAAAGTGCTGAGGAGCAGGCCTAGCAGTGAGTACAACCCGGTCTTCTTGTTTCTCCTGGCACAGTGCCTGCCATTGTAAGTCTGCCCATTGCATGTGCCCATCCGCCACTGACCTCAGGAGGGACCTATGGGGAGCAGCAAGAGCTTCTGGGTTGTGCTACCCAAGGAGTCCTGCTTTCCCTGGGCAGAAAAGCACGGTGGTGGAAACATCCCCTCCCAGGTTGCTGGGAGCCTAGTTTTAACTTCCTGAGGCCACAATGCCATAGTTGGTTGACCAAGTAGTTGGCTGTGAGATTTGTATTTTCACTCTGGACGCCATCCAGCTGGCTTTACAGGGGGTGTAGAGTGGTCTCTCCACAGGAGGTCAGCCCCAGAAGCTGCATTTCCCTTCTGTTTCTCACCACAGGGGTCAGCTTCTCTCTCATCCTTGATGTTGAACTAAATTTAAAACAATCCCCTTAGAACTGGCTGGGTGGAGAAAGCAGGAACTTGCTGTGTCTTTTAGGAAGGGAAACAAAACCTGAGGATCAGCCCTGGCAGTGTATTTACAGCTGCTCCACCTTTTGCTTGGCTGCAGCTACTGTGAATCATGTTGTGGACCTGAGCAGAGAGTGCGTGGACCAGCCCCACCTTGCCAACTGTGACCTGATCCTGCAGGCCCAGCTCTGCAGTAACGAATACTACTCCAGCTTCTGCTGCGCTAGCTGCTCTCGCTACCAGCCGCTGGCCAGCCCTCCTCATCACCGCGGGTGACAGACACCTCCATGGCCACGTGAAAGTACAGGTGACCGGTTACAAGGCTGGAAGTCTGAACTCTGTCCTTCTACTGCCTAAAACTGTTCTGGGGGCTCTGCCCTGCTGGAAAGCTCAAGAGGGCGAATTGAACAGTGTGCTAGTGGGTTTAACTGTTCAAAGGGGGGAGACCCACCACCCTCAAGTTTATTGCAAACCCTTTTTTTCCACACCATCCATCATGCCTTGCTGTAGCCCATCCGTCTCTTCACTTAAGGGTATCTGCTGTCACTCACAGAAAAAGATGGTATTTGGAACGTGAGGATGCTGTGACTTTAGAGAAGGCAGATAACCAGCGTGAAAGAGGGAGAGACCAATTCTTCATATAAGCAAGAGCGAGAAGTACTCTTAAAAACAGAGATCTCTGAGCTGTTTGGAGATGGGCTTGAACTGTCTCAACCAAAGCACTAATGAGCAATCAACATTTGTAATCCTGGGGAGCACTTTCCATCTACATGCAGAGGACTCTGGCCATGAGAAACAGCTTGATGCATATAGTAGTGTTCAGGTCCTGCGAGATTACTAGCACTGGAGATGCAGCTGTAATGTCACGTTACTGTAGCTGTTGTATCCCAGTGCACCTTAGACAAATCTCTAGTTAGGTCAGTTTGGGTTCTTCTTGACCGTAATCACCTTTGGAGTGAAGTGCAGAAGCAATGCTTCACAGACAGCTGAAGACAAAATAGAAGAACAGCTTTAGGGGTAATTTAGATGAATGCACCAATACTGTTATCTGTTCTGAGATGCCACAGTTTAAATATCCCTCGCTCAAGGAAGGCTCAGCAGATTTTATTTTTTTTTATTTTCTGAGCCAGAACTGTGCTCTTTGAATTTGTTTCAAAGCTGGGCTGGGAGGTAGCCTTGTGCTGCGTTTCAGCTTGGGGAGAGTAATATATGCAGAGAACGCAATGTGTAGGAGCATTTGACTTTTCAGAATAAACCTGCCAATGATCTGCTCCAGCCTCAGTTAAGTGCGTGCAGGAAGGGCTGGCTCTGCCCATGACCTGGGCTGATTTTTTGCTGCTACGGGCCAACAAGCGAGGAATTCCAGATGCAGAGCAGCTACAGCTGAAAAGCAGCCTTTACTTCAAGAAGAACAGTGAGTGGCAGTGAGTATACATGTGAGGCTCTGAAAGAGAAAGTCTTGGGCATTAACGGGTGTGTGGGTGGAGATGAGTTTATATCATGATCTGTTAAACAGGAAAGGCCCTTGGGTGTCTTCAGTATCTCAAAATGGAATTATTTCTGAGCAAAAGCATTTTTTTTTTTCCCGCCTCCACAGTCTGGTTTTATCCTAGCATCAGCCCTAACAGCCCCCCCTTCCTCATTCCACGCTCCCTGCTGAGACTTGGATGGGTTAATCATATTAATTAACACCATCACCCATTTATTATTTGCATAGATGTAGCTATAAACTAGTAGCTGTAGTGTATAGTGTTGATATTTTGTTGGCAGGGTGAAAGGGTTCCACTTTTTAAATTTCTCCTACTTCTGTTACTTCAGCTGAAGGCTTCTAAGGCAGGCAGCTAATTGAGGACTGTGCTCGCACCATTTCTCCTGTCCTTCAGTGCAGCCTCAGTGCTTGGGGCAGCAGCATTACACAGAGGTGTAAATCCCCAGGCTCGACAGCCTAAAGCTGGTTTAGACGCTAAATCCAGTAAATCAGATGCATCTAAAAATAAGAATTACCAACCTAATGAGTGCGCTCTCTTCAGCACAGGCGTGGTGTCAGGACTGGACACACTCCTTTAAGATGTGAACAAACTGAAAAGCCTAGATGCAGTCCAGTAAAGGAGCAAGAGGTGACAGTCACAGCTCTCTGGGGGTGGGTCTGTCTGTGGTCTGATGCATTCTGCTTGCTAGAAAAGACAAAAATCCTTCCTTTGCAGTTAAGACCCTTTAATTTGATTAGCAAAAGCTTCCCTGGCGCCAAGTCACGGTAGGTGTTACAGGGGAAGGGTTGATGTTGACATCAACGGCTATTTAAGAACTGTGAGATGGTCGTGCGACCTTCTACTTGTGTTCATACATAATTTTGCATTTAACATCTCAGACCAGCACCTTTGTGTGTGTAAGTGTATAGGCTATTTTGGTATATAGTATGATTTTTGCCTTTTGAGCCCAGGGACTAAGCATGGACTGTGTAAATTCCAGCCCTCTCAGTTCACCTGTGGTAGTCATGGTCTGTGATCCTGCCCAGGAGCACAGTCAGGAGTTAGTTGGTTGTGCTGGTGTCAGACCCTCAGGCTGCCAGTTCTGTAATATCCTTTTCTACTATGTCAGAGGCTCTATTTTGAGAATATTTAAAGCTTCTGTGTAGTCAGTGTTCATTTAAGCTGTATGGTTATTCAAGCTGTGGGCAGGGAGCACTGTCTCAGGCCTCACGAGGGCTGTAACAACCCTTGTGTTCTGATGGGCAGGGCTTTAACATTGAAGGGGTCTTGGTTGAGTGTTTATTCTGACCTCTTTTTGACTGCATAACCATGGGAGTGAGGATGGTGATGGAGGGCACGCAGTCACCTCTTTAAATGCCAATTGTTGTCTTTTTACATCTGACAAGCTGAGCTCTGTAGTACCCCTTAAAACTGCCTCACTGACTGGTGCCTTATTTGCGAATCAAGATGTTCATTTCCTTCCCTGAACAATGGATTGGAAGCCTCTCATATCTCCTTCCCTGTTATCTCAGGGCAGGGGAAGGGTGTAGCTGTACTGGGCTCTTTTCAGGGGATCTTGTGGCACTATGGTGAAAGATGCAGACCTAACAGAATAAGCTCTACGTGCTTTTGTTCCTATTATAAACCTCTACAAATCTTTGCTTGCTTTTTGAAAGCTGAAACAAAGCGCTGGTAGCAATTCAGGTACCATAGGGAGTGCTGGCCATCGCTGTTCCTATCACACGGGAAACAGGTAAGAAGCTGTAAGGAAAAAAAGTCCCAGTTTTCTAGACCGTGTCTGCGAGACTCGCTGTACTTGCCTGGAACTGGGAACTGCTGGAAGCTGAAATGCTAGGCCCAAACAAAGGCAGCGTTTCTTCCCCTTGAGGTTACAAAGCCTGAACCGATCCGGTGCACATAAGAATGCAGCAAGAACCAGTTGTACCAACAGGGTAAGTAGCAGCTGACTGGAAGAACAGGAAAGAAGTGAAAATACGGTCTTCTCATACGGCTCTTAGGATCCTCCTGCCTTTCAGTAGTTGGGGAAAGAAAAACAAAATGAGTTTCTCTTTCTTTCCCTTTTTCAATGTTAGTGTCTTCATATTTGTCTCTATGTAAATAAGACAGCGATGCAAACCCCAGAAGCTGATGTTTCCAGTGAAGCCCTCCATTTTAGAGCTTTAAATAGTTACGGGTCGCAAGGTTATTTGCAAGTTCAGTCCTAAAGTTCAAGGTGACTTAACATGGTGTATAAAATAAGAGGTGTTACGATACCATTGTTAAGCTTCTAGGTTGGCAAGCAGGGCTTGAGGAGACACCCCGAGGGACAAATGCTGACAATTGACTGGGGGTGGGAATAAAGCTTTCACAGACAGCGCTTCTACCACCAACATTTATTTCTGTTAAAGCAGATTATAAATCATCAGTACAAATATATATAACTTACATTTGCTTGTAAGGCCAAAGTTTAAAAGTAAAGTTAAAATGAGATGGTTTTCACAAGTCACCAGAGGCAGAACCTGGACCGGCTGCAGCCTTAACCACAAGGTTTCACAAATCGGTGGAAAAAAAAAAAAAAAAAAAAAAATTAAACCAAAGTTAAAAACCGCTAAGATCTAGTGACAGACAAACATAAAATGGTTTCCCAGGTAGCCCCAGGATGTAGATATGATTACAGTAAGTTGTCACAGTAGTGTTAGAACCAATAGATTAAGACAAAGAAACTGCAGCAATACATGAAAGGAAAAAAAACATACTATATATAATATGTAGCTTGATTCCCATAAAAAACAGTAAATTTTCCCCATGGTTTTCCAACCATGACAATACTGTTCTTCAATTTTCTTTATTTAAAACTACATTATAACGACTTACTGGTTGTGATTGTTGTTGCAATATGCTACTTACAATGAACAGATACGAGAACAAGCTAGAGCCCCTTTTTCCACCCCCCAATATTACTTACAATAAGAATCAGAGATAAATCAATCTTATGTACAATTTCTTACATCCAACCCCCCTTTTTTTTTTAACCTTTGGCAAGATTACTTACAACTCATACAGCTTTTAATATCCAACTATTTAAAATATTCTAAATGCATAAAAATAAAGATTTTGGCTTTACTTTATTCTTTACATATAATATTCACTTTTTACTCAAAATGGAAGCTCAACTTTTTCCACAAACCTAGCTTTTGCCAAGCAGGTGACCCATATCCAACCCTCCCCACCCCCTTTTTCCCCGAGGGGGAACGTCCAGGACTCGCAGGGCATCAGGAGGACACAGGTACAAACTCTGCCTTCCTTTCTGTGAGATAATTGGTGTTTCTGCAGAACAGGCGTTGGGACTGGGTGCCTTTCTTTGCTCTGTTTGACTTCCAGCTTTCCAAGCGAGGAGGGAATGCAGACTGGGGTGGCTCCAGGACTCCTTCTAAGAACTGCACATTAAATTCTCTGTATGTTTATATCCTCCCCATAATCGCTCCCTCTTTCTAACCCATTTTTTGTTTGAAGGGACCTTTGGGATTATCAAAGCAAACTGATCAGAAACAGTCCCCTCTGCTCCCTTTATCCCTCTCTCCTAGTGTACAATTTATCCACACCCACCCCCCCCAAAAAAGGACTGCTTAAAGTTCAATCTCGAACGTCTTCTGTAAATCGCTTGAGAAGGGGTTAGTTGGAGAGGGGTTAGTGCGCTGCTTCGCCTTGCTCTCTAGGGCTGCCCACTGTGCTTCGAAGGGGTCTACCTGCGGCGCAGCTGCGGGAGGCTGGGAGTGCTTGTCCTCGGCAGCCCATTTGCCGCCCTCCACGCCGTTGAAAGCCGCGGAGCCGTTGTGCTGCGCGGGCGGGCTGAAGAAAGGGCTGGTCGTGGCGCTGCCGCTTTCATACTGAGGGAACGTCTGCTGTTTGACGAGACTGGGGGACTGATGCGGGTGGGCTGCTGGAGCGTGGCTCGCGGTGCCAAAGACGTTGGCGACCATCTGGGAAGGCGTGATTCCAACCACAGGTACGCTCGGGGCTGCGTAGGTCATCCCATTTGCTACAGCGTAGGGCTGAGCTGGAATAAACGCGGGCTGCATGGGCGGCACCACACCCACCGGCACAGGCTGAGGCGCAATGAAGGTGCTGACTGGGAAGGCTGGTGCTGACTGGGAAGTTGCTGGAGGAGGCTGTAGTAGTGGCTGTGGAGCTGGGGCTGGGGCTGGGGTTGGGGTTGGCTGCTGTTGGGCTCTGACAGTCTTTGAGACCTCTTCCAACCAGCGGTCAGCCTCAGAGGGAGTACGTCTGTGATTTCCTTGGAAGAGACTTGGTGAGGCCGCACCTGAGGAGGTGCTGCTCCATTCGGTGCCTGGGAAGGAAAGCATGGGCAAGTCACTAAATGTTGTCACTCCTCATCCTTTTATCTGTTAGAAAGGCTGGAGGATGTACACAAGAACTGACAGGCCTCCTCCCTCCGTGGCTGAAAGACTGCTACTAACACTGGAAGCATCTTTATCCATCCACTGCACTGTTCTGTTTTAGGAAGATACTGGTCAGGAAGGCGTAGAGAAGAGCTGCTTCACTAAAATGCAGGTTTATTTTTCTTTCTTCATCACTAACATCTGAGACATATTTTTTTCTTCACAGCTAACACCTGAGACCTCAGGCTGTGCAGGACAGCTTTTGCCTGCGCTCACAACTTGGTGGCAATGATTAGTCCATAACCACTAATACCTCAAACTGGGTAGGATCAGTTAGAGAAGCTATAAGAAACTGGTTTTAAGACTTGTTTACCCTGTTCCCTAAATCAAGGCTTTACTCTCTAAAGGCCAGTAATGTACTGGTACTGGGACTTCAAGACAACATTCAGTCTGCTGTCCCATACACACTGAAGTGAAGTATGAGTACTCGGCACACTATACATGAACATCTAAGGCAATACATCAAGTTACTATACGATATGTAATCTGTACTTACTATGACTCCTTTATGTTCTTCCTCCATCTCCACTCACTCTTCCCTTACTCTTTTCATCTCTAACTCAGGCTATTAATCTCTCAGACTCCTTTACAATGCTCAAGTCCAGCATTTCAGACTTCTCTTCTATAAAACCACCTCTGATTTTAACTCACCTTCAGTGATTTAAAAAAAAAATAATAATAATCACCATAATTTCCATTCCTCCCAGTTTCAGAACTATCCCCCATCAGCTCAGGTCTGGTATCGCATCTCCCTACAGTTTCAGATTCTCTTTCCTTCCCATAGGGCCTTGCCAGGTTTCCAATGTGATGAGAAAAGCAACCAGAAATGCTACATGGTGTCTTGGAGAAGTGGAACCATCACTGCTCGGTAGTCTTCGGTCAGCCTGATCTAGTTAGCCGCAATCTCAAGACCAGTTTACTGTTGTTTTTAGTGTGGGAACTGTTGGAGGCAGAGCTCAGGGACTCTCTTTTATGGGGGAAGACTCACTGAAAATGGGTCTGGTACTCCTCCACGGCCAAGTAGAACCTACTCTTTCACTAGCAAAGTTTCTCTTTTTGAGTTGAGCTTATACCAGGAAATTGTATTAGTGTGATTGTGCCATCTAGCACATGAATCCACATGGGTGACAGCCATCCAAAGTACCACCTTACACTGTACATCGCTGGAGACAAGGACTGGAGGGACAGACTAAACTTATTAAACAGAAGAACTGAACCTCTAATGCCTTTAAGCAACCAACTTAATACCCTTATGTACATTAGCAGAAAGAACACACAATAGTTATTTATGGTACACAGATTCTTTACCCTCCATCCCCAAACACACGCTATTTCATTACTTCCTTTTTAAGCACTGGATTTTCTAAAATGCTGCCAAAATAAGAATCAGTCCAGCTTATAGACCCAGGACCAGCAAGTTCATCACTTCCCTCCATCCACTTGTGCAAAAGGCTACTACTTCCAGCTTTTGTTACTGTTCCTTCCACTTGCCATTAAGTGGCATTGACAATTGTCTCAAGGGCTCGATTACGCTTTTGATCCAAGTTCTCCTAGCAGTGCACCGGATCTACTTCCAATCTTACCAGCGACCACAGCTGCAGCTCCAGTATTAGCAGCAGGAGCATGAGCCCAAGGATTGGTTTCACGAACTGGCATAGCTGTGGACACTACAGCAGCTTGGGATGGTTTAGCAGCAAGCACACAGAAGGCAGAGGCAGTGCCATTAACTAAAATGGGAGCAGACAACATCAGCGCAATTAATTCATGCAAGGCATGCACGTGACTGGAATATTAGTGGGCCATGTCACATCTATCAACATACAATTTTAGATGCTTCCACATGACAGCAGTTTGTGTAAATTAGCCAGGTTGGACTGACGAGGGGTAATGGGTTCAAAGTGGAAGAGGGGAGATTTAGATTAGAAATTAGAAGGAAATTCTTTACCCCGAGGGTGGTGAGACACTGGCACAGGTTGCCCAGGGAAGCTGTGGATGCTCCATCACTGGATGTGTTCAAGGCCAGGCTGGATGGGGCCTTGAGCAACCTGGTCTAGTGGGAGGTGTCCCTGCCATGGCAGGGGGGTTGGAACTAGATGGCCTTTAAGGTCCCTTCCAACCCAAACCATTCTATGATCAATTTTAGGTTCAAAAGAACGACAGATTTTTATAGATGCAAAGTAGTAACAACTACATTTAGCAAGGAGAGCTTCTTTTTCCACACAGCTTGTATAAAAGCTTATCAGTGAAATGAAGATTAGAGTGAGTTCTATAGCTGGCATCTCTCCATAACTTATCTGAGAGTTTGTGTGAAAAACAGCAATCATGTGGTGGCACAAAAATCTCTTCCCTCGTGGGATTTGGTTCCTGTGAGGCACAGGTGGTAAGGTTTTGGCAGTTCAGGAGGCAGAACGTTAAAATAGCCATTATCTCCAAGCCAGTCCCTTTAACTATCGTGTGGTAGGTGCACGAACACTTTGTTAAAAACAAAAACACAGAAAAACTAAACAGACAAGATGAATAAAGCAGGATCCGTTCCCCTAAAAATGCTGATAACAGGACTCGCACAAGAAATTAAGACCACATGTTACCAAAAAGCAACATTACTGTGCATTCAAGCCTCATCCATCACGACCACAGCACGCAAAATCACAAACCTTGAAGGGCAGGAGACTGTGGTGCGACTACCGTCACTGGTTTTGTCATGGGGGCTGAAGAGAACGGATCTTCTGAAGGTGCGCTGAAAGCACTGGTGATCTGGGAGCACAGGGCACTAATGCTGTCCGTCTCCCCCTCCACCTCAGGGACTAAAACGTAAACAAAACTCACTTCAATTGGAAGTTTAAAGGATAAAGAAACAATTTACAAATATCAGTGTGAAACTGAAATATAATTAATTCCCTACTGTCCTAGATGTTCCTGCTAGTGATTTGCATGACAGATTTATTTATTTTTTAAAATCAGTGCTGGAGGACCTGACCTGAAATACAACATCACATTAGTGTCATTATGACTATGTCGGGAGCTCAGCGTTCCAGATTTGAAATCGTTTATTGCTCTTCCTCTGTGTTAATGCAAGAGGATGTTCATTCTAGAAAATAAAAGGGTTTTCTGTAGCTTTAGCAGAGATCTAAATCTTTCAGTATTGGAGTGCTAAACATATCAAGGATTTGGCACCAAGAGTTGACACTCTGTGAAATGAAAATAGTGATAGATTTAAGTGTTCCAAAAACACACTTCCACAGTAACTAGATGAAGTTTAAACATGCTGACAGCAGCAACGCAAGTGGCAAGTTAAGTCTAGAGTTGGACTGTTGACTGTTCCAGTTCAGCGGCAGCTGAAACCCCTCGCCTCTGTGGTAGAATTATAGGAAGCAAAAGCCGAATGTTCAAATCAAACGGGCACTCGGTTTTAAACCAAGTATCAGCATCACGTGGATAAAATAACATCTGGAGTAAAACTGCCAACTACTTACCAGATGTTGTCATTATTACTAATCGCACTGCTTTTCAAGAAGTACTGATAATCAGTCCTTCCTTGCACAGAACTGACATAATTAAGCATAATAACAGGCATAATTAAGCACAAAGAGTATAAAAAGCATAAGATGCCTGGACACAACATGCACCGTATCTAAAGTTCAGG
Organism: Eurystomus gularis; assembly: GCA_013400335.1. Classification (NCBI taxonomy): domain Eukaryota; kingdom Metazoa; phylum Chordata; class Aves; order Coraciiformes; family Coraciidae; genus Eurystomus; species Eurystomus gularis. The sequence continues at coordinate 104,692 of VZZY01014232.1, read as the reverse complement.
GGGAGGCATGCCCAGAAATAGGTTCTTTGAGGGCTATTCCAATAGAGCGCATGTGGTGTGGCAGTAAGCAGCGCTGGCAGCGGCACACATGGGAACATGCATCAGAAACGTTCTGAACCACAAAAAACCTCAGATTGTAGGTGTGCTCAGTGAGTAGCACTAGAGAGCAGTGCACTATTCCTGTAAACCTGATAAACTCAGGGCTGGTCTTAAAGCACAGGTCACCAAATAAGGATTATAACAGGAGTCACGTTAGGTATTTTTGTAGTTTTGCCACAGGGATTTTTACTTTAAAGCTTAGAACCCTAAAACTAGCTCCGTTGCCAAGTAAGCATAGAGCTGGCCTGCAGGATAACCTGGCTAAGGGGATTCTAGGACATTACGCAAGGTACTGAGCACCCCAGGCATTTATGTTGGGATGACTCCAGAAAGCCCCACTACCATCATGTGAAAACTGTACCACACGTTACTGACACAGCAGCTGTGCCACCTAAGCAGTACAGCTTCTTTTAATGCAAAGTGAAAAGCTATTTCATCGCTCTCAAAAAGAATTCAGACAGGCAGAAGGACAGAAAAGTATCACGCGATCCCATGACAAGTGGTTAAAGCCTTGAAGGGATTTGTCTCTCAGGATGCCCTGGCATTAACTGGAGGAACTGGTTCAGTGACTCAGAGGGAAGAGCCAGCACCTACTAAGTCACCAACACCCATTCCTGGAGCACTTCAAGCCGTGCTCCAATACTTCAGACAGCGTTTAGAACAGTTTGTCTTCTGCATGTGAATATGCCATTTGAAATTCTTGCCTATTCCCAAAGCAGAAGTTTTCTGCCGTGGTGATGTTTGCTCATGAGAAGTGATCCACGTGAGGCAGGAAGAAGGATTTACTAGAAAATAAGGAAGCCACAGAGAAGGAAAGAAGGAGGAGACAGTTTAAGGCAATGTTCCACTGGAACCATTTGGTTTTACCTGAGTTTTTCATGGGGAAATCGGTCTTCCTTTGCACTGTTGAAGGCAGCTCATTTATTCGCAAAGACAACTGTCGTTTAAAAGGAGACATCTTTTGGCTAAGGGCAGGGAAGCCCCTGAAAGACCCTTGCCTGGCAAGCTGTTCTATAGGGGCATGCCTCCGTGGAATAGCGTGGGGATTGCTCATTTCTTTATCCAGAGAGGCAGCAACTTCAGCAGTAGGAGAGGTTGGTGAGCCAGAAGAGGGGACAGTATTGTTTGGTGCAGCACCTGGTGCTACTGTTTTCACTTCAGTTTCAACTGCTGGAGGAAACAGGGTGAGGTTAGAAGAGTAAAGCAAAGTACGTGTTCAACTGCCTGCCCCTACTCCCATTTGTTTTGAAAAGAGAAATTGCAGGAATTTGCATAACTAGTACTCTTCTAAACGCGTTTCCAATACCACAGCAGAAAAATCATTTCTGTATATCTCCACTATCTTCACCGTGCCACTTTACATACAGCCTGTCTCCAAGGCAAAGCTGACTAAGGCTAACACTTCACAGAAATCACGGCCTTACGCATGTATTCTCTCTAGCTATTCCTGAGACTTCAGCTCTAGAAATACTTGCCCTTCGTTTACAATGAAGACTGAGAAGTGTGTGGCATGTTTGAGACCTCACACAGAGCTATGGCCAAAATATTACTACAAACTCTGTTAAGCAACTTGGGGTGGCATAGCTCAGCCGCAGCAGGGAACAGAACCCAGCTCTAGGACCTTCTTTTACAAGCCACCCTCCTAGCCCTGCAGAATGAGCAGCAGCAGCCAAACACACTGCACAAGCTTCAGCAGGCCAAAGGCAGCAGCAGCAGCGGGTTAGAGCCGCATCCAGCGCTCAGGCTGCAGCTCCCCAGCTCCTCCAGCAAATCCATTACAGGTAGAGGGAAGCGCGCTGCAAGGCAGAGCCAGCCTCCAGGCTGACAGCCCTGGCTAACACCGGGCACGTCTTTAACAGAATTTAGCTGTAAAGTTACCACCCAGTCACTAGTTAATCACGCTGGAAGCTCCTCCAACTTAAAGCCAGCTGCGCAACGCTTCTGTCAACCCGGCCTAATGGTAGAAATGTAGGATTAAGCCTCATTTAAATCATGACACTTACGATTAGAATAGCGGTGGGGGTTTCTGCATCCCTAGGAAAACTCTCTCACTGGTAAGTGAATTGGCTTTGGGGACAATAAACACAGCTCGTCAACACAGCAGGAGAAGGGGAAATCTCCCTATCCTGGTGTGAACTCTGATTTTACCTATATTGCTTTCCAAACTTTTTAGGAAAAACAATATGATCTTTCTTTTTTGTTGACACATCAACAGAATAAGTAGAAGCCCGGTAAAAGAGGAGTCACACCAGAGATTTCTGAGGAGCTGGAACGGTAGGAGGAACTAATTATGTTGTCTTGCAAGCTTCAGTACCCATGAGTTGCAGCTGCTCGTTCAAGTGAAACTTTTCTAATCAGTCTTTCTTGGAAAGGATTTCACACACCTTCATTGAGTCAAGACTTTGACTCATGCCCTCAAGTAACAAAGGCCTTGTGTTTAAGCTTCATTTAGCACATTCTAAAACTAACGTATGGGAACAAGCAGATGGATGATGAAAACGAAGATTAAAGTTTTGCAATCAAGTGGCAGCATAAAACTCGCAGTTGAACCCTCTGAAACAAAAGTTCATCTCCACTGTAAAGAGAGCTATGAACAGTATCTGTAACACTGATTTTCTGTTAGATGTAGAATTCCACTACTTGTAATAAAACTTGAGTAGGAAGTTCTACTTTCACTTGAATTTCAGAACACTTTAAATATCATTTTAAATGTAAAAATAACTCCCCTCAAATCAATTACTAGTTTTGAATATAATTCACAGTGTGACAGTTACGTGTTTTATGGGGAGGGGGGTGTTGGTTTTGTTTTTTTAGAAAGCACACTGTGATTGATCTGTTCTTCCCTCACACAATGTTATTCTACATGGACACTTTGTAACCTGCCTTAAAAATAAAAATACATTATTTTTTAAGAAAAATGATTATCACCTTTTGTTCATTTACCACAAGCTTTAGACTACAAAAAGGATTACTCCACATCCAGCAAACTTGTTATATTTTTGTAACATTTTTCTAATCAGGCCCTTTACTATGGTACCGACAGTGTTCTCTGCCATAAAGCAGGCTGACAAAACAAAGCAGGAGCAGCTTTCACATATGAAGCCACTTGTACTTTTTCTAGAGGAGATGTGGGACAACGCGCTACGAGTGAATCTGGGGGCGTTTTTCACCTTGCGAAGTGACAAGCGTCTGGAGATACGACTGGTACATCGTAAGGTTCAAGAGAGGGAATGCTGCAGGGCCATGAAGCCTCAATCCTCGCACAGGCTCCAGTTCACCTCAGCGCTGGTTTTGCTCACTACGGAGGATTGTTTAAGTTGCACCCCGTACCTTTAGCATCCGGCATCTGTCTCATAATTTCCTCTCTCTCTGCTTGTTCAGTAGCTGTAGTGACCCTGAATGATCCTTCTCTAGTGAATGTGGTTCTGCTGGCATCAAAGGTGGCAGTCACTCCACACTCCTTCTCTCGCTTCTGCTTTCGCTCCAGGCATGCTGCAAACGCGCAGCCCACGGCATGACTCAACCTTTCCCCCTGTACAAGACAACATTGCATCATACAGTCACTGCAACAGAAACACACACGTGCTTCAAGCATTGCGAAGTGATAACCTGCCTTCGGGAGAGGAATCTAATTAAGGCATTAAAGAGAACTACTGTAATTGGCCACCTTTTGTACAGCCCTAAAATGAAACCTGGTATATAAAGACTCCCAACTACTAATGCACAAGCAGCATTCAGGAAGGCCACCCAGAAACGAAAGAGATTGTCGGATAATCGGTTTAGTTCAACTGCTACTAAGATGCCAGTGCGATAACGTGCCTGCACCGATCCCTCGCCTCTGGATATGTTTGTGCACAAAGAAGCTCTTGTGAAGCCATCTTAAGCAGGTGTAGGTCCTGAAGGACAGGTAAGTGCTATTCTCAGATGGAGAAAGTTCACAGAGGGCTCAGGGAGACACTGCCGTTGTGTGCAAGCATGAAAATTAAATGTACAATAGCAACTACTTACACCTCTTAGTGGCCCTGACCAAATGCACAAGTTAGTATTAAGAGTGCCTTCTGAAAAGCACTTCCATTATTAACCAGTGAGGTCAAAAGGATCCACTGTCCAATAACTGCAAAAAGGAAAGGAAATTCAAGTTGGAGGAAATCTGTTGATCCGGCTGATACAGCGGCTACGGGGGAGTCAGAGGCACTGTTCCTGCCCGTAGCTCAACTCATCTGTTGCAATCAGCAAGTGAATTGACCTGTTATTCGCAGAGGAAAAGAGAAATGCTCCAGCTCTAACTTAACTAGGAATACCTAACTTCATTGTTTCTCGTTAAAGAAAAATGATAAATTGTCAAGTACAATTGCTCGGAACATGCAGCTTTGTGGAGTTCACGCTATGAATTTGCATGGGGTTTCGAGCACTTTGTACAATACAGGCAGGATTCAACAAAAAGCAGAAGGAGGAAAAGGCCACATCAGGAACTTAAATAACTTACTTAAGTCTACGCAGCAAGAGACTGATTTCAGTACCTTGCTTTCAAACTTTCAACTGGAAAAATAGGATTTGGAAGAAAACAGGATTCTAATTTTAATTCAGTTTAGCTCCATCCCTTAACATTTAGATGACTCTCCATTCAAGATAACATTTGCACACAAGAGGCTGCATTCATAGCCAGTCTGTATTTACTCACTATGATTTTAGCCCGGAAAAAATGTCATTGCGGTTTCAGTTTCTGGCTGTACACATTTTCAGAGGAGAGTATCTTCTGTCTATTTTTAGAAGAGTAGTTCCCGCCTGCTACAGATATCTGAGGCTGACTGCATTCCTTTTACACACATGCTGGGCACCGTTTCTCTCCCCAGGATGACACCACAGAGGGATAAGCAAATAATTCAGATACAAAGAATTAGAACTAAAATGATTTTCACGGACTAAGTCATATTTTAGCTAAAGTCCAAACACATTGCAGTATTCTCGGCAGTTCATTTTTCTAAGCAGAACTTCCAGCTACACACTGGAAGAGTTGGACACACACGGTACAAAACTTACCGTGTCCTTTACAGCCATAAAGCAGTGGCATATCCAGCGTCTCGTTGTGCCATCTCGACAGATGTACGAGAATGCCCGGTCAAAGTTCCTGTCTGGTGCGCAGAAGGAAACCTTCTCTATTGTCTGATCAACTATAAGATCCTAGAGGGGAAAAAAAATCCAGCCCCCCCCCAAAAAAAAAGAAATGTGAGGAAATACAGAGAAACACTTGAACAAGTCATTTTCGGTGTTAACTGCAAGAAGACGAGTTACACTAAAAAGAGGATAACCTGATGTGGCTAAAATTATCTGGCAATGAATTCCCCATTTGGAATCGACCCCCAGTATGAATCAAAAAGGCCAGATGACATTTTCCACCAGCAGCACTGGTGGTATCAAACACCCTTAGATTCGTTTCAGTAGCTTTGTGGGAGAAGTGTTTCGGAAAAGGAGATCGTATAATTTAAGAACAATTCATTAAAAATTACTTTTTTGATATTTTTTTCAAAATTGGTTGGTGGTCAGTGTACCTGGCACCTGTGCTAATGTATTCAACCACCAGGAGGCAATAGTATATACTCTTTTTAAGTCCTATATTTTTAGTTACCTCCAGGGTCTGCGCAACTTACTAAAATTCAGTTTTAAAAGATCCGATATAGGCGGTAACATGTCTAAAAATAATAAATGTCTTATTATTTTAAAAATGAGGCCACTGGAGACTGAATTCACCTACATCAGTATGTTTGTATTAGAAACGGAATTCTTCAGAGACAGTAACTTTAGCACTGATGAACCAGACCAGAGGAGCAGCCCTGGAGAAGTCCAGCCACAGAGCAGGTATCTTGCAGGCATCACACTGCAGAGGGGTATGAATTAACTCTACCTGCTTCTCAGTGCTGGCTTGCAGAAATCATCTTTTAGGTTGACAAAGTAAGGGTTAAATGACATGAATATAAACCAAATTAATTTCAGACTAACGAGCGGAAAAATTGTTCTGATAGCCATGCCATCTTTTAAAATACTAGCACACTTGCAGAGGCGAGCCTAAAGCTCCTATTTCTCAATGCTCACATCTAGATAAAACCAAGAGTCGTTCGCTATTACTTGCACACAGGTGCCTTGGTGGTCCATACTGTGCTATTTCACAATTAAATAAAACCTGTAAAGCAATCTAGAACGATGCCACCAATATCTTAGTTTTCCACTTCAGACCAACACATTAGATGTTAGAATTAGAAATTCTCAAATTTGGTACTCGGTCGTTATTTAGCTTAAGTCTGAAGGCACAACCTCCTTATTTTATTTACTCTCTTCACAGCGTTTTTGGAAGCTAGCTCTTGTTCATTCAGACCCATTCAAGGATCTGGATGCACTGAAAATTATATTGATTAGTATGAGCTTGCTCATGTCTCAACTATTACAGCCTTCTGCGGTGGCGCAGAACAAAGTCAAGGGACTCTCTAAGTTCAATGTCAACAGAACTTATCAGGAAAAAAAAGGTTCTTCTGGTAAATACAACAACAACAAAAATATTCCAAGCTTGTGCTACTTGCCAAGACACATTTATGGAACGTGCCTCGAGAGTAGTTGTGGAATTAACTGAGGGCAAAAAAAAATTAGCGGGCATACATATGTTTACAAAGCAATAAATTAAGCTAATGACACACTTCAGTTTCCGTTTCAAATACGAACATTTGCATTAACACAAAGATTGGTGTCCATTTAAAGTTATAGCACATAACGTTATTATAAAGACATTTCGAATTCTTGTCCAGGGAAATCTAACCTTTGTTTTTTCATCTACAACTCTGAGTCCATCCGCTGAAACCCACAGGACTGCTTTAACGGCTTTCTTCCCAGACTTTCAAAAAAAGAAAAAAAAAAAAGGAAAGAAAAAAAGAGACAGTTTTACACCAACAGCATCAGACTGCCGCCCGCTTCCCCTTTCCAAGAACCATAACATTAAGTGTAGATGAAGTCCACGGTCAGTAGGGTGCCCAAAGCCAGATACTCAATCCAAGTTGCAAAACATTCAGAGAACCAAGCCAAAGCCAGAAATTCAGAAAGAGCACGGCGTGGGGATGGGGAGAGGGCGCAGCACAGGTGGAGGCAAAAAATAAGGTGTACATCCACTGACAGTAGAGAATTCAAGACTGACCAAGTGAAGTGGGTGAAGAATTCCACTAAAGGAGTCAGAAGACACTAATTCATAAGGAGTTACACCACAGGTAGCTTCTTCAGCACAAGTTTAAACACAGGAAAATTCTTACCTGATATTTCCACCAGCCCTACCCTCCGCCCCAATAGTCGCATGGCAGAATCATGGCATCACCTTAAACCAGCGTTAAAAGCACCCAAAAACCATCAGTTACTGTGCTATGAGCTTAACGCTAAGATCAACTAAACAAGTTTCACTAATTTATTAAAAGCTAAATGTCACGTCTTGGAAGAGGGGTGGAAAAATACGATTTCTTAACTATTTGGTGCATATCTTGACAAAGCAATGGTATGTGGCAGGCTGACGCAGCGAGGAATGGTCTGGCTTTTATCCAAGATCTGACTGTGGGAACTTTCAGCGGCCACAAGCTGAGGGTAAGTAAAAGCGGGAAACACAGGAAGGCTTCAGGAGCCATTTAAACTACAGATTCTTCCTCAACTGTTTACTCTTTAAGGGAAAGTTACAGAAAACAGGATAAACACTTGACACCATATGCTTCTGAAACTGATTCACTGAACAGAAAATGGGTACAAGATGTCAACACAATTCTACTGGTTGTTACAGAGAGCTACTGCTATTTTAAAATATTTATTTATTTATTTAATGTGCTACTTTCATTAAAAGCCAGTTAATAAAATATTCTCCCCATCACGTTTGTTGAAGCACTGGGTTTACGCAGTTTGTGGCTGCTAATGACACCCACCACAGCAACAAAAGAAGATGAGGGGACTATCAGCCAGGGGCTTCATGCAAGATTTGCAATTTTCTTTTTTTTTTAAAAATAGTTCACTGCAGATGTATAGATTTCATATTCATACGGCAAGTAATGGAGCAAGGACACATTCTGGCATAAGCTACCACATGTTCCAAGTCTGCAGCGCTGATTTTAACACTGTAAAGGATGAAATACCTGGGAGTGAAAAGTCTCCTCCTATATCAGGTCGGTTTCATTCTCAGAGAAAGCAGCAAGTGTGAAGGAAAGGGGCCTGGCAAAACTTCTGTTTGTTTTTGGGGAGGAACTATCTGTCCCAGTTTCAGAAGCTGCAATGACACCCTGAGCATTTTCAAAAAGCTTGGTGAGAGCAGAGAATGGCACTGACTTGTACGGAAGAGTGATTAAAAGAGAAAAGAGAGAAAATAAGCACAGCATGAAAGCAAGCTACAGAGAAGTGCTTGCAGAAGCAAGTTTCTAAGTGTCCATCCAGCCTGCTCCAAAACCCCAGAGAAGGTTTAAAGTAAAACTGTCAGATTCGGATGCCTAACGGAAAGAGTATAATTCACAAAGGAAGATTTACTTCAATTTATCATCATATGTGTTAAAAAAATATTGAAGGATTTAAGTCATTTCTCATTTTTGGCCTTAGAAGGCCATAAATATCAATATCCACAATATATAGTCTGCATTTTCTATGCTCAACTTGCTTCCATAGCCTGAAAGCCCCTATTAATCCCCAAAACAAATGGTTTGTAGAGGTCTGTCTCCTTGAACTGTTTTTAAAAGGAGCACCAGTTTCTCCTAAGCTGTTAATAGTCTTAAAACTTTATTTCAAGCAAACACAAACAATCAGGGGAAGACAATGCAGGTAACTGTTTGCTTTAGGTTACCATCATTAGAGATACAGGTCTTTCTCCAGTAAACAATAAAAACCTTGTTTCTGCAGAAATAGTGAACAGTTCCTGAAGTCTGTATTAAAGTCAAGTTTAACTGGGCTGGGTACTTCATAAAGCAGTACTGATCTTCAGCAGAACAACTCCTCATCTGTGGATTGAGGATTTAGAAGTAGCTAAGACATGGAACTTCGTGTTTCTCAGAATAAAATGAAAATGCTAGAGGGCTAAGTCCTCCTCTCTCCTCTGGAAACCTAAGGTTCCTCATGCAAGATAAACAAACATGGGTTTGCTACGCTGAGAAAAAAAAAAAACAACAAAAAAACACCACACTTATCTCCCAGTTCCTTCTAGATTTATGGTGGACACAGTGCTCAGAAGGGTTAAAAAGTCCTTACAGTCTATATCCCAAACCCACAGCAACTACTGCTGGGCACATGATTTTCCCATCTACTGAATCCTCAGCTTATCTGTGCCTTACAAGCGATGTACAAGGGAACACACATCTCCAAATCAGTTTAATACTGGATGTGCAAATCAAAGTACTACTCCATTATGGTGGGATATTGCAAAGTATATTGTAATTACTAAGTAGATACGAGCATTTGCACTCCTGGCACACACTGGGCAAAGATCAGACCGGCTGGGAAGTGGACGCTGATGTGGTATCGCAGCTTGTGCCATAAATGCTGAAAGGTGTAGGTGACTCCACAGAAAAGTACTGAAAGCAAATGGCCAACATCCACAGGAACAGTGTGGTCTTAAATGTTGCTACCAAGGGACTTGTCTAGACATCCGTATCAGTAGCTTGTCTTCCTATTCAAGAGCTTTTGGATGACAGGACTGCTGGAGGAGAGCCACGTGTGCAACCGACTCCCGGGAACCTGATTTGTCAGTGCTGAGTCAACCCTGATAGAAACCTCGCTGCTCAGCACTTCTTAGGAGGTCAGTAATCTGCTCCAACACGAGATTTGTTATCTGGACTGATTTCAGAGTCCTTGGAGGTCTACAGGAGGGTCGGCGAGGCACCTGCCCTAACAGATGACAAGGCCCAAAGACAAAGTAGGACCACTGTGGGACGGGCATGAGGGGAGCCTCTCTGACAAGATGGCAATGTCCTAGAGATGGACAGCCACCAAAAAAAACCCAACAAAAAACAAAACAGTAACAACAAGAATAAAATTTTTTTTAAAAAAAAAAAAGTGGACTAAATGCAAAATGCACATTTCCTAATCAACAGTGCTGGCCACGACAATTCAACTGTTAGAAGTGACAGGAATGTGCAGGTAAGTAGCAGCTATACTGTAAGGTGGAAAATACAGTTTTAAGTATGTCAGACCGGAATTAAAGTTGCCCAATAATGCACTTTTAAATACTTCTAAATTGTTTCTAGTCTTCCTGCCTATTCTAGTACTTAAAAAACGGCTCTGAGATGTATCTGGAGTCTGAGTTGTATATAAAAAAAATTTTTCATTTCAGACTCTGTATAAAACATTGCGTGACGAGAAATACACGCACTCAGTGGAAGCAAAACATGAGGAAGATCACCGAATCTGTACTTCCATTCATTACAACAGAAACCCATTCATTACCACAGAAAAGCTTTCGTTTAAAAGAATGATGAGCTGCCTAAAAAGGCAGTTGATTTGGTTATGTTGCATACGCTACACAATACAACTGCAGAAACCCAGCGTGGAGCTATCAACAGACATCTCACTTTTATTTAAAGTTAAAAAGAAAGCATATTCAATAATAAATACTTGAATGTTTCCGGACACAAATCTGTCAGATTTACCTTTTATGGGGGGAAAAAATACAGACAGGGAAAGCAGCAAACCTGCCTAGACTGATTTTCTGAAAGCTGCTAGTGTGTTTTGAGCAGCTCTGCACTTTGGAATATTATATTAATCCCAATGCAAGGTATCTGTGGAGAAATTACAGATGAGACCGCCAAAAGATATTAGAGCTATTAGTATTTCTCAATTATTAATAAGACAACAGCTCTTTGTTTTTTTGGTTTTGGGTTGTTTGGGGGGGGGTGGGTTGTTTTTTTCCCAGTTTTCCCCTAGATTTGGGCTACTGTTGTAGGCTAAAGCTGTAATACGGCCACTGCCATTCTGATGCTGTGGGGACAGCTAAACACAACGGGTTTAAGTGGTTTCAGTGCTAATATATTTTGCCAAAGAGACACCTACTTGTACTTCAGCCTGTGAAGCTTCATTAATTAGCAGGGCACATCTACAAGGCTGTGGTGAAGTACCACACTTCGTAACAATGCAACTGAGATGTAATGAGGAAGCTGGCATATTTAACAGAGAAAAATCTGTCTTTAAGTGCTACACAAAAATCCATCCTTCTACATCTTTGCTTTCTTACGTACCCTAACACAGGTTAACATGAACAAGCAGAAAGAAAACTTAACATATCTGATCAGGTTGAGGTGAAGGCTTTTCTGTTTGCTTGTTTTAAATACATTGTTAGTAGTATTTAGCATTTTCAGTTGGAAATGTTTGGCATGTTTGGACGCCAGTCTTTGTAAATTCCAGCTCTTAAATTTCATTTGTGCATAGGAGTGATCTGAATAACCTGACAGATGTTCCACCTATCACATTTCAGTCCTAAAAAAAAAAAAGGAAAAGAAAAAAAGAGCCTTTTTCTTCACCATCACTACACTGTAGGTGTGTGCTTTCCCAGATCATAGGAAGAAACCTGAATTGGGGAAACAGCTGTCCCTGTGATATGCATATGAAAGGTAAAAAAGGAGCAGCTGAAGAAACCTTTTTATTCCTTATTTACTCCCCAGGCAAAGCCAAAACACATTTGTGACCAAAGAATAATCTGCTCCAAAAGGCTTTTGTACATATGGAAGTTATGAACCTGTTATGTTTCTATTTAAGCCAAGATTCATTTCATAACAAGATACTTCAGAAGCTGTACCTTAGATTAACTCCATATGAAAACCAAATTAAAATGTTTTACAGGAATTTTAAACGCGGAGGTAGGAAACAGATGAGAGGTAAAAAAAGAGAGTTCTTTCAGCAGTCTACAGGCACTGCCTGGTGGAGATGTAGACAAGAGGAATAAAACCACCCCGTCAGCACAGCACATACTTAATAAGGACAAAGAGTTGGTTCCCTTCGCATCTAAGACACTGTCATCATGAAAACAAGAGCAACGATACAAACAGTAATTGAGTTGCAATTATAAAAACATAGTAGGTAAACGCCTGGTCCCCTCTTCATAGACCTTTGAATTAGGACTTTAAAAAGGCTGAGGAGATGGTATGTGTAGGCACACTGCTTTCTCCCAACGCCAACATTTGGAGGTCAACTCGTGGTGCCAGGCAGCCAACCATGAAGCATTTGCAAGGCACAGACCCCAAGTGCACCATAGATATTTGCCCAGGTGATGTAGGCTGGCACAAGTCTAAGGGCTTAAAAAGGAAAACTCACGTTTTTCAGGAAGACCAAATAACTTCAGAACATTGGATTTCCAATACAGTCCATATGGATTTCTGTTTCAGGTTGCTTTTTAAACAATATTCTTTGTTTGAGCAACGTATTTCCATGTCTGTTTTAGAAGCAAATATTCTGAAATGGATTAGGGGACTCTCATCACCCTGATTTTAGGGCAGTGCTATACCAGGGATGTAACTCCTTATAGTGCAAGCACAAACGAGGCATTAAACTTACTTTTCCAAAGAAGCCTTTGAAGAACTTCCTTTCCTGGAGGAACAGGGGGGACAAGTCGAGCGCTATTACTGTAGGTAGCTAAAATGTCCCAGGGTTTCAAACCAACAAGCACACACAAGAATAGGGTTTGGAGGGAAAGGAAGGGGGTTTTAGAGTTATCCATGAGAAGGTGCGACAGGCAAATGTGAAAATAACCCCACGAAAATGCAGATCAAAGGGCACACACACCATTCTAATAAGCTACTGCCCTGAAATTGGTGGAAAGAAGAGAACCTCAGCCCCAATTTCATGCAAAGTGGTTACTTCATTTTCACTCACCCTTGTTTAGTTTCTTTAGTCAGGTTATAAACCAAACTTGGCAGCAGACATGGTGGTTACACAATTAAAATACTGTACCGGCTCTTGTGAAATGCAAAGCTCTAGTTCCAGAATTACAGTCCAATTTGCTCTGTATTGATCACTCCATCCCAAAGCAAATGCTTTGTAAGCTGGAGAAGTATGGCTGGTGTAAAGCAGGGTTAAAAACTGCTTCATTTTAGTCTATTTGTTGCTTTGGTTTACCTGCTACTCTTACACTTCACATCTTATGCAGTCTTCTCTGAATAGTGAGGAATTTCATCTTACCTTGTGGTACAACTAAAACATGAATGAGATCCCTTCCTCCTTCACTCCCTCTAAAGCCTCCTAAGGCTTTCTACAATATTAATACAAATACTACATATTCGTTCTACAACTCTGAATTGATAGGCTGAACAATACCCCTTTAAAGTCAGCTCAGACAGGGACAGACAGTTAGGCAAGTGCAAAGATAGCAAGAGCTGAACTACAACTTCCTAAATTTCTTCAGCCTGGAAGCGATTCTATCGATTGCCCAGTTCACATTAAGAAAAAGGCAGCATGGAATTTTAAGCATATTTGCATGCAGTGTAGTCTCCTAACTTTATTTTGTTACCAGACTGTGAAAAGAAAACTACAAGATCTGAACCAAGAGGACGTTTCACCAGGTTGGGTGCTCTGCGAGCACAGCCACGTGCTGCTCCGTGTTCGAGGGAAGCTGGCACGAAGCATATTGCTGTTCCTGATACCTTTCCCAATTTTTTTTGCTTGTAGGGAAGCTATGGTATAGTGGTAATGGGGAGGAGGTGGAGAACTGCTGATGAGGCAGGAAGTGTCTTTATGACAGCCCCCGACCCCAGTTTAACACTGTGCAACTCTAACTTGTTGATGGCTGATGGCAATGCTATATTAAAAATATTACTAATATCCTGAGGTGGTGCCTCAAGAATTGATTGATAAACAAGGCTACATTTAAAACAAAAGCTATGGTTCTGACGCAAGCCAACAAAAGCCAGGAAACACAAAATTAAGAAGGGAGTGCCAATCTTGACTTTGCATTTCCTGGCTTCTGCTGCTGTGTGCCTCTGCCTGATGTCCTTCCAGAGAGCTCTTTACCGAGGGTCTGGAATATATTTATGTCAGCTCAGACACTGTATAAAGAACATCTCTAAGTTCAGTCAGCTGAAAAGCTTAACAATTTTTAGAGGCAGGAACGGTTATGTATTTGGACAGGATATGCCAAACACTGGGAGGGGGACTAATGGATTAATCACAGCATTGTGTACATAATGAGAAGGGGTTGGATGCCGCTGCCAAGTTGAGCAATGACTATTGCATTACACTAAATAACAGTTTTTAAAGATAGCAAAAGCTAAAGAGAGTTACCAGAAGCTACCTCATTTTTAGGTCGCGGTTAATTTTGCTCTCAGCAAAACGCTTGTTAAACAAGATTATATTTTTTTTTAAATAAACTAGACAAGGTTAATGGAAAAGGCATCATGCAAAATGGGTTTTAAACAACACTAAGTTAATGTAGTTTAGAGATAACTAATGCATGTTTTAAAATATTAAATTATGTCTCTTTACCTGCTAAAACAAGAACATATATTAAAACATCATTTAAAACAAAAAGTGGCAAGTTAGAAACCAATACTACACGCTAAAGCTGATTTAAAATCAAAAACATGACATGAGAGAGAGTACACTTTTGTCTTTACATGATGTTCCCGTACCTGAGTCAAACACACTTACAGGGCCCTTACAAAGTTATTTTCTAGTCTGTGCTAAATATTTTAAATTCCATGAAATGCTTCTGAAGAAACCATTTAGAGCTTAGGGTCCAAATACAAGGTTCCTACCAGATACGAAATGCGTACACAGTTAGTTATATATCCCTTTTAAGGGAAAAACGTAAGCTACGTGGGTAGTATCCTACTCAGGCAAAAATGCAAGCTCTATTGGTAATATAAACCCATGTTAATAACAGACTGATAGCTGCATACATGGCTTTCTGATCTATTAATGAGACTGTGGTGACATTTCATCAGACAGAAGATAGGGACATAACTCAAGTTTGTCTTCATTCATTCTACACAATATTGTAAGCTGAACATTATAGTGTTGGTGTGCAATTTCAGAGCTATAAAACTATAACAGAATAGAGTATGGATGAGGGATTCTCCAGCTAAAAGTGGCTTCTTTTACTCAGTCATCAATCAAACAGTACCTGAATAAAATGCTCACCACCATCTGGTTTCAAAATCTGCAAGATGCAATGCTCAAAACCAATTACGCTACATTAAATGAGCAGGTATTAAAAAAAACCATGAATGGTTATTCCCCACAAGAGACAGAATGATTTGTTTGCATCTTTTCTTTTAAAAATCAAAGCAGAAATTAAGCTATTCTGAAAATCAAGATTAACACCTGTTCTATATTCTTCTTGACAATTACCATAAAATGTTTTCAAATCTATTAGTCAACCCTAAAAAAGAGCAGACTTCAGTTCCCCAAATGAACTGTCGACTGTTGGAGAACAAGAATTAAGAGAAAAAAAATGATCTATCTATTTTAATAAGTAAAGGCAGACAGAACTTAATTTTTAGAAGTGGCGAGATACAGGTATTTCAACCATTCTAATTTTTATTGACTAGATTTATAAAACCTACACGTTACCTGCAGAGAAAACAATAAAGATTAAAATAGGCCACATACATTTCAAGGTAGTTCAACCACAGGAAAAGTGAAGTCCAATTTCCCTTAAGCTAGTCTTTCAGTTTGAGGACTGCAGCTCAAACTTGTAATTCTTTCAAGACCAAGAGAAAACCTGTCAAAATAACCATGTATTGTGAAAGCAAGACTACCAAGAGAACAAACTTTTCTTATCACATTCCTTGCATGCTGAAACATCATCCAGTGGTTTGGCTTTTGCTAATTAAGAGAGCACATGGTGCAGAAAAGAGCTTTCAGGAACAGCAGAGTCCTAAAGAAATGCTCACAGCTTAAAACCTACGTGCTGGGAGTGGGGGGCAGGGGCTGAGCTGCAGTGAGCAGCTCCAAATGAACCTTGGATCTGATGGAGTCTAGCAACCAAAGAGCACAAAGTAGTTTCAGTAATCAGAATCTTCCTCTTGGGGCTCAGTGAGAATTTCACCTCTGCTTCCCAACTTCCAATGCTGACAAAGGAGACAATGCAAACAGCGAGCGCTAAGGGACGTGCGCTTGTGTCCCAATTTATAAACAGACATCAAAAACTTCAAACAGCAGAAGAAAACAAAACTATCTGGGGAAAGATGTTGAATTTATGAGAACGGGAAAATTGATGCCATCACAATTTGGAATAATGACATAGCACGGAATAGGAAAATGAAATTATTTACTTCCCCAGAATGCATTGTAGAGGTTAGATATCCAAGCCTGACATTTGAATCAATAGTTCAGGTGATCAAGAATCACAATCCTGGAGTTATCCATATTCCAGAAGAAACTGGGTGTTGTGCTTTTACTGGGTCTCATCATTCACAAGCTTCGCTGCACTGAACTCACTTGTGGGCTTAAAGTTTATTAAAAAAAAAAGCGAACACCTATTTCACAGCATAGCTCCCCAGGGAAGAGAACGAGAGAAGTACATGAAGTATGAACAAAGTAGATACTAAGCTGTTATTTGGTGGGCTAATAGAAAGTATTCTGACAGAACAAAAACCAGAATAGGAAAAAACCAGATGCAATTCATTATGCGGTCAGTACTTGCAATTTGAGCTACATAAACTCAATCCATAGAATAAAGAGACTCACTTATATTTTGTGTGGCCCTTTTTAATAAAAATCAATCACCAATCACCACTGGACTGAATGGGAACAGATGGGAAGCGGCTTTAACAGGTTGCTATACATTAGCTGAGAGAGAAAAGAATGAAGAGACTTGATTTTAATCAGAGCATTCAACCAATTCAGAAACTTTACAGCAGAACAGAAGGCAGAAAAGATAACCTATAATCCTCTGTTGTGTGCTAGGAAGAAGGGAAGAATGGGTTTAGATGGAAGTCATTTGAGCCCTCACATTTGGTGAGAAAAAGTGATGTCCAACTGCAGATAGCTTAAGTTTGCAAAGGTGCAGTAGAAGTACTTGATGGACTTTCAGTACTTCCACTGAGCTGCAAGGATACAGGAGTTTCTTCCACTAAAGGCATCACTGAAGAATGTACATAGCCAAGACATATAAGAGAAGTTACGAAAAGGATCGCAGTTCTCCATCTCCATTCAAACTTCACATTTTAATGTCCTTTCTCCTTCCTCTTCAGAGCTGTTCTAGCCTCAGTTCCTTGACAAGACTGATCACTGTCTCTCTGGAGTTTGCTATTTCCCCAGGATTTTGTGATATTACTACTGCAGGAAAGGGATGACAAGACCTCTTCAAATGAGCCACGGAAATAGAAGGAGCTTTGAACGAGTGCCATTTACAGGAGCAAACGCTCACAGAAGCCAAACTAAGAGCAGCCCACTTCATGACATATCAGAATTAGGCAGCCTTCAGGCCACTTTGAGCAGATGCAAGCCAGATTATTTCATGCATAACTACTATGTTGCAGTGCATTAGGAAAAAAAGCAGCCTAAATCAAGTAATATTTCGTATGATAATGGTGAATTCAGTCACTATTAAAGTGGCAGGCAACAGAGGGAGAGAGAGAGAGAGGGAGAGGAAGAGAGAGAGGGAGAAAGAACTGTTAAAAAACAATGGCTAAGTCCCATGTGGGTACCAACTTAGTCTGAAAGGTCACAGAGGATTTTTACACATTTGTTTTGCAAATAGTTTCTGCAAGTAGAAAGAACAGTTGTAACTCTCTCCCTCTCATCATCAGATTAGCATGTCCCCCTAACTGCAGCAGTGCTCTCAAACCAGCCAACTGTTCTCCTAACGTGGGTCAAAAGTTCAGTCCCTAGCTGGGGCACTGCTGCAGAACGGACCTTTTCCAGTAGCGCTCACAGCCCCAAAGACAACTTTTTCATAAAACAAATATACATACAGATTTCAGTCTCTTCACAGCATCTTCACAGATATGCATTCCTCTGGACTCATCCACTTCGACATGTCCCAAGTACTGCAGGAAACAGAGGAAGAAAAGCTTAACAGTAGCTCCTTAAAACTCCCTGGGATTAAAAATCCAATCTCTGAATTCACCTCAGTGCAGCCGAGGTGACAGACATTAACAGCACTTTGCTAGCCGCCTCTGGAGACCTGTATTTGGAGGTTTGACTTTTTATTTATAAGGGGCACCTGCACCAGTAGAAAAGCATCTAGAAATTCTGAGGGAAAGACAGATTTTCCTTACTCAGGAGGAAAAACTTAAATTGAACTGTATTTCCCTGCCTATTGATGATGACTGTGAGCTTCAGTCACTTTTTTTCTTACCAGCATAGCATGAAAACCGTAAGTCAATACATAGATAAGTGTGATGAAATTATTTTTGAACAATGATAAATACATTTAGTATTGAAACAGAATTATTCTACATAGTAAGATAATCAAATATATTTGAATGTCCACGTACAATGGACATATACATGGACATTCTTGTCCAATACAAGAAATTTCAATGTTCTAAACAGAAAGCATCCTTCTTTTACCCTTCTTTTCCCCATCTCTTAAAAACTGTAAATGAAAATTGTTTATCTTCATTACAACACCAGGCTCATATGGACACTGAAACATTTATCATTCTCACAAAAAGTTTAACAACAAAAAGTCTGTTTTCTGTATATTCACCTTATAAAGTTTTACTTAAAAAAAAACCGCCAGCAAAACAACAGTGAATAGAAACTGCAAGTTTCAAAGCTTTTAAATTAATAACCCAGAATAATATTTGTGTATATAGACAGCAATTTCAAGAAACACATTTTGAGTGTAGGGCTCAGGGTACTGTGAATTGTCTGATTTGGCATTCTAGGGGGGAAAAACAAAAAAGCTTTTCCAATTTCTCCCTACCTTTTCCAATTGTAGTTCTGTTTGATAGGGGAAGGAAAGGTTCTCTCAGAAACATTCACATCCTTATGCAAAGTACTTAACTCTTGAAGAAGAGCATAGAAACTATTAAATAAAATCTTTCTGAAGTTTTTCTGAAGTAATAAGAGGTATAGGCCAAAGAAACTTATCCCAGTTTATGAGGCATTATAAGAACTGTATGCAATTCAGCAATTCTATTCTAGACTAGCTAGAGAGAGAAGAAATGGCTTTAAAATATCAGAATCAATACTTGTATCACTTAATATAGTGGTAAACTGAGGCTTAATAATCTATTGAGAAGTCCCAACTCAAGACAGAATATTCTGCCACGAGTTATCGGAAATCTCTCTGGTTTTGTTTCATCAGAATACCACACTTAACTAGATGGGCAAAAAAACCCCACTTCACTCTTTAGCACCACACTGAAGCATTTTATCGGAATAACGTAATAGAGTCAACTACATGGACCAACTCAGATTGTTTCAAAAATTTAACAGAAATTTGAAAGTTGAGGTTTTTTTCAGGCAAGGCAGGACGCTCCAAAAGAGGAGACTCTTCCCTCTCTTTCCACATATCACTAAACTGCTGAAAGATTTTCAAGATCCTCAGTGACAGAGGGCTTTAACATTAAATCGCACTATGTGGCATTTTTAAAACAGAGTAAATCTGGATAGAACAATTCTGCAAGAATTTCATTTAAACCAGACCTCGCAGCTGGAGAACAGCTTGAAAAACAAATTGCATAGAAACTACAAGGTCAATAAAAGAGATCGGACACTTCAGAGCTTTCACAAAATGAGCTCTGTAAGGCCGAGGCTGGAGCTGCCAAAACAGCAACTGTAGTCCCTCAGCTGAGCTTGCTGAACACTTGCGCAAGATCTTCATTTCTCCAGGACACACACGAACCAGAAAATTTTAATCCTAAAAATACACAAAGAGTAACAACTAATGATGCATTTACTATGTGTCTGGAAGGACATCTTTATATCACCAGTTATCGAAATGGATCTTCGGTTCTGCCATGACTCCTGGAAGTTCCAGAGATGCAGAAATTCTGTGGTTTTGAGTACGTCATGGGTAATTTCTGGGTTTAGTAATTCAAAGTTTGTCAACTTCTTTAGAAAGGGAGAGACATAGACAGGAACAAGGCTGAAGTTTATAGAGGACAGAAAGAAAGATATATGCATGGAACAGGCCATCTAGTTTGCATGACCATTAAGTAAATTAGCATACAAATAGAGGGCAACTTCTGGATTTCCTGAGCTATCTGCACATCTCATTTACCCCAGTGCAGGCAAAATCTTCCAGCAGAAGATCCAAACCATTCAGTCCCTGTACTTGGCAACCTGCCTTTTGCTTGGAAAAGGGAGAAACAGAGCAGGGTAAATATTGCCTCATGTCACACTCCAAAACAGACAACCATTTCCCCCCCGTGTTGCCAAACCTCTATTCAAGTCCCATGCTCCAACTTTTAGCAATCAGTCATGCCACTGCTGCTAGAGACTGCAAGTTTAGCTCCAGTTTTCAATACTGCTTCCACTCCAGTGAATAGGGACATTATTGCACATATCAAGTGCATCTACCCACAGCAAAAGGGTACAATCCACAGACCGCACTGAGCATCAATCAATTCCGAATTATAAAAGAAATTACACTGCCACACAATACCTCTTTATGACACAGAGGACAAAAGGTGCTTTGTTTGCGCTTATACTTTATGTCCTTCACCAAAAATAACTTCTTCCTATTGCACTGTTCTTGCAGGAGCCAGAAGCTCTTCGCTATCGGTATCAGTGGCCTTGTACATTTTACATGCAGTTTCAAAATTCTTCCTGGGATTTTTCTCCTGAGGTGGAGGAGTGGTGTGTTAATTCCTTATAGATAGCAATATATTTTTAAGTTTCTTCCTTCTAAAACTAACTTTCAACTGTATAATCAGAACACTGTGGTCCTCTTCTTTTTTGAGCCAAATATCCCTTAAGCAGCAGGTCCCCTTCCAAGTCTTCAGGTTTACTTCTAAAAACCTTTTCCCCCCACCAGGCTGAGAGTAGATATACACAGCTCCTGTATTCAACCAGTGCTACAACAGTTATCTGACTTTTAATGGGTAGTAATTAAAGACATAAATATTTCTCCAAGAAACTCGGCAAACAACTCTGCTACAGACTGAAGACCTTTTCTAGTACCCTTACATTTTAATCAGAAGTGTTAAAAATTGTAATTATAAATAGTAATTATATCAGTGCCTAACCTTAAACCGGAAATATTAGCTCAACTTATTCATGCAACAGCATTTTATGAAGGATATTTCAAAATTTCATAGAGAAAGTTAATACAGATGCTAGTTAGGTTAAGACATGGTCTGCTCCTCGCAGCCTGAAATGGAAGCTAAACACCAGAATCCAGGACTTAAAAATAAACCATCGCTGTTGTCCTGCCACAGGAAAGGGATTGAATGGAAACCGCTTTAAAAAGCAGATACATCCCACACATGTATACACAACCGTTCAGGATCTCTGAAAGGAACTTCCCTTTCAAAGTAAAGGAGAAGAAACATACTGTGAAGTGCCTGGGCAGCAACATGTCCCCTATAAGTAAAATCTCATGCAAATCCATCACGGCACATTACCAGAAGCACACTCAAGGACTGGGACACATCGTTACTGGGTGTACAAAAATCTGTACAAATGACTTTGCAGAACATCAAGGAAGGGGGTACCCCGGATACATTTGCCAAGAGCACTCCTTGCCAGAAGGATCACTGCAGCTAGCATTCCTGGAGAAAGCAAGTGCTTTTCCATCATGAACGTTCACATAGTAGGAATGCAGTATTAATATTGAATGCATTCCTACTTAATTTCCATAGCAACCAACAAATGATAGTCATGATATCAGCAATTCTCAGCCATAAGATGTTCTGTAAGAGATTTAATCGTTATACCAGAAATCAACCACCAATGCTTTTACAGAAAGCTTAAAATCCTTGTGGGCAGAGTCCACATGCAAAGTAACATAAAAGCTCCGATCCACATAAAATACTTTCAAGGGCTGTTGGAGAACACCTTTACAAAAACATTTAAAAATAAAAGTATTGCTTATATTAACATTTTGAGGGGAAAAAAGATGAGATGGTGGTATAGCAAGTAATAAAAAAACCTCCCTGTTCACCCCTCAGGTTGAAGTTCTCTTTCACAGACGGTGGTGATCAGTACCAATCTCAAGGCAGAAAGCAAACTAAGTAGGAACAAGTTAAACTGGCACATAGCAAAGCACTCTTAGAACTTGAAAAGTGCTTGAGAAATTTTATTCTTTTTCAACATTTTAAACTTTTTCCAACTTCATCTAAGAATGAACTTAAGGTACTATATCAAATGTTTTTGGTGAAGCTGTCCTACTGCCTTCCTCTTAATCTATGCCACTGAAATTACTCCTAAAGAAAACATCAAGAGCTGATATATCAGGTCAGAAACAACACAGATCTACCATCCATGTCCTAGTGTAAGGAATACTACCCTGATCTTCTTTCTCTGTTTTCATTTCTTCCACAAACACTTGGCTGACACAGTTTTCAAAATTTCAAAGCTCAACAATAACAGCTGGCAGAAACAAAGATCCTTCATCAGAGCTCCTTCAACCTGGACGACTCACTTGAGACAGTCTTGTTTGTTCAAACCTGGCAACACGCTATTACAGTCCCTCTACCAAACAGAAGCAGCTACACAAGCCACTGAAGTTCCCTCTGCATCAGCAGATGTTCATATGCGCTGCTTTTTTTGCCATAACAGATCAGCTTCTTCAGATTACATTTTAAACTAGACATATGCAGGAAATGAGTTTATTGTAAGACTTGGCCAAGTTGTCCCATGCTAGGGACCTAGCTGCCATAGACAGAATCACACCATCATTTCCTTGGTATTTCTCCTAGAAGCAGCAACATTCCTCTTTCTTCCCCTGTGTAAGTACTATTCTCTCTGCAACTGAGGTTTTATTTGCACCAGTAAGACCGACTACTTGGCATCTGCATGTGTAGATACACTTCTGGAATTGGTATCGCTCAAGAATTAAAGCCTGAGCTCCACAGTTTCACACTGAAATGCTGTCTTGCAAATAGACATAAGCTTAAATCCAGAAAGCCTGGAAACATTTTAAAGCTGAGCTACTTTTCCACTGACTTCTATAGGATTTACATACCAACGTTCAATACTTTATTTCTCTCCTCTCACACACCCGTGCTCCTGCTTTTTTGATTTATCTGTTTGAAACTGATGTTTGCTGAGACAGAGCTGTAGAAGCACAGACAAAAGAAACTCCATGATTAAACATCAACAACCAAATGAAGCTTAATTCTGCTTAGTCAAAGGTACAGGTTAGTTACAATGCTACACATGTCCTTAAGAGTTCAACTTCTTCCACTTCCCTAAGTCACCAGCAATGAAAATGTCTCATCAACCTGTTAAACCCCCCAAAACAGGAGCTGTAATAGCCTACGACTGCTGAAGGTCTCTGAATAGTCTGGGTCAAAAGATTCTAACTCTATAAAACAAACCAGTAGCTCTGGGTGTCTCTTCGCATCATGCCTACCTAAAGAGCCACACTGTGTATTTCACTTACTGGTTCTTGTATCTGTATCATATTTATCAGGGTGAACAGAAACAACACTGTGAGGGAATAAAACATTTCTAGTTAGGACTATTGAAGATAAAGTAGCAAAGCTCACTACAGGATACACAAATGCTATCTTCTTCATATTCTCACAAGTCCCTACAACAAGGCAGAGGGGGAACTCAGGAAGTTATGGAGGACAGCACTTGCCTCAAAGCAGGATCTACTTCCACATTTAGGCTCGCTTCTCTGACGTAGAAGTATTATGCCACTTCTGTAACTGGAGATCAATAGGGTGGACCACCTAATCTGTAGCTTACATGCCTCACTGTTAGAAAGGGAGGTTGTTTTGCTGATGAGTCGTTAATGCCCATCCTAAATTTCCCTTCACAAGGCTTAAACCCACTATTTCTCCAAGCCCCTCTACACGTTAGACTCAGGGTTTCAACTGTTTCCTCCAATGTGCAATTCCTACATCCTCAGAAATTCAGCATTAGTAAATAAATTTTAAAATTTCTTCAAGAAAATAAAAGAAAATCAAGTGTGGATAGCAGAAAGTTTTACAAAAACATTGCACAGGTGCACACTGTAGCTTTTCTTCAAGTCCTGTAAAAAATCAGTTTCTGTTTACAACACTGGAAATTCCCTAATTAAAAAGAAAAAAAAGAAAAAAACAAAACACCCCAAATTTAAAAAGTATAACCCAATTAAAGCTCTTTGATTTCCAACACCTAAATTACATTTAAAAGAAATATTTCTGCAAGGACATCCAAACCATGTTTACAGCTCTAAACACTAACAGTCATATCTTTAAAACAATTTGAAGTTTACTAAACAATTTAAGAATTTGACTTTGGACAAAGACAAGAGGGGTTTAAAACCATGTGAGAAGCTCCATTTAAAACTTCATGTCTGCAAGGCTATTCAAACACAACTAAGGGTTGGACACAAGCACGAAAAGTTTAAAGATTAGAGATTACATTACATTCTTTCTGACAAAAGTGCATAGGAATATATTGGAAGCAAGCTGCACATTTTCCATTATAATCACCATTCTTTTATAATTAGCTGTCTTGAAGCTTTTTTCCTGTGATCTTAAATGCTGCAGGATTTTTAAAATGTGCCTTTGCTTGCTGCTGGCTTAGCATTCAATAGGAATGGTTATTGTTCCTGGCTAACATCAGTTCATGCCTTAAGAGGTAAGGATTTGTAGTGTTTAATGTGTAAGGCTGTGCAACATTTCAGAAATCAGCAGATTTGTCACATTAACTTCTTAAAAAGACTTAACATAGTTTCCAGAGACTATTCAAGCATCTCAAGCTTTCACAGTCAAAAATGTCACATGCCCAACAAAGGCACTTCACCATCAACATGCTGGCAAACTCCTTCCCAGCTACTATTCTTTCAAATTAGAACTGTATTTAAAGACATAAACTAAAAGCCCCAGTTACCTGTGCCGAGTACCAATATTTAAGACCTGGAAGAACAGAATGGCATGCAAGTTGTATTTATAAACTGATTAAAAATAAGTTATTTTTCATATGAGATTTAGAAATTTGACATGAAGCAATGAAGTTCAATGTGTAAATTCCAAAACTAAAGAGGACAACTGGGCATCTATGAGCAGTGAGAGAGCACAGAGCAAAGTGACAGAAATGGCCCATTTCCTACCAATAACAGTTTCAGCAGGGCCACATACGGCCTCGTGACATCACAGGGGTCCCGGGGACCAGGCCACAGCAACCCCAGGTTTCTGATCTGACACTCCTGGGTCCCAGTGACAATACTCAAAAGGGCTCAGAGAAAGTTGCTCCCTTTCCTTCTGTCTCTGCTTGAATGTAGAGCAACATAGTGTCCTCCAAACATCTCGCACCAAAGCAAGGGCTAGATAGGAAACAGCTGAAGAGCATTTACTCTGAAAAGTTAATTACAGAATCACAGGCTGGTAGGGGTTGGAAGGGACCTCTGGAGACCACCTAGTCCAACCCCCCTGCCAAAGCAGGTTCACCTGGAGCAGGTTACCCAGGAACATGTCCAGGTGGGTTTTGAAAGTCTCCAGAGAAGGAGACTCCACAACCTCTCTGGGCAGCCTGTTCCAGGGCTCCCTCACGGGAAAGCAACTTCTCCTCATTCTTTTATGTGTGAATGTACAACTGTATCCATACAAGTTTTACTTGTCAACACTAATACACAAATCAAGATTCCGTGGAAAGGCTAACTCACATGATACCAGGTACTCAGCAGCAAAACCTGGACTGCAAATTCAAAAATACAAATGTGGTTTGTTACTCTTCCACATGGACTTTTTTTCATTGATACCTTTAGTCTTCAAGCTGGAATAAGTGGATTAAAAAATGCAAGTAAACTTGCAAGCTACAGGCAACAGTAGCCTTAGATGCATTAAGGTCAAAAGAGACTGGCCACCAAAACCCATAAAAGTAACAGAGTAAAACTAATTAAATTAATCCAAGGTATATGTGACTGTCGTGTCTTCTAGAACCACAGGTAGGAATCAGCTATTAATATTCTGCTTAACACATCCAGTTAGTTAGAACCACCAAGAACTTGCAAATGTTTGGTTTGTTTAGTTCTGTTAAGTAGAGGGAAATGACCTAATTTTTCTGATATAAATTTCACAGGCCAGTTACTCTAAAGTGCATTTGTATGAATAAAAACTACTTACCCAGAGGGACATTTGAAAAGGCATTTCAGACAAAAGAAGCCCTAGTGTCAAATATTTTAGTCATTAAAACATAGAGCAGCTGCATGTTCTCAGTGAGGTAGTGTCTGGAGCAAGAAAGCAAGTTTGAAAATTCCTATGTCAATGAACTTCATTTTTTGCAGTTATGATGTATAAAGATTGCGTAAAAATAAATTACGGCACTGATAAGTGTGGCTGTAACGTCTGGTAGAATTATCTGCTTCTGAGTAGTTCAAATACAATGTCTCCATCTATGTCTCTTATATGTTACACAGATCTGGCACAGTTTCTCTCTCAGAAGGAAGATTCACTACTGAAACTCAGTAGTTACTTTTTAGATTGTTAGACAGTGGGAAGAGAATTCACCCCTGAAAATATACTTCTGCCCAGATTTTCCAGCAGCTGTAACAATGCCACATTTAATAACGGGGCAACTTCTAAAAAAGCTGCAATGTATTGTGCCTCCACACACCACAGAAGTTAGGAGAGCAATACCATCGTGTTCCCAAAGGAACAGCAGAAGCCTGCAAGTCACATGTCTTAACACAAGTTTAGCATCCCTTTTGTACCTCTGCTGACAGACAGGCACCTGTCTCTCTGCTGATGCATCTCAAAAAAACCCCCTTTCAGTTGTATACTCCAGCAACCTGGCTCTTCTTTGAAGGCAATGTTAGCAGATTCAAGGCAGTTTACGCAGAAGAGCACTGCAGGAAAGTCAGTAGCTGCTCCAAGGCCCTGTGTTGAATGTGTGGCTAGGTTTCCAACACAGTGAAGAGCTATCTGTAAATACATCCTACACGCACTACGGTGACTGAGAAAACAGGATTGGTTGCTGGTTCCATACAACACAGCCACTCCAACTAGTGGAAAAACACAGACTGTTACAAAAACAAACAAAAAGGTGTTACTGCCCAAAAGTAACAGTACATGCCCAGGATTATCACCACCTCCAAATTTATGAGCACAGCACTTGAGAGAACCAACTGTGCACCAAATCTACTTCCCTGATTTTTAAAGCAACAATGTAATAGGAATTTTGCCAATACTTTCCACAGAGCATCTTCTCTACCATAGTGAAGACTATCCATAGATGCACTGGATTTGCTCAAAATCCAACAGCACAGTTACGGACGTTAACAACAAGGATCAGCTGCGGATGTAGCACATGAATTGCTTCAAGAACTGTGCCAATGTAGAAAACTTCCAGTAATATTAAATCTGTTTGAAGTACAGCATCCTCAAAGCACAGTGAATGAGCAGCTACCGGAGCTCCCTGTCCAACCCTAACAGAAAGGAGGATGAAATCCTATTTGCAACACCACTTTCAAAGCAGTTCCACGTGTTCTGTATTACCTGAAAAAGGATAAATCTGTGCTAGCACTCTACAAACACCCCACTCTGGGCAAAATATAAATGCCCGAAGGCAAGAAGTTAAAAAACAAACATACTTAAGACTACTTTAAAAGAGATACTTATCTTTTACCCATCAAACTTTAATGACCTTTCCCTTTTACAAGGGAAACTAAGAGCAAATGTTCTCTACTCTGCATTTGCACTAGTCTCCTGTCTCTACAAAAAGAATGTTAAGAGTCTTACTTATATAAAATAGCAAGCATTAGAAGAAAAGTCCTCAACATGGCTGCTACTACATCAGTTTCATGTATTTTACTTTCATACAGAAAATATTAAAGACAGCAGTAGAGACTTTTGGCAATAATTTTCAGGTCTTCACCAGCTATACAAGTAAAACCTTTGTCATCCCTGCAAAATCCAGGCTCTGCTCTTGCCACTCTGCTATGCTTTGAGCTCCGAAGAGCTATGGCCGACAATTTTTAGAGGGTTGGCAAAGCAGACCATAAAGAATAAGGACTGACTAATGTCCCCCCCACCCTGAAATATATTAAACTGTGGTTGAGCAGCCATACTACAGGCAATAGACCACTCTGGAATTCTCATTTAAGAAAGTTTGAAGAAGGTATTTTCACCATGTTTCAGATCCAAATGTTTTCCTATTCATTAACTATTTTTCCCAAAATATCTCAGCTTATTCTGCTCTATTGAGGAGCATCAGGAGGAAAAGTCACCCCATCAGATATTTAAGGGCATAGGAGACTGCATACTTCTCTGGAATGTATGAATTTCCAAATAAAACCCACAAACAGCATGACAGGATACTTTCCTTCAATAGCACAAAGTTCTATTCTTTTTGTGAGCAAAATATAGTACCACCCACTGAACCGATGACTCTACATCTGGTTTATCTTGTTCGCTCACAATGGCTTACTTCCTCTCGGTATCTATTAAACACCAGCTAACACCCACTTTTCATTCCCAGCCTAACAAAAATTTCCACTACTGCCCATCTCAAGGCACGGTATTTTGGAAGAGGAATTCTAATCGAATAAGCTAAAGTGCTTCTTAATGTCAAACTGTTCTAAGTTTTCATCTAATTGCAATTTCTTTAAATATTAATAGTCTGCCACTCTGACCAAATCAAGACACATATGTAAAAGATGTGTTTACTTCAGAGTATTTTTTCCAAAAAACTAATTAATTCAGTGAATTCCAATCTAAAGTGGGCAAATAAGGGTAAATAAGTCCCATTATGATGGCAGGATGCAAAGGCTCATCCATTTCTATGCCTCTTCAGCACAGAATAGCCCAAAAACCTTTTTTGACTTTGGGCACATGTGCCCGGAATAGATGAATGCTTCATTTAAACACAGGAAACATTTGTCATTAGAAGTGCAAGTCCTGACTGAGAGTTAAAAAAAGGTCAGTCTTTAAACAGCAAGAAGCGGTTCACACCCTTTGTGTTCAGTAAAGGATTGAAAAAGTTTGAGTAAATCTAAATATCTAAAAATTGAGCATTTTGCTTTTCAACATGTGTAATGCTTAAGTTATAAAAAAATAACAATCCTCAAGCTAACAGCTCTGTTCTCTCCTAGCCAGCGTTAAACCTTAATCTAAGTTTCAGCTTCCACAGAGCAGTTACTCACTTTCAAAGCTCTGGCAAAGCACCATCCTTGTTTAGTACTGGATTACAATTCCTTCCTCTAGCAGAAAACTAGCACAAGACAAACACAAATAAGCAGGCAACCAAAACAAACTAGAAATGTTACATACACTTGAGTATATGTAAAAGCACACACAGTAAAGTAGCGCATGGACCTAGTGTGAAAGTTATCTCAGATGTATTCTATATCTGCAAATACCCACAGACTACAAAAATATGTAACATCCAGTTTCAACAGTTCCACCTAACAACATCACTTGTTCAACTATCATACAACTACTTTAAGTATAATAGAGATAAAAATTAATAAAAGGTCTTTAGGTGTCAGAACCATGGAACGCTTTCTCCAAGCATAGATATTTATATCCGTTATCTTTCCATAAGTGTCATCTGCTTACAGTCTACTGCAGAGTCAGTACTAGTGTGTCTTGAGGAAGAAAGCCTTTGATTACAAGGGGAGCATATGCAACGAGACACCTTAAATTTAATATATATTTTTGTTATTGTATTTCTTAAGCATTAATATTAAACATTATTCTAAAATATGAACATAGTATTGTTTCATTAATTAAAAGGGAAGGAGAAATGGTGACACAAAAGAAAATGCCTATTTATAATGCTCCGATAATCCGCAATGAGTTCTCAGAATTCAAAAAGGTTATTTCAGTTTCACACGCATCAATGTACACACACAGAACTAGCACAGGAGACACTCAGAAATTAGCAAGTGCTTGGAAGGAAGCTCAGGTGTTACTTGGCCATGTTTTCAGTTATCAAAAGGGAGGAAGGATTCCTTTCCAAGCACAACCCACCACTTACCAACCTGTAACTGTACCTCCACTTTTAACAGAGAGAGCTGAGTGCCTCTCTATGTAATCCAAGAGGTCTATCATTTCTGCTCTTCCAGAAAAATGAAGACAAATATTTTATTACTCTTCTGCCTAGCTACATGATTTATTTCAACTAGATAATAATGTAGGATATCTCAGACAGTGATTTTTGCAAGGCATTTGTTACATGAGTCATCTGGCTTTTAAAAAAAAAGCCATATCCTTTGCAATGAGAGCTGACTGTAAAATAGGTCAGTGTGTAATGAAGCATGCCGCTGTCTTATGCTTGCCAAAAAAACCCCAAATAATAATTCACGGCACCTCATGGATATCCAAAAGAAAGGCAGAAACTCTTACCTTAACAGGAAAGCTACACTTGCCAGTACGAACGCCTTCTTCATCAGTCTGCCACTGATGAGGCCTGCTGGCCTCTGGAACATAGACATCTTTCTTTCTCCTGAAGCTTTGCCGTAATTTGTTCATTTCTCAGATTTTCACGTCCTAGAAGAAAAAAAACAAAATTGCAAGTAGGCACCAATACACACGATTAGCCACTTTGGGTCAATCACTATCACGACACATGTCCCTGTGAAAAATCAGCTTCTGCAAACATGAATGGAGATACCTGTGAAAGGAAAACATTTTAGATGCAGATTCAGAGAAAGATAGATGTTCACTCCCAAGCGGGAAAGACAAACCCACTTTATTGGCTTAATATTTTTCCACAGCAACTGAAGCATTAGACCCAGGAATAACTACTACTCTGAGCATAAGGTTACCCAAAAGAGCCGACAGAGAAGCTCTGAAGAGTGATGCACATGAAATCCAGCCTCCTCAAATTTAAACACCTACCTGGAGCAACCAAGCAGGACACCAGTAGCACAGCCTTCCAAGGCACCCATGCAAGGCAAGGATTCATAGCCCTAAGACTGCTCCTAAAATTAGGTGCTTGTGCTGTTCTTTAAGTACGAGTTGACAGGTTCATGCTTTTACTGAGGGGCACAGTCCAGCCCTTGCTTAGTCTCCTGGTAGAAGTTCTTATGTTTAAACGAAAAATGAATTGACTTCCATGTCCTGGGTAAATCTCTAAACAATTACATAGTCCTACCTCTTAAAAGGTGGGAGATAGTTCTGTAATTACACTTCCAAAGCCTAGAATTAGAATTTCTACATACAAGCCAATCTAGACATGCTCACCTTTACTAGGCTCAAACTACAATTAGCCAAGAAGCTATCAGAGAAAGTACTACTAATAAGAAGACTCAATATTCAGCTACA
Organism: Eurystomus gularis; assembly: GCA_013400335.1. NCBI lineage: Eukaryota > Metazoa > Chordata > Aves > Coraciiformes > Coraciidae > Eurystomus > Eurystomus gularis. The sequence goes on along the minus strand of VZZY01014232.1, from coordinate 73,292 downwards.
GAAGTAAAATCGTATGGATACAATGGGGGTAATATGGAAAACACGCTGGAAGGCTTCTGGAGATATTGCTCTTCTTTCCTGAAAAAGAAGCCTTCTTACAACTATGATGTCCCATTTTGATAGAAAAAAAGACACTGCAGAAACCAAGGCAACAAAATCTAACTGGATTATGCTTATTTCTCATTAGATTAACTAAAATACAGAATACAGATGTTTATGAGTGCCAACAGGCAGCCTTTGAATGAAAGTAGCTTTAAAAGCAGTTTGAACACTATTTTAAAGCCTGAGAAGAACTAGTGTCTGCCAGTTAAGACTATTTTGCATAGGTAAGAAAAATCAACACATTCCTGTTTGTGGTATCTGACATTTAAGAAGCATAAATTCAAAATGCAACCATTTCAAAGCCGAACATAAGTCCGAAATTAAAAGCGTTACAGAAAATCACTGCCCACCACTACTAATTCTGACAAGCCAAATTAAAAATACTGAATTGTTTTAAATCTCATGATGCACTTTAGCCATTCCAAATAAAAAAAGGTGTAAGTTTTGTCACTGACTCCCCAAACCCTTCTTCAGCAACTATCGCTTCCCTCCTCAAGCTGTAAGTCATTAGGTAAGTCAGTTCTCACAGGCACGGCATTGGCTCATTTCTCTAGAATCTTCCATCTTTCCATAATCTATTAAGAGCCATACTGTAAAATAAGGAATAATTTAGAGATATATCCATGGATAAAGAAAACACCGGCATAACATTAGAAATGGGAAATGTAAGTGTGGTGACGTTAATACTTGCAACCTAAATCTCCCTTGCAAATTAATGTCATGGTTCAGATGTATGGCAAAGGCTAGAGACTGTCCCTGGAAGGGAGTGAGTACCTACAACAGCCACAAGCTCTAACCAACAGTGAAAGAGCAGGGATAGGAAGCTGCTCGGGGATTCTCGACTGCAATTATCTAGCTATAAAGCAACGTTAGCTTCATTCCTTCATAGCTGTAAAATGCCTGACACAGTTAGTAACATAAAATATTTTCTTGTATTTACTTGGCAGGATTTATAGATTAGAACATGTGTGCAAAATAAAAAACACGCACATTTCCTACCACTAAAGCTGAAACAGCTCCTCTACAAACACAGCTTCTCTATTTTACAATCTAAAAGCCATTTTAAAATCTTTGAATGTGCCAAGGCAATTCTGTAAGTTTTAAGAGGAGGTGCAAGGCTTCTGTTCTCCATGAAGGCTTAGAGAGGCATTAGAGCAGTATTAGATGACACCCATCCTCAAGAAGGGCTGAAAGAAGGATCCAGGGACCAACAGCCCTGTCAGTCTGACCTCAGTGCCAGGGAGTGTTTTGGAGCGGATCATCTTGAGCGCCATTATGCACCAAACAAAGGACAACCAAGCGATCAGGCCCAGTCAGTACAGGGCCTCAAGTTGTCCATGCTGAACCCATGGCCTCAAGTTGCACCAGGAGAGGTTGAAGTTGGACATTAGGAAAAATTTTTGCACTGAAAGGGTTGTCAAGCCCTGGAACAGGCTGTCCAAGGAAGTGGTTGGATTGCCATCTCTGGATGTGTTTAAAAGCCATGTAGATGTGGTGTTGAGGGACATGGATTAGCAGTGAACTTGGTAGAGTAGGGTTATTGTTGGACTTGATCTTACATGTCTTTTCCAACCTATATTTCTATGATTCTAGCTATGTATTTTGCTTTACAAACTGCAGACAGAGGAGTCAATGCATCACCAAATCTAAAAGGAACTAGAATTTCAAAGGGGGGCCCATTCAATCACCTCAGGCAGGTGACATGTACTGCAGCAAATCTCCAGGTGGCACCTCAGCTCAGAGGATGGACACCCACTCTTGTCCCTACTGAAGACTTGCAGTGCTACAGCACCATGAGCAAACCCACTGGCTCCAGTCTCGGCTCAGGAGTCTGGTCAGCACATAGCTTAGAGTCCAGCTGCCCAACCTTGACTCCAGTGACTAAGAAATGGGCACAGATATTCTGTTCTGCCAAGAAGGGCAACAGACTCTTAAACTGATGCAAAGAGATGCAGTAAGGAGGTATTCTGAGTATGACCGATGAAAAAATGCTTTGTCGAAATTTGAAGCCTACAAACATGTAAAACCAACCCATGGAAAAGTTGTCAAGGTAATTCTGAATCTCAAAAGCTTCAGTAAGTAACAAAACAAGAACCGAGAGCAGCACGCAGCCACTGAACCGCTTGTGAAATCGCAACGTTTGCTTGTGTGAGCATTTCCTTGGGCTTCTCCCAGGAAGCATTTCTTTTGTCCACGAGACTGGTAATTTATCAGGGATTTATTCTGACCAGGAATCTCAGTCCACATGGGAGGATGTGAATAAGAGTTCCTCAACTACACTTCCTATGAGAAGCTGAAGTGGCATTTTGCCCAAAAGTATTTCCTTTTCACTGAAAACCAAACCCATTCTCCTATGTGTTCTAATTTTGAGGTCATGTTGCCAACAAGCAGTTTAAAAATAGCTTGTTCTATTTAATAGGAATGCTTACAAATAGCAAAATGAATTTCTGGTCAGGTAACCAGTGAGCTTTCCCCAACTGCCACATTCGCATTTTCTGAGATGTCAGACTGATTTGAGTAGACTGCAAAATAGTTTGGCACTATGAACACTGCTGGTAACGTGTATTTCAGCCCAATATAACTAGCACTTTCCCATCAGATGGCAATTCTAAGTAAAACAGCTCACATGGGCTGCGTATTTGAGGATACAGGAGAGAAGCACATGAATCGCTGGAATTAAGTGCTGAAATTTCCACTCATTTTGTCTGGAGCTCAAAATTCCTGCACAGGAGCTCGAGAGAAAACTGCATGAGGATTTTCTACTTGAATTCTTTGCAGTGCACTTTGCATTTCCATATAAGTGTAACATGCCTGCCGACACAATGAGAGACACCAGCCTAGGCTGCAACAAGCCAGCAGCGTATTTTCTGCTAAACTGACGGCATCACTGATACTGTAAAAAGTTTTATACTCCGTCTTGGAATTATGCAGGCTGAAAGTGTCTGCCTCTGATTTCTCTGTATTTAGCAACTGATTTTCTTGTCCTGTAATTAAATGTAGTTTAAAAACCCCCCAAGAAGAAACAAACCAAAACACCAAATGCACTATTTCCTTTTCCCTTTTACAACCCTAAATCCAGCTTGGGCCCAGAGAGAGGACAACCGAGAACCAGTATCTGAAGATAAACCTGGTGAAAAGCCAAGGTGGGAAACTCAAAATCTAATTATATCACAGAAAGCAGCATTGTATCAAAGACAAACAGAAACAACAAAGGCTGAAAGCATCAAGATGTTATGGAGAAAAGAGGAGACAGAGCCACTTTGGGTTCTGTTACATTTCAAGGTTATCTCTAGCAGGCAGCTAACAGCAGACAGCTTGACATCTGACTGGTCATGCCCCTTGGGAAAGAACAAAAACAACTCAAAAAAAAACCCCAAATAAGAAAACCTCCACCACTTCTGCAATCCAAGAGATTACAACATTAGACCAGTTCCCACAGCACCATACAAGCATCTGCAAAAGGCATCGAAAAGACAAAAGTTGTTAATGTAGTGAGTTTACACATTTCTGTTACCATTTATTTTTACGCAATTTTGGGTATGTCAAAACCAGCTCCAAAGCCAATTAAGGGAGAGCTTTGGCACCCTTATTCTCCTGACCACCTGAAAAGGTATCACTTTAAGCCACATCTGTTCTCTAACAACTCCAGGGCATCACAGTGACAGAAACCACGCTGTCAGGGATAAAAGTGCACGTTGACGCACTTGTGGCTTCATTGCCTTGTGCATCATCGGGTGATGGCCGCAGAACAAATCACTGCAAGATAAACCAGCGTGTTAATTCCCATCTCGTTAGCTGCTGTGCTATACGAATGCCTTCGCTTTTACCCTTCGGTGAGCACAAGCCAGCAATTTACCCTTCAGTGAGAGGTGGGTAAGCTTCCACAGCAACGGAAATTAGACCAGGTGGGAGCTGCTGATGGTGCAAATCTGGAGCCCAGCTTGCTTTGCAGGAGTTTATGGTGCACCCATACCTTCAGATAAACAGTTAATTTACATTTTGCATACACGTTCCTTGCATAGCAGTTGCTGCTACAAGGTGATCCAATCTGCAGGGCAGAAAGGCAGTATCAGTACCTGAATTGCATTCACATATGTAAGTTGTTAGATTTTATGCTAGCGGTACTACAAAATTTCACCATAAGCAATCACAGTTTCAACACTGAGGACAAAAAAAAACAAAACAAACCCATTTTTATCGTTCTTCTGAACTCCAGCCTTCACAGAGGTTATTTAATCTGCATTCAAATACTTGTATCTTTTTTGTTTGCAATGGAAACGGATAAAAACTAATTTTAAGCCTTCAATTCAGCCAGTTTTTTAAAACCACTTAGAGGGTTTGGGATTACTTTCTGTTCTCCCTCAGAATTGAATACTGTTTCCTATTTACCAATTTACAACAAAGAAAACCATGGGTCAAATAAGGGCAAAGCACTCTCTGCAGCCTGTGAGAAATACAGAGTAGTCAAGGCGAGGGAGGGAACACATACGCACATATATATACACCCTGGTGTCACCCTCCAGCTTTATAGTCCAAGTCCTCCTGCAAGCCGGGACCATCAGGACCAGACCTAACTGACACATCAATAAAATTCCTAGAAGTATGCATTTCAAACAGCAGGGAAGTCCAGATTTAAGAACAATGAGTTACAGGGACCATTCTAAAATGTACAAGCCATGGTGTAAAACTAATTTAATTAACATGTTACAATCAAAGTAATTTAAAAAAAGTCTCATTCATGTGTCTATTGGCTGCTGGCCACACACAGGCGAGGTATGAGCAGCTACCAGCCACTGCATACTCCTTTCCAGTGAAATGCACCTAATATTGGTCATAAAAAAGGACCACATCAAACAGAGCCCAAAACCCAGAGCAACTAGTTCATCCATCTCCAAGATGATTTTTGCCTAAGAAATACCAGGAGTTTCTTCACGTTCAAGCTTTCTGAATAAGGTGTGTTTTTCCTGCCAAAGTTACCTGATACTTGAGACCTAAGAAGATATGCAAATTCTCTTAATCGCCCTGAAAAAAAGTGTTTGCCTAACCTACTTACTAGGAAAACACTCCAGAAGCATTCCTCAGCACAGCTGTGAAGATCTGTATCCTCAGAAAACTCAAAGATGTGTATCCTCAGAGAATTCCATGGCTTTGAGTTCTGGTGTGAGTACAACCTGGTCACAGCTGTCCAAAGACTCGTGTCTAACATCTACCTTTTTAGCATTATTAAAACTCAAATTTATTATTAAATCCACAAGGATCTCCATGAGGAAGCACAAACAGCGCCCACTTCCATATCGCAGAAGAGTATTCCCCATTGTTTTTTCCTATAAAACTCCGTTCGCTGCTGACACCAACGTTACTAGAAATGTTGGCTATAACCGGGACACTCGGACATCAGCGAGGAAATATGCTTGTTTCAAGCCATTTTCTTGGGACAAGATTTGGTTTTGGCAGGCTTACCTGGAGTATAAGCGCAACTATAAAGTGTTTCCAAACATCTAGCTCTATCTTGCTTTCTAACGCACAGTTTGAATCTCTAAATCTGAGACAGCAAGGTAAGAACATTTCATTTGTAAGAAAGAGGCAAGCTAGAAAAGCAAGTTGATGGCTGCCAAGGTAAATAGTCTGTCCCTGCCTATTATGAAGCTGCCAGAATGGAGTTTTACTTCTCTGAAAAATCCTTATTAAGCGTTGCTGCTAAACAAACGGTCTCCCCTCCTCCCCCACTTACACAGGACAAAAACATGTAATGCCCTATCTCTCCAAGCCTACTGTAAAGGTTAGCCAAAACTTGCTGCAATTGCCCTGCAACAGCTTCTCTGCAATTATTCACCAGCATGAGAACACAGAGTACCCTTATCTTCTAAGGAAGAAAAGGTCACCCCGTGTGTCAGATTTTGAATGCAGAACTTTGAGCCTTTTTGCAAGTTTAGACCCCATAAAATCTAATTAAATCCAGCACTGTCACACTGGAGCGAAGGCAGGCATGTAACCATCTGAGCATGCTCTCTAAAACCTTACCAGCCCCGCTTACGCAATAGGGGATGACTAACCACATTATTCACCACATGGCTTTCCAACCTATTTACCCTTTCATTACCCAATTAAGGTCTAATAATGCAATTCTACAAGTAAGCATTCTAAGATATCAAAATACACAGAAAGGTGAAGCATGAGTTCATTCGCTGAGCCGGTGAACACATTTTGTTGTTGTTACTATTTAGAGTTCAAAATAAGAGGATTTTCCTTGTTATAGAAAAATCAAGTGTTGGATATGTAATAAAAGGACTACTGAAAAAAGCAGATAATCTGTAGAAACTCACTTTCCAGCAGTGAGAGTAATATTTAGACCATACTTTGAAAATCCAGCAGAAAAGGCAACCTTAAACTCTTTAGGTAAGACAAAAAGAGGTCAGAGCTGTAGCGATAACAAATTTCTCTGACAGCGTTCTTAGGAAATGTGACGGACTGTCATCATAAGATGCGAGGTACTAGCCATCCTCTCAAATCTATCAGATTTCTTGCTACCTGAGCTAAGGTACCACATGAGCATTCCACAGGTCTTTCCAGAGCACTTGACAATTCTGTTTGCACCACAGACAAAGGTGGAAGAAGGGGGGGAAAAAGTGTTACGAGAGCAACATCTTACTGCCAAAACTTGGAGTTAAAGAAAAATTGCAGACAGCTTATGAAATACCAGGAAATGAAATAATGAACTGTTCTCCAGTACACAGCTAAAACATTCAGCTACCAAAAGCCCTGTCCTAAAGCTTAGAATTTTGTAAAATATGCCAGACTCTTCAAACTTAAATACCCCCAGACGGCAGCAATTAAAGACAATATTCCGTATTCCACAAGAGTGTGTAACAGAAGCACCGGCACAGCAACCACACTAAGACTCTCAGACTGTCAGAAAAATACCAGTTTGATCACGGCAAGGCAGAAGTTATTCCTAAAGGTATGCAGTGCTCTTTCTAGGAGTTGTAAGAGAAATTGCTCACTTCTGACCTGTGAAGTTCAGTAAATAAAAGAAAGCAAGCCTCATTTTCTCCATCAATAACTGTTCTAAAGCAAATGTCCCAGTTCATCAGACTCCACAGCAACTGCAAACTGACTACGGTCCTATATAAGATGTTAGAATGTTTAAGTGCTAGAGGTACAAGGCAGTAATCTCCTTGTTTTATAGGCTCACTCTAAATATACCCTGCAATGACTGTCAGTCACTAGTGAAAAGCAGGTCTCCTAAACACTTTATGGGATACAAAGCAAGCTGAATTGTATGAATTATATGTAATAACTGAAAGTAAGTAAAGTTTTGGAAAAATAAACCCCACTAGCTGTGCCTTGTGGAAAGCAGTTTAAGCAATCCTGCTCTGCAGTTCATCTGCACGCATGTGAGGAATTTTAACTAACCAAGTCACACCATTGCCAAATGAATCATTTACATCTAGGGCAGCTAAATCTTGGACAACCGAACAGTTTTCAAACACTAATATCTCAAGTCATCTGTATAAATACGTGTTGAATTTAGAAAAGTGAGGTATTAAAGAAAGTACAAAAAGGGCTGAAACTGTGGAAAAATATTTTCCAATTCAAGAACCAAAGATTGAAATTAAATGTGTCAAACCTCACAAAAGCAAATGCATTTTCAAAAATAAAAGAAAATACCTTTTACAAGTAAAATAAGCATATTTCATTGGTAAATCAGTCACAAATCTAAGGTTTTTACACTGGAACTACTTCAGTAGGACCTATGAGTGTTTTATAACCAAATAATCAGTGTTTGCCTAGACAAGGAATTGTGTCCAGTATGGCAACCATCTGCCGCTTGGGAGAAAGGCTAGAAAAAGTCTAGATATAAATCAATCAATCAGTCCATCAGATCTTTGTGTTACTGACCTGATCATTACCTACTTACTGCAAGTTCAGAAACACATGAACTCACACTGTATTGTTGGTTCTAGATCTTAAGTGCGAGCAGAAACAGCAGACAAACAAGCTGCAGATCCAGAGCACATGTTGCAAAAGACAACATGCCCTCTAAAACAGATTATTTGGAGGATCCAACTCAGGAATACGAAGAAAAACAGTATTCCTACAGAAGCTTTATGCAGCGTTTCATATATGATGGCCATGCTCAATACAAAAGCGAAAGCCACAGCATTTCCAGGAACCGATCCAGCAACACCGGCACACAGCAGCTTTAAAAGTCCCGTCCACATGGCTCGTGTTCCGGAAGCATTTGGAACAACAAACTATAAATTTTTATCAGCTTTATGAGAAGTCTGCCATGGGAGCAGATAGTAGAGCTGCCAAGTCTGTCACGTAAGTAGGATTCAGGAGCAGAGAAACTAGGTAAATCACACCGGGTAAAACCACAAGAATAACAGCGTGCTCGGGTGCAGAACGGGGAGTTACGCAGGTCTCTCCGTGGGAAATGGCAATTCATATTTCATTCATATATGCTCTCAAAAGCAAATAGCTAAATCATGGTTTACAGCAGATGCAACATGTTCTGGAGTAGATTACACTGAACTGATTTTAGAGAAACAAGAGGATCTCACAAGAAGAAGTTATTCTGTAATAAAAACAGCTGAGAAAAGCACATGAAAGAAGGGCAAGAGAATGACCCCAACTATAAATAATGCAGAATATGAATTCAGCTATTACCATTGTCTAGGAGAGATCATCAGTCACACTGAGTCCTCTAAATATGGAACTGTCAAATTAGCAAACAGCAGCACAAATTATGAAAGGAGCAGTGCAAAACCAGTAAGATGCCTCAGTGTAAGACCAGTCTGTGCTCAGCTTCAACCCCATGTAGTTCTTGTAGTTCATACACCCTTTCTGAAATGAAACAAAAAGGTGCAGGAAGGTGACAAGGATAATTAGGACTGTATCACCAGCTTCTGTTCAAGGATAGATTAGATACATCGACAGTCTTCACCTCAGAAAAGCAATTTGCTGGTGGGGAGAGCTACAAAAATGATAGTATCACAAGTGTTAGAAAATGAACAGGGAATTATTATTTTTCCAGTTCTTATGTTGTAGAAATTGCAGAGAAGCAATGAGATTCTCCAGCACTCCAGGTTTCGAAAGAAAGGAGTATTTCTCTCATGATACAGAATTAACTTGTGCAATTTCTTACCCACGGACGTTTTAGTAACTAGAAAGAGAAAAGGATCAAAACAACCACCTCAACACCAAACAGTTTAATTATTTGACCAAAACTTCCAAAGGCTATTAGAAACTACAGTGGAGGTGCAGCCTCCCATTCACCAAATCACCCAGCTCGAGCTGGGAAGCCAGCTGGGAAGGCTTATTTCACCTTGGCCTTAACCTTCTATTCTTCCTCAGGATCCAACACTGATCGTGTCAGAGGGAATTACTGTGCTATGGAGCCCTTGCTGAGAACCAGCATAGCTCACAAGCTGGTCTCCCAGTTCAACTGGCCAAACCCCGGTGCTACAGCTGTCACAGCATCACAGCAGAGTTGCTAGCACCTACCTACACCAGGACCAGCAAGAGCTGCCTTCACTACGCATGGTAAGGAGCTCCCCTTTCCCACAGAAGCCAAAGTTTCTATAGCTCAAGACATCTAAATGACAACCAGCACGTGAATTTGTATATCCTAGAGAGCCCACAAAGTTTTAATTCCTGTGGCAACAGGCCATGCATGCACTAGTCAATCTCAATTAGAAAATGGAAGTTGGCTTAGACTGCCATGAAGTATGCGCGAGGAAAAATGAGCTCATACATTCACAGGGTGACAGATGACTCCTTGTCATACCCTGCTGCAGTGGGACCAAGCTTCGTTGCTAAAGCACTTCACTCAGTCACTGCCTGGCAGCTGTTAGGTGGCAGTTCAAGACATTCTATTTGCTTCCATCCTCCAACATTGAAATAAATATAATTACGGTCCTTTTGTCTGTGCATTTTCTTCAGCTTGTTCACACCAAATCAGCTATACTTTCGACTACAGCCAATGCTGAGGAGGGGGGCGAGTGTCACAAAAGGCATTTTTAATATTAATTTATAAATCAAAGTGGAACTGTGAAGGCTTTGCATCAAGCTTCTGTGAAAATGACAGGTTTTGATAATAAAAATAAGCCTAGGGAAAAGATACAGTAATTTTTTCTGGCTGTCAGAATACGGGAAAAATAATTTGATCTTCCCTCAATAAGCCTAGCAACACAAAAAAGCTCACTTTCACATTAAAAAGGGACAGAATCTTCTTGGAGACCTTGCTCTGGTGTCCAGCATAGCAACTTTGGTCGACTTATAAGAACAATTTCTTTAGAGAAATATTCTTATTATTTTATTAGGAATTAACGTTAGTATTTGTACACCTGTCCAGTGCAAGTTTTCAGTCTTCCATAACTCTTTTCTCGTAATAGCTCTTTGCAAAACATTACCAGGAACTAACAGGATTATTTCCCAAATCTGTTTGCTTAACACAAATGTAATCAAATCAGAAGCTAGCTTAATGGAGTCAGATACAGGCATAAATTCTTTTAAGCACATAGGATGCATTATTTTCTGAATTTCCCCACCAGTTAAATACCTTAAAAAATATTCTTCATCCTCTCCAGAGTCTAATACCAGCCACGTTTCATCACCCACAGAAGAATTCACAAGACATTTAAGGAATCCGTCACCACAGTCCCTACAAGAGGTGTCTAAATAGGATACTCAAACAGTTGTATATACACAACTGGTATTCCTCATGATTACACAGTACATAAAACCTCATTTCATGCCTAACATTTCCCGAGTCTGCTTGCTGCGAAGCCTTAAGAAGATCTAAAGCACAACTTCAGCAGCATGCTTACCCGGTGAATTTTAAAATTATATATAGCAACATAACTGAAGAGATATCTTTTAAAAGTATTTCACCCCATAAAATCCTGATCTGTGTAATTTGTGGCAAAAAATTCCCCAGCCTTGTGTCATAGAATCAGTTACTAGAACATAATGTTCATATGACAGTGGCAAGAATATGTTGACTTGGTGACTGACGTTTTTTCCTCAGCTTTTGCAATAGTACTTTTCTTTAAAATCCCTCTCTTGAAGCTATAACCTTGACTTCATGGGTATATAAAAAAAAAAAAAAAGAAAAGAATCTACATGCTGAAAAAAAACCAGAGCGATGATAAAGTCAATTCCAATATGGGCTAAAGGTTTCCTCTGCAAACTTAGGTCCTTTCCTCCATGGACCTCAAAAGCAAATGGATTTTTACATTATTTCAAGTGCTGCTTTTAAAGAACAACCCTACAAGCTGAAATTGTTACACCTTTCTACCAACTTGCCACAACACCAGTCAGAGCTGAATTTTCCTTCGTTCATAGCAACAGACCTGAAGCTTCTCAGACTGATGCCAAAACCTTTTATCGTACTGATTTCCATGTTTGGATATTATCAATTGGGGGTAACAGGGAGGAAATATCAATGGATTTGGGAAGAATTTGGGGTGGGGGATTTTTCTGGTCAAAAAAAGGGGGGAGGGAGGGGTAAAAAGACAAATCAATCAGACTGCCTTTAAGGTTTGGGGTTTTTTGGAAGAACTCCAAGACAAGTTTTTCAGATAAACAGATGCCCTCTTCCCTCCCCACTGCCTCATCCTATCACTTGGCATTTAAAGCCTTTTGCTTATAAGGACAATGTTTGTCTTTCTGGAGGCAGTAGACAGGAATTTAACTGCTATTCCTACAAAATCTCACAGGTGCTATATTTTTAAATACTGATAGTAATCTCTCAGACATTTCCTTTCACAGAAGTTACCAGGTTTCATGATGATCACTAAAATTAGTAACACGTTATTGCTGATCAGCAATAATAAATTATGAAGCCACAGCTACGTGCTCAATGATACAAACCTACTTTAAATACACCTAACAATGAAAATATAATTCTCTACATAAATAACTCTGTAGACATCTAAACAGATAGTTTCCACCCTTTTAACCTAATATGATTTTAATAATTACAAAATTCCTCCATGATAGGATTCTTTAAAGAAAACCTTAATCAAGGAATGGAAGCAATATGTTCAATTCTGTAACAGTCTACTCAAAACACTCAGGGTCTTTCCAGCACCACAATAACATCTTAATTCCAGCCTGTAGTGAACCTTTAAGCCAGTTAGTCCAATATAACATCCTCAAGTACACAGGGGAAAAAACCAAACCCCAAACTAACAAATCTCATTTCACTACCTGAGACAGACTGTTCCAAATGAGTAAAACTGCTTTACCTACTAACTGCACTGCAAGCACTCACATCAGCATTTCAGCTTCTAGTCAAAAATAATTCTATGGTAATTTAGCACACAACCTAAGTCTTTGCTTAGAATATAATGGATTCAACCTTGCTGCACCACCTTTCTGGTCATGAAATATTGAGATCTTAATTTGACTTTTTCCCGTTAGTTTTCTCTTGCTCGTATTAATTCCAGCTGCCAGCACACAGGTTTTATTATCTCTTTCAAGATCTGCACAGACTTTCTGCTACTATATGGACAAGTAATACAAAAAAGCATGCATTAAAAGCCAGAACAAGCCTTTGGACGTACGTTTTCCTTGCAAGTTGTTCTCTCACATCTCAAAACGGATCTCCAAGAAAAGGTCACAATATGCATCCTCAAGCCAACAGTTTAAAATAACATAATAATAAACAACCTCCACTGAAATTGTCTGTAGAACCTAGAAATTAAGATCAAGCGTTCCCATACTCTTAGTGCAGCAAGACACCAAACACTTATATGAGATGAAGTTTAACCAGCAGCACTTTAACAGCTGATCAATCACACGTTCAAACAACAAAGTTCAGATACATATCTCAAAATCCTAGTGCTGCCTTTTAGGGTCCCAGTTTATCTATACAAGGACACAAATACCGAAATCCCATTAATAGTCACATTCACAACACCCATTTCACCATTCCTCATTAACGGCTCTCCCACCTAAGAGATGCTGAAGTACTGTGTTCATTTTAGCCTCCTGCACATAAATGGTCCATTTAAGAAAACCGCACAAGAGCATCAAAAAGTGCCTTTTATTCCAGCAAAAGCTTCAGATGAAAAGATAATTACAGGCAATATGTGTTGAATTAAGTCAGAAATACCTCAAGTCACCAGTAAAGCAGGTTTTGTGGGCTAGGGCCAGGTAAGAGCTGCAGAAATACTGCAACTGAGTGCCTGTTAACTTGATTTAAAATAAAGTTGCCAGCTGAGACATGGACAAAAAGACAAAGATATTATTTGAGCAAGTTGAGCTCTTGACTTTCTCGTCAGTGTTGTTCAAATCCAGGAAGAAAGTCCAATATTATCATCACACTAAACTGCAGAGGTAAGTACAGGGAATACAGATCCCCAAAGCAGTCCTCACATTAGTTATCATGCGATCAGGCTTCCATTTCTTTCAGATAGTCAAATGTATCCCACGGCCACACAGCAGGCCATGTTCTCCCAGAGGGAGATCAGGCTGCCCATGAGACTGCCCACAGGCAAGTCTGTCAAGAACAGTGGCAACTCAGCAGCTCCACTGATGCCAACAGTCCTCGCGAGCTCACCACTGACTGAAGGACCTCGGCCAGGCTGGAACTGTGAAATCCACAGAGGTCTCTCACCTTTCTAAATCTGCTGTTCACTACAGTAAAGCAGCTACAACGATCTGCTCCAACACACAGAGTTTGGCGGCAGAGAGTGCCAAAAGGTGAATTTCCCAGAAGTAACTCATGCTGGAAAACCACGTGGCTGCAGTAGCCACTTGCGTCATACCCGAGCCGTCATCTTCCCAACTTTAAACTGCTTGGCCAAGGAACGAGAAAAGTCTAACAGGAAACAACCAGGAAAATTGTCTGCGTTCTCACTGGCCTCACATTCATCAGAGCAATCAAAGAAGCTTCAAGGGCAGCACAGACAGAAATATCACCCAGCCACCTTGAAATCCTGCACCCATCGGCAGCCCTTCCACGCCTGCAGCACAGCACACTGCTACCAGTCACTCCTCAAAACCAGACAACGCGCGGAGGAAGAAGCAGATCAAAGCAACCAGGTCATCACTCACAGGAGACTCCTCTGAGTAACATTGTTCAGATTCTACCATTGCCATATTGTGCCCTGCCTGCCGATGGGTGACTGCAGTGGCAAGCAACAAATGTCACTCCTGGTATGAATGAGTTTGACGCAGAAGAACTATCAGCTCTAAAGCCTTGGCAAGTAGGAAACCGTGCTGCTGCTGCCCAAGCTGCTCGATGAAGTGATGCGCCTTGTGCTGCTGTCTTGGTATGGAGAACATCACCTTACTTCCACAAAAGACTGCTGCTCCCTGGAGTGGCGACTGAGCTTGGAAGCAGAAGACAGGATGAAGAGGAAAGCAAGTCTGAAAATGTCTGCAGTGTAAGAGCTGGCACCCAGTAGCAGGGCAGGCATGACAGGGACTTGGTGCAAAGGACAAGGGATATTGTGCTGCCAGATTCACACAGCCACAGAAGTCACAACAGTGTTATCTTCACCAGTGATTAGTCAGAGGGTCCACTGATTCGAGCAGTACCTTGACTAAACTCAATTATTCTGGCAGGTGACTGTGGCATAACTACTCCAGTCATAGATCACCCTTCATAGATGACCATTCTTAACAGTGCCCTCTGCTTTCCAAGTCCACAAACCAAAAAACTCCTTACAGAAGGAGCAGCAGTCCCTTATACAATAGGCAGCATATAGGACACCGACAAAACAGATACCACCATTTAGAACATCATTAAAATTATGTGGGAGACAACATCACCTTCCTTCACAGGGAATCAATGATACGTTCTTCTGTTATCCTGGAATTCCTCTATGTACATTAAACTTAATCTTATTTATATATTCACAGGAATGGAATTTACGAGCAGGAGACGCAAATAGTGAATCAGTGACATAGGTACTGAATTAAGATAGAAAGCCAGCTTGTCCCACCCTAGGAAAATCAGATCTCCTATGAAGTTGGCATAATCCCTTCTTGCTGCCAAGTTCCATGAGAGTGGGTCTTGACTGCAATGTGCGGGGAACCAAGCACCATCTTATGTGTCTTTGGGATTACCAAAGCCGCATGTTTCACTTGGCTAGAAAACATTAGTGCGTGTGGCAGAACTTAGAAAGTCCACTCAAACTGCACTGTTATTCCAGCAGCTTTAGCAATCTTCAACCCTGGTTAACTGATGGCAGCTAGCATCTTGCAAACATACATCAACAAAGCACCAACAAATCAAAGGCTGTCTATGTCAGACTTGGTAGGGTCTCCCTTATGTGCATTTTCTAGCACTTGCTGGGTGCAAATAATTCACATTACTTCTTAAAGGCCAGATTTCTTCTCAAAGGCTGACTGTCCCATCAGGTGCCACTCACCTACATTACAGTGCCATTCTTCTACTCTGCTTATGGTTTGTTCTGTATCTTCCCAGCTTAAACTTTACCTCCTGAGATCACCTACACAGCAGCATCTTACCTGCAGCTTTCTGGAGCTGCACACATCACCCAGACAGCTACACTATTAAAGGCAGTGGCTCCCTCCAGCCGTAGTATTTTATGGAAAAGGAACGGGTTCTCAGACAAGAACTACAGAACTACTCATCTCTCTGTAAGAGGTTTCTTTTGACCTTTGGAGCAGCCTAACTTACTGCTGTAGATAGAGATGCTGGAAGCATTTATATAAAGCCTCCCCTTCTAAGTACAAGCACGTTATCACACAGTTTTCCCATCACTGAGACTTGAGAAGTTGGATCCCTACTCAGAGCAGCATCGCAGAACTTGTATAAATTAGGAAGAGAAAAAGCCAAATAGCTATTACATGTATTTCTCTGGCCAATTTAGCCTTGTGACAGTAAAATTATGCAAGTGTGTACAGGCATTTGAATTACATGTCTCAAAAAGTACTGTTGGAAGCCACAAACCACCTTTCCTCGAATTTCACACCAAGAATATTTAAGAGTTACGCCAAACTGCTTTTTGCCAGTGGTTAGGTAAAACTGATAAACTCACAAATATTACCCCAAAAGATGAATCATCCAGGCAGTAACATGTTCTTCAGTTATCTACACTCAATTGTTTACATATATAAGACTTCTCCAGTGAAATTTATCAAGCTGCAAAAGTAGTACCATCAGAATTTGCAAGGGCAGCATAGTTTAGTCACTCCATCTTTCCCATTAAGGAGAGGTGAAGTATTTGAACAAGTTCAGAGTTAATGTTAATGTTCTTAACATTCCCTCACTGTCTTTGAGAAAATACTCTATAGTATGCAAAAATCAGGCTCTCCATTTCCACCTCTCTCTGTTGTGAAATAGGACCACTGGAAGGTGACCTCCAGCACTGTTTATACAGAGATTATATAGGAACATTTCTATAAAGTACATAGTGTCTGACTATACAAACCAACAGAACTTTCTTAAGCCTTCCAAAGTCTTGAGTTTGAGTGATGCCAACACTATTAAGTGACAACAGTTTCCCGTACACTCATGTTCACACTGCCTGTTGGGAGTTCCTTGTCACAAGAAGGGGCTGCAGTCCATGCATCATGTCTGATAGCTACTGTTGAGTTTTTTTCCATGGTAAGTCCTCATTTTCTTTCCCATACTTAGTCCTTCTGTGCTCAACCTTAACTTACAGCTGAGTCCTGTCTTGGTCAGTCAACTTGCATTTTAGAAGCTTCTCAAGATTAACTATTACAGTCATACTGGCTGGAAGTAGACTTATGAAAGATGAAACCTCCTTTACCCTGAACCCACAGCAGAAAGAACAGGAGGATTCTAAACCCCAAAGCTGAAAAGGAACCACAAGTACAGAAATTTTTATTCCTGTGACTCACAATATTTTAAAAATGTGTTGAGTTTGTGAACTATGCCAGGCCTTTCTTATTATTCATGTAACTTCTCTCTCTCTCAAATCTTACAAAAGAATTAAAGATGAAATAACTCACAGTCTGGAATTAAAGGCTTTTCATAGCCTCTAACATGAACCTCAACTGCGAAAGGCTGCTACAACAAAGTCAAGATAACTAAGGCTATCTTGGATTGTCCTACAACCACACCCAGGAATGCAACACATGTCAAAACTCAACAGCTGGTCACCGACGTAGGCGCAGAAGGAATCACAAATCTGCACCGAATCAGTTTCTCAGCACTGGAATAATAAAATTTAGGCAGGTTTGCTATAAATACCTAGTTCTGTAGATACAGGAGGAGATTAGAGCCATATGCAGGAGACTCAAATACTAATTACACACTGAACAAAGTTTCAGCAATATAAAATTAAGGAAGAAGAGGAAATTCAGGAAGTGGCCTACTTCAAGGCATAGGGCCTGCACATTCCAAACTCTCGCGAAAAAGAGGAACCGAGAGATGAGGCTGTGGAAGACATCAGGAGTTTGGGCAAAAGACAAATTCCCCTGTATATTATATACTGATGCGTACAACCCAGTGCTTGAGGATATGGTGTAGTGGTTAGAGAGGGTATGGTGTAGTGGTTAGAGTGATGCTAGGAGAAGGTTGGACTTGATGACCCTGGAGGTCCTTTCCAACCATAACGATTCTGTGATTCTGTGATTCTGTAACCCTGTGACTGAATTTATCTTTCCTAGAGAAAACAAGTAAAATTTATTAGCTGGTAGCAGACTGCCCTGTAACACAAGACATGAGGATGAAGACAAAACACTAGAGTGTTTGATGTACTGCTTAGCTGGGCTAAGGAGCATCAGCAGCCTCCCTGGAGATCCAAGTTTTGTCCTGCAAACCCAACCCTGCAGCAAGATGCATTTCCACATTTTCTGTCTCAGAGAAGGGCTGTAAGATTTGCAGTTCCTCCACCTCATTCCTATCCTGCCTCTGCGGTGAAAGATCATAATATAGGTTACTGACTCGACAACACACGCAGACTGAACACATTTTATTAACATTAACTTCTGTAATTCCTGATCTAGCGGTGATTTCCAGAATAATTGAGATAAATCTTTAAAAGTTTCAGCATTTCAAACCGCACAAGTTAAAACTTAGACACCAGTGCTGAGCAGATAAGCCAATTCCATCCTTCCTGATTAGCCAATAAGGCAAAAGATCCAAAAAGATTTGAATTACCAGGTAAACTAACTTCACAGAACCTACCTAAAATCTGCCCGTGCTTAAGACCATATTGATAGATGAACATACATATGATCTGCTCCATTTTTTTTGCAGTTGAAATTCTTTTTATTCCAGGCTTTTTTGTTTAATTGTTAGAGAAGGGAGGTATTCTACTACGAATATTTTTACTTTTCAAAATATTCTTTGTAGTTAAGTGACGACTCTACTAAAAAGGATTTTTGTAAGTGTTGTTATTGTTAGGACCCTCTTATGAAAGCCACTTTGGACTTACAAAACAAAATCTGAATAGATTTTTTAAAATAAATAATAAATAAATCTTGCATTTCACAAGAGTCAGGACAACTAAAGCAAGCTAGTAAACTTTCTTCCTAAAAGGGGGTGAGGAGTGGAGATTGTGCAGGACAAGGATATTTGACATAGCGCTTTCCCTGATGCTGGAAGGAAGGTTAGAAAGCATTCCTAGAATAATGGATAGTCTTGAGCTTCACAGTAGGAGGCTACATTTCCTGACGGATAATAATATTACATTACACAAAAATGGTTATGTTGGTAAAATTAAAATAACAGCAGCATGGGAAGCTCTCAGCAGAGCTCTGCTTCTCTCTGAAGGGAGACTCTGGAAGGGATCAAGGGAATTGCAGCAGACCAGCAAGAGATGACCGAAAACATCTGTAAAACCTAAGCATCCCAGGCACATTATGTAAAGTTAATCCATGCCCACCCCAGCGCAAAATCAGAACCGAGTGCTCTGACTCCAATTCTCCATCATACAAGAATGGGAAAGAAAAGAAACAATGTGCTTTTTGAAGGTATAGTTATCCACAGATTGCAGGAGCAGGCAACGTGCGTCAGTATCACTGACTACGCGTTATGTCCTAGCTCTGAGGAGAAAAAAAAATAAAAAATAAGGAAATAAGGACTAAAACACAAGTAGAAAGAGATTACTTCATCGTTAGCTATGTGGCAACTTATCTAGCTTTTAAGGTGGCTAATCATTGACAGGCATCACAGAAGAAATAGATTTTGAGCAGAAATCTGAATATTAATAGCATTATGGATCAGCTTCTTGAGTATGATGTTTCAAAACAAATCCAAGTAAGGATTAAGTCTTTAAAGTAGAGAAACATTTAATTTATCTACTAAGTACAATGTAAAAAACTCCAGTGTTTATTTAATACATTTCAAAGGTTCCAACTGTTTCAGCATATCAGTAACTGGTAACTAATTTTCTGAATCTATTGTAGGTGGTTAAAGATTCCCACTATGAGTACAATTCCAAATATTAAAGATGTCACTAAATTTAAAGGCTTTGGTAGAGGCGAGTTCAGAGGACTTGAAAAGGTCTTCTATACAATGTACCCAGCTACATTAGGATGCATATTTTAAAAAGGAATAAACTTCATTAGGATGCCTTCCAATTCA
Organism: Eurystomus gularis; assembly: GCA_013400335.1. Lineage (NCBI taxonomy): Eukaryota > Metazoa > Chordata > Aves > Coraciiformes > Coraciidae > Eurystomus > Eurystomus gularis. Next base: position 53,650 of record VZZY01014232.1, on the reverse strand, counting down.
TTTACAATCTTTCATGGAATCTCTTGGATTTTAAAACTTACAAAATCTTAAGGGGTAAGATGACGTGGTACTCAGTTTTTAGGAAACGAAGGAGGAGTTCACAAGCTTAGTTCAGGGAATAAACACATTACTCAACTGGTCAAAGCAGAATTGGCCAAGAGTTCATTGTTGCACCGAATTCAATCAGAAGCACTAACAAATACCTCCTTCAGTAATTTGAATCCTGTGCACCCAGGATTTGAAAAGAAAAGCCTCCTACAGAAACACTTTTACCTACCAAATTAAGTTGTTGGTTTCCATAATACTTAACTTACCATTTTTTTTAAAAAGTCTGTTGTTTTAAGAAGTCCACCGTTTACCCACACAGACTGAGCCAGTTACACTGCACACAAATCCAGATGATACAACTCTCCAAAACTAAGAGCATGAAGAGATAAACCTCTGCAACAGGGAGTGGAGGGCGAGAATGCGGCTGTGACAACAGCTTTGTTGGACAGACTGCCCTGAGACACTCCCTGCAAATTCTCTCCACCACCCACATCCCCTCACGTCAGGTACACGGACGTGACACGCAACAGGAAGGGCTGGGACAGCCTTCCTTCTGGGTCAGGTATGCTGAAACACTTCTGGAAAACCTAAACGAGTGGGACGTGGCCTTGGGTCAAGATAAAGGCTACGCCTGAGGTACCTAACTCGGATCTGTAAGACACTGCGGTGCACACACACCGAAGCCATCTTCAGCTGTCTGGTGTTGCACAGGTTTTGGTAGCACTTGCATCAGTTCTGAGACACCTGACTCCCAAGCAAATGTTTTGTGAGGGACTACTACAATCATAACACATTGGGACATCTCTATTAGAAGCAGTAGCTATATCCTGCTACAGAAACTAGTGCACCTTACCATGACTGTCATTTATTACATTCCACCAGAAGCAGCACTGACACCATCTACATAAAATTAAAAATATAATCTACTGAACCCTTATTTTTTCTGTTCTGCAGTTAACGTGCTCATAAACTCCATCCTTCCATGACAGAGAATGGAAAGTGGTAGTTTTTAGCAGGCAATAACAATCCTCCTCTTGGGTTGAACAACTTAAACTACTCCTTCAGTGACAACATGTCTTTTCTGCAAAGCCTGAGAATTGCACCAGTGGGATAGGCCATCCCAGGCTCCTTGCTCTCTACAGGAGATGTCTCATCAACCTCAGCATCTTCAAGGCATGTGGAAGGCTTACCCAGCTCCAGCCGTGCTCACTGATAACCTAAGAAAACTTGCAAAAACCACAGACAAGGAGCAGGGCAATGTCCAGAATGAAACATTTTGGATCAGCTCTTGGGTATTTAAACCGTGTAGTATGTTTAGGTCTATAAATTGAATTGTTATTTGTGAATCCTGCTTTGACTTATGGTGTCCAGGCTTGTGGTATGGCTGACAGCGCTACTTTACTCCTCAGCACAAACCTATAAAAGTAACTGTGTGGAAGGATCTCTAGGTGTGCTAATGAGGCAGTTACAAACCTAGACAGAAGACAGCTTCACCCTATTCCAAAGGAGCATAACACTTAATGGAAGCATAGAGGCCTACAATTACACAGTTAAGTCCCAATATAAATTTTTACAAGATTACAGCTGGAAAAAATTCACCTGTCCCGAGAAGAAAAGACGCCAAAAGGCAGAAGAGAGATTGAGAGAGTCAGGAAGACACTCCCAGAATTTCTCATTTCAGCCCACTCAACTCTCCACAAATACTGTCAACATGGCTTACCTATACAGTAAAGACTGGAGCAAATATCTAGAGTAAGTATCTCTGGAAAAGGGGTCTGCACATCCTTATTACTTTTTTTTTTTAATGTCAGAAAACCAAGCACAGTATTTGTTTATAACTACCAGGATTAGTAGTAATATATAATTATTGGTATACATCAGCCTCTGCATTTTTGTCCATTTTCTGAAAGAAACTTACTTATTCTACCATACCAGGTACGAGCTAACACTCGTACACTGGATTAAAAGCATAGGAGTAAAACCCTGTATGGCTGTATGAACCCTGTATGAGCTGTTATCGGGTTTAGAGAAATCAAGTAGGAAGATGCACATGTCCTAGAAGAGCGAGGACTAACTATCCATCTGAAAATTAAAGAGCACACAGCTGCACAGAGCCTGCTCCAAAGAGAGCAGAAGAGCAAGGACTCCCAGATAGCAGCTCTGTTACTGTAGGAAGGAACATAACTGCTGCCGCCCCCTAATATGAACCACCCTTACTAAACATGCTGTTGCATGACAAAAAAGTTATTCACTATAACATATATACCACTTTTTCCAGGTATTTTCTGTAAAATATCCCATCCCTTTTCAATTGCACATGCAATTATTTGATAAGAGCACTTCTCTAAATGACTACTACTCATATGAAGGTGTTGAGCAGCCCCAAATCAGCAGGACAGTATAGCTAGAATTGGAGAGGTGATTTTGCCTTGTAACTGTATCAAATCTAATCTTTTGCAAGAAGCTTTAAATTCAATACCTCAATCTTATTTTAAGATAAAGATTCAGAGTCCGGTCTAAACATTGAACAATGAGTTAATTTTTGCCAACATACGCTTTTTCTTTTTTTAACTAGGAAAAGGATTTTACAGGTTCCAAATTCTGACTATCTAATCACAGAAGAGTAACATCATCATGAATTTATGCAAACACAAAAAAGTGGGGAAGTGCTTTCCAATTGCATTACATGAGGTGATAAACTGCATCTGGAATTTCTGGCCCTTCACAGAGTTCTCAATAGTGAAAAAACAGCATAGAAAAAATGCATAAGCTGTACAGTAAGGAGATACACTTATTATGGAGTTCATCAGTAATTGAGGGGTTGTTTTGCTTTGTTTTTACATAACTAAAGCTATTCAGATCATTATGCACCATCTACCGTGCACTCCATATCTAGTTTACAGTTTACTGTCTGGTACAGAAGGCTTTATCACATCTGCACCCTTTCCTGCAAGGAGGAGACATCTTTATCTCAACCGAGCCCAGCAGGATGAATGGGATTAAAAAGGAAACATTACTCAGCTTGACTGGTATTTTATCTCTCAAGATCTCTTAAATAATGATCTAAAGTTTATCACAGCATCTGCTTAACCCTATCAAAAGACTGATAATTCACCTTGAAAAAAAGTTTGACAAGCTTCTGTGAAAATCCAGTGCAAGTCTAAAATGCTTCTTGCTATGGTAGAAAAGAGTGTAATAAGCAAAACAAGCACCTCCTTTAATTTGTGTGAAGGTTGTGGAGGGGGAAAGTGGAGAAAATAAAACACCACCTTTCTCTAATACCAGTGCTTTAACTTTCTGTCAATGACATGGAAAAAGTACATACGTGCACCAAGTCAATGTGTAACTGAAGATGTAAACATCGCTGGGGAATAAAACAATTTGTAAGACTCTTGAAGGAAAAAATGCTTCCTGAGGATTCACAAAATCAACACTAACATTCGGAAAGTAGAAGGGAACCGATCAACCTGAAAAGATGCAGTTTTCATCCCAAACTGAAGCACGCGGTACAATTTATGTAGACGGCAATTGTGATTGCCAAGGGGTGAAGTGAAAGAAGTAGCGTGTGTACTGTAATTTGGGATTCCAAAAGCAATTCTCAGTTACAGAATTTAAGTCAAGTTTTAGGCAGCAATCAGTCCACTTCCCAAAACCTGGAGTAGCAGAGGCCATGACTCCAAGGCAACATATTTACAGCACACGGAACCCACATACCACTACTTACACTATAATTAAACACCAAAACAAGAATACAATGTCTCTGACAACGTACTACATTCAGACAGACACCAAAATAATTTTAGATAACTGAACTAGATCTAATCCGGAGTTGGTATTTCCTGGCCTATGACGACTAACTCTTCTAAACCATCATTAAGTATCAGGAAATATCCACCCCCAACACCAATTACTATTTAAACAGATGCCAAAGTGTTCTGTTTTGAACACATTCACTTGTAGGAAAATATCCCATAGGCAAAGGTGTGGAAAAAAACCAACTTTCCACCAGACTTCAGGTAGCTTCTTCCCAGGAGACCTTACTGAGGCCTTTCAGTACTTAAAGGGGACCTATAAGAAAGATGAGGACAGTCCTTTTAGGAAGGCCGGTTGCAACAGGACAAGAGGTGATGGTTTTAAACTCAGAGTTGAAATTAAGAATAGATATAAGGAAGAAATTTTGTGCACTGAGGGTGGTGAAACATTGGCCCAAGGTTGCCCAGAGAGGTGGTCGATGCCTCATCCCCGGTAACGTTCAAGGCCAGGCTGGACAGGGCTCTGAGCGACCTGCTCCAGTTGAAGATGTCCCTGCTCACTGAAGGGGGCTTAGACTAGATGACCTTTAAAGGTTCTATGATTGTAACCAAAGTATAAAATCAAGTCCTTATATTAATAACAAAGCATGTTAGGGCCAGACTTACAGCTCGCTTAACATGTGAAGTTTCACTGCAGAGTAACACTAGGCTCTCTTATCTCACTCCCTTCATGCACATACAAAATTGCTTCCTGAATTCAATCGACCCAAATCACTACGATGCTTGGCATTATGAGTGAAAGAAGAGCTTGGGCTAGTACTGTATGTACTTTGTACGGTGAGGACAAAGGTCTCCAGAGAGCCCAGCACAGCTCTGCCGTGCCCTTCCGTCACAGCTTCCCAGGTGGATTGCCCTGCTGCCCTGACTGATCGCAACCCACGCCAAGAAGAGAGACAGAGTGCCTCTCTGCAAACTCCAGCGTCGAGGAGCATTCATGCCTTTTCATCTCCATTTTCTGTTCCACTAAAAACACCAGAGGAAAGAAAGTACTTTTCAGCTAACAAATTTTTAAAAACCCAACAAAAACCCACACAACCCACAGTATCAACCCAGCTAGTGAAAGGCAACATCACATCTATATTCAGGCAGGCTTGGCAGTGGACAATTGTCCTCTTCATTTCTGTAGAAACCAAAATTAAAGACTCTCAGTAGGAAAGTCACAGCTCTTCCCCATCTCCCCGAAGGTACTAATAGAAAGTTTTCATCACAGTAGTCAACACACCACAATGTTGTGAATATTAAATCTAATCCAAACAGCTTGCCCACCCTGCCTCCCATGATTTCCTCTCCTATCCTTCTCCCAGCTTTTTTTTTCCCCCCTTTAAAGGGGAAAGATTTGCTTTACAGCCCCCAAGGGCACACCAAAATTATGTCTAGCTTACTTAGAACTACAAAATAATCATAATCCCTGATGAAATCACTAGGTGCTATTAATTACTGTATCATTTTTCTATTACAATTCTACATATTCAGTTTAAGTTGGCATGTGGCTTTCTGCAAGTTCTTAATTAAATCCTAAATTCCTAGCACATATCAGTACTTAAAGCTTCTACTTCGAAGCAAGTCTATAGCTTTGTATCAACAATTATTTTGATTCAGAGGACATTCTGGTCAGGATAATCTGCCGCCTAAAGAGAGCAGCTTTTTTCTTTTTTTTTTAAACATGAAAAATCAAACCTCTTATGAAAATTGATATTCATTCCCAACCCTCCTCCCCAAAGAGCTAACCACTTATCAAACCATTGCATTAGATCCTTCTGGCAGTTCTTTTAGTTGTAATTGGAGATCAGATTTACATTCAGACCACAGTAAGGCTGACGGAAGTGGGGAGATGCATCCAGGAGGGAAATGAGGCTTGTGGGTGGGAAAGGCTGCTCCTGGGAGAGGGTGGTGGAGCACACAGCTTCCAGGCTCTCTCCCATAAGCTGTCCAGATCATGGATGGCCAAAGGCCACCTCCTGGCCAGCGTGAGCTGACACTGGGTGCTCCTGGGAAGACCTCTCCCCACCAGTAGGGTGACTGGTGGTTTGTTGGATCCTGCTGGCAGGACAACTCCGCAGAGTAACTTAATAGCAAATCCTGGCCATGGAGCATCTTGCTGTGAAAGTTTATAACACGACCCTCCAGGATGGCCACAGGACTAGAGCCATATGCCAGGGCAAGAACCATCCAATGTACTGCTCCCCTCAACCTGGGGAAGATAGATTCATGTGTGCTGGGCCACCAAGTTTAACCTGTTCAGCATCTGTGGATCAAACCCTGTGTGGTCCTCCAGCCAGTGGGAGATGGTAGAGTCCACATCTGTGGAGGGATTTAACAGATGTGCAGATGTGGTGCTAAGGGACACAGTTTAGTGATCACCTGACAGTGCTGGGTTAATGGTTGGACTTGATGATCTTAAAAGTCTCTTCCAATGAGGGTGATTCTATGATCTTAGGGGAAAACAACAACACACACACCCCCCTTCATAATTTCATTTTAATTGAAAAAGACAGCTCCTTTGCACTCATCTGAAAGCATGTTGTATGGCATCAGGAAAATGGGATTCCACTTTTTTGAAGAACATATTCAGGACAGATTTTCTAGACCAGCATCCCCATAAGCAGAGTGCTACACCTGGGAAAACACATTAAACTGCTGGTGCAGAATTTAGTGTGCAGGCCAGTGAGCAAATAAACCCAATCTCCATCAGCTGGTGTGACACCTCCCACATTCCTTGTGTCAAGCAGTTCTTGCAATGTTGCATCCACGCTATTGAAATTCAACTAGTGACACTCCTCCAAATTGGGAAGCCTACGTAATGAGCAGCAGTAATCCAAGTAATCCAGAAGCAGTGCTCACCTAACACCAACTCACAGCCCCATAAGGACTGAAGGGAGTTGCTCCACAGGAAGTTCACAAGGAGACTTCCAGCAGAAAAAAGCTTTAAAAACAAACTGAAACAATTCCCACCAACCCACCCATCTAATTGTGCTACGAAGTTGTTTATTAGTTGGTCTATATAGATGTGAAAGATGTAAATTAAGAGTCTTAATCTGGGGAGGTGGGAAGTAGGGAGCACAGAAAAAGGGAAAAAAAGAAAAAATAACCAACCAAACAACAACAACAGAAAAAAAACAGAATAAAATTTCCCTCAACATTTACTTTGCTGTGTCTAAAACAGCTGTGTCCATGGGGTAAAACAACCTCCTAAACTATTTATAAAGCAAGGGTAGAGTTTTAAACTGATTAGTACAAAGGTCTTCAAGAAATTGAGCTTTCATAAATTACAGCTTTGCACACACTCCGGTTTACAACGTGGACTTTGTAAAGACTGGAGACTTTTGTAGTGACGTGTTTCTGAGTACACAACAATATGAGGAAGTGTTGTAGTTGATACCCCTCTTCTCTGCAGACAATCACATATCAAAGGTGCATCATTGTTTAAAATGGCTCCGGTTCTTAAGGATGAAGATCTATTCCCTGTCCTGTCTTGACCTCAAGGGAGGGACAGACTGTCCTCCAAAACATCCTGTCAGGAAAGCAGTAACAAGTGTGCAAATTTGGAGATTAGGATAATAAATAGTTTTGCTAGTTACTTATTTTTGTCTTCCAACAAAATTATCGTCTAAGAACATCAAGGCTTTTCTGACCAAGTCTTGCCTACTTGAGGGCTCCTGGTGAACACGTTCACTTCTACAGCTGTGGGGAACTAGGAACAATATATTTGTTAAGCTCTGTATGTGGTGGTCTTGTGTGAAAGCTTTCATTTGTTACACCCATTCTCTTTTAAAGTTACGTGTTTTCCTGAAACTGGTTTTATCAGAACAAAATATTTATTTACTATTTCTTCCAACACAGAGACTTGGAATTTATCAGAATATAGTCCAGGTCTGTTCAACTAAGGAAATTATTCATCTGTTTAGGAAAGAGGGGATGTTTATTGCTTTTGTGGCTTTTTCTGTGTCTCCTTTGTTAGGACTACACCCCCAAACCTGTGAGAAGGTGCCCATGACATAAGGAAAAAGGTCAACACGTATTTTAATCAGGCTCATTTTCCCTGTTTCTCAGTACTAGCACCAAGTCCTTATAGAACAGGCTCTTTAGGTCAATAATAAACCACAGGGCTCCTAAATGAACTGGTAATATTTTACCAATTTCCCTCCTGAGTAAAATTACTGCTTTACTGCTCAAAAAGTCTTATCTTCTCAAGCACACAATTAACAAAAAGATTGGCCCAGACTATTTGAATGTGTTTATTATTATACCTTTATATTTAGTTACCATTTCTCCCTGAGATGGAGCACAGATCTCTGCATTTTTCTCAAAGCTTATGCAAATGGAGAACATAACTTCAATCTTTTTTTAGTAAAATGTCTACTGGCAGCTACATAAAAGCTTCATTCAGTGAGATTTGGTTTAGTGCTAGAAACCCTTAAAAATGTTTACTGGAGACAGTTGGACGAGCTTGCTCTCATATGTAGTTCAATTACCAAGTGTCATCAATCAGTTTGCATTTCCAGTTATTTGCATTTGAAACCGAGATGGGGAAGAAAAAAAGCTGGCAGATGAGATCTCCAACAGTTAGTGTTTTTCCAGTTCGAGCTCGTAATACATTAGATAAAACGCATTACCTCAGTTTTGAACACAAGATTAAAACAACAGCTAAGAATTTTTGAGGTACAGAATGTCACTTATCAAACAGCTAAGAGAATTGCACAGGCAACACTCAGCAAACCAAGTCAGAGAGTCAAATCTGAGCTTGCATATATTAAATCCTAATTCAAACAGTGAAGCACACTTACATGCTGTACTGACAACGCCAATCACATAATCCAGACTGAATAAACCAGAGGTCAAGATTTATAGATTCCGGTTACATTCCTTATGATATATACACACCCTTTCCTATGAAGCAAAGCAAGACTGAGATCTCTATTTTTAAGGAACTAAAAGTATTTTTAAATTCACAAATGCTGTTTTCAACGGTGCTACAATAAGTTAGTAGATGGAAAAGATTCATAAACACCAGTTTTTAGAAAGCACAAGTATATTAGGAGTTGCTACTTGGTCTCTGTACAAATTTGCAGAAAAAAAATCACTTCTTCAAAGACTTGTTTCAAAACGGTTTTGCTTTCACTGTACTTTCAGGGTTCAGCTTAAGTTGCACTAAGATGTAAGCACAGAAGTTAGCTCTTGAGGTCCAGTTTCAGACTGAGTAGAAGTTTATAAAAAAAAATTTTGGGTGAATTTTTATAGCCTCCCAGACTGCTTGCCTGCTTGTAACGCCATAGGTCACATATTACACCATGCTATAATTACCCCTAATTTAAATGAGACACCACCTCTGTTAAAACACTTAACTGTATTGCCACTTCAGAATCTTCAGCAAACCATGCAGCAGCCACTATACTGCATGTATCAGGGAGCTGACTGACTGCCATCCCTTTAAAAACAAAAATCAACCTCCTTTAATTCCTGCTTGGATCTAGACATCTGGAATCAAATATATACATGAGGAAGAACCACACAGCTGCAACAGTATAAATATTTTTCATACCAATTCCCTGCCAAGAGCATCTCAAAATTCTAAGATCAATTTAATAGATGAGAAAGAAAGCTAAGATCACACAGGCATACAGGCTTCTAGAATTTGGGTCCCACACTTAGGGTAATGAGAGGTATTCCAGGGCCAACATGCAGTCTTGGATCTTTTTTTTTTTTCCTATGAACTTCTAGGGTGGAGCTGGTGTCTCCTTAAATTGGCATAATGATTATCAACAATTTTATCATAAGAATTTCTGGCATGCACTTCAAATAACAATCCAGCAGACATCGCACATTCCAGCTTGCATTATTAGGATTAAAACAGGAACCTCTTTCCATGGACATATTCCTTCCAATGAGGATTACCTAAGCAATTGCTGAACTGATTGCAACTGATTGCAGCGTGATGATGCATCAGCACTTAGGTATACTCGTCAACAGAAAATGCTGCAGCAAATTTAAGTCTTCTGAAGTTTGATTTATAAATAAGCTTGAGAACACCCATTTAAAAGCAGTTACAAAACAGTACCTTGAAATCCATGCGGCATGTTTAAAAGCCGTGTAGACGTGGTGCTGAGGAACATGGTTATCAGCAGACTTTGTGGAGTAGTGTTATGGTTGGACTGGATGATCTTAAAAGTCTTTTCCAACCTAACTGATTCTGTGATACAGAACAATTTTTCTAGATTCAGTACACTAGGGAGAGATGTTTACTTTTCTGCTCTTAAACCTCTAGCCAACCAGCCTGCTTTCTGCCTTCTCATGCAAACTCCCTATACTTGTGCAACTTCATTATCTAAATGCACACGTGTGGACATCTACCACTGATGTGCTACTAAAATCCACCCTTAGCTGTGCCAGATCTGCCAGGCCAACGTAAATAAAACTATAACCACATGCCCTGGTTTGAGTTAGAACCAAACCAATTCAGTTCAGTGATTTGACTTTTCAGCTGAGTCTCTTCTAACTAACGGCACTTTCTGAAGCTAACAGCACGGTTTTGCAGACAGTGTCTGCTTCTAGCAGTGGTAACACTCGATGTTTGGAGTTACTACCAAGGGTTGGTATGCAGACCAAGGTCACTGCTGACTCTTGTGTACCACATCAAGGGGTGCAGAAGGTGAAAGACCGCACCTGAGGGGAGGAGTGGCCAGGACAGGTGACCCTAAACTGACCAACAAGGGATTCCATCCCATCTGTGTCATATTCAGTATAAAGCTGAGGGATCACGAGGGTCTCAACCCTTCCCATCTGCCTTTGGGACCCTTCCCATCTGCCTTCTTTCTTCTCAGTCCTGCCTTCACAGCCCAATTTGTGTGTTCCTGAACCCAGTTCCCGTCAGCTGCTGAGCCCAGTCTGGGACTTTGCCAGTGCCTGCTCCACAGCATCAGTGGTGATGGTGACATAATTGCCATCACAGGGAGGTTGGGTTCAATACCGGTTTTGCATATATCCCATTTTACTATTAGTATCTTCATTAAAGCTGTTTTAGTTTTCTTTTCTAATCCAGAAGTCAGTCTCTCTCATTCCCTTCCTCTTCCATTTGGGAGGGGAGGGGGCCATAAGTCTCTCTCCCTTATCCTCTTTCTCTTCCTCTATTTGTGGGGGGAAGAGGGGTTAACAGAAAGCGTCTGTTGTAGGTCTGGTGGATTGAACCTAAACCTCGACACCATAGAAGCCTGTGAAGGTGTTGTGGGTCTAGATGAACATCTGTGTCAAGTGTTAGTGGCACCAAGGTAAACATTTTTCTTTGTGTAATTGCATTAATCAAGCTGTATAATTTTTATTTTAGCCTAACCGTGCTGATGAGCATCTCCATTCTGGAGACCACCTATAATTAGAAGCTTGTAATGGCTTTTTCTGTCCCACATCACCATTCATGACAGAGTAAAGCCATGGAAGGATGTCACACTCTCACATCATGATAAAAATGTACAACAGACCTGCACAAAAGCCTAAGTAACAGAATTGGTACATTGGGCTTTTTGGCAGAAAAGAGCATAATTTCAAGTTTTTCTACTGAAGCTTGTGAACTATCACCTGTTTCTGAGACTGGATGCAGCACTGATGCTACAGAACTGATGCTCTTCACTCCTTCGAGCAAGCGTAGTCACATTCAAATTTTGCTTTCATAAACCTTATTTATGAAAGCCTTCCAGAGTTCATACAACCCCTACCTACTGTGCAAGTCTGGGCCTGACAATCAGTCCAGGTCATCATCTTCAAGTCCTTCTTTTGGACTCCAATTTCTTGTATCAAATGCTTTATATGGCTACATACAAGATGCTTAACGTACACCCCAACAGTTCTAGTAAAGCTATTTTGGTTACCCATAAGCACAGACAACTTGAGGGGTCTATTCCTGGCACTCTTCTTAGCCTTCACACTCAAAGGCTTTGTCTCTTCACAATCCACTCTTTGCACAACCATTAACTCCAGCTAAAATATTTCTAAAGGTGAGAACTGCAAACCAAGACTATGTGAACACCTGAAGTCTTGAAAAAGATGTGCTTAAGCAAACAATAGCATAAAGAGACAACACTAGTTGTGAAGACTTAAAAGACAGCAGGACAAGATGTTGCATTTTTCATGACGAAATAGCTTACATACCACATGCAACTTGTGGCACCAGGGCTGACTGTACCGAGAAAAACAGACCATGGGTTCAGCAACACAGGGCTAGACAGCAGCAACCCTATAAGTTTTCAAGGGACAAATCATTCCATAGGCTGTGATTAAAGCCACCTTCACATTCCTTGAGGGAAGGAACATCATGAACACTGACATCAAGTAACATCTAAATAATGGTCCAGAGCTGTGAAAGATCACCTCCCCAACACTTCAAGTGTCCTTAAAACAAGTGTTTTAGTTTTGTTATCACATTCCTCTCTAGGACTTTGATAGCTCTCTCCAAACAGTTTTGCATATTTTTAGTCTAATCACCATGCTTAAACGGCAGGATGCTGCCCAAGCCAGACTAGAAGCAGTCTGCCAACAGCTGGCAATAGTATGAACAGTGAAGAACAGGGATGATGGTGCTGGAAAGCAGACACCCTTCTAGCAGATTTGCTTGTTGAACCTTTTGGAACATGAGATTCTTGTCAGCCCATTTCTTCATCCTGTCAAGGTCCCTTTGAATGGCAGCCGAGTTTTCTACCATCTGCAAACTTGCTGAGGGTGCACTCTGTCCCAGAAGGTCATTAAAGAAGATGTTAAACAGCCCAGGCCCTACCATCTACCCCTAGGGTACACCACCAATAACCGGCCTCCAGCTGGACTTTGTGCCACAGCTCACAACCCTCTGAGGCCAGTATTTCAGCCGGTTTGCAATCAACCTTGCTGTCTACTTATCTAGCCTTGAATGTCATCAGCTAGATGGTCAATGAGGGTGTTAAGGGAGAAAATGTCAAAAGCAGTGTTAAAAGTCAAACAGTATCAACTGTTCTTCCCTCCTCCACCCAACCTGTCCCAGAAGTTAACCGGGGCTCACAGGTTGGTCAGGTGCGATCTCAAAATCCATGAGGACTATCGCCAATCACCTTGTCCTTTGTATGTTTGGAAATGGCTTCACAGGAGAATTTGCTCCATCATCTTCCCAGAGATCGACAGGAGGCTGATCAGTCTGTAAATCCCCAGAACCTCTTGCCCTTCTTGGAAGCAAGAATAACATTTACTTTCCTCCAGTCCTCAGGAATCTTCCATTGTCACAGTCTTTCAAAAATAATTGAGTGGCTTTGTTATGACATCAGCTCCCTCAACACTCACAGGTGTATTCTGTCAGGTCCCACGGACTTCCCTACAGCAAATTTGTTTAAATATTCCCTTACTTGGTCCTTCTCTACCAAGGCCACAGACTTTCCCACCAGTCTCCAAGGCCTGGGACTCCAGAGGACAAATTTTACCAATGAAGACCAAGGCAAAAAAGGCATCAAGTACCTCAACTTCTTCCATGTTTTCCCTAGTTTTCAGACTTGCAGAAGCCCTTCGTGTCCCCAAACACTCACCTGAAAAATTAGGTCCAAAGCCACTCCCAGTCTTATCTTTTCTGCATTCCATTACTGCCATTCCTCCCCCACACAAGCAGGTGGTGTTAAGTTCAGATTCAAACAAGTACAAAACAAGGGAAAAGACACTTCTTTAAAAACTTATTAGGCATATTCTAACTTAACCATTCTCATACAACACAAACAAATCAAGGAAACCTTAACCAACCGGTTAGAATTAGCTCCAAATGGCCTCTCTGCCCTGCTTAACCTTACAAGTATCATGCTAACGATGGATGCATTTGCTCCAGCAGTCAAAAATAAGAGAACCTGATCGACAGATGGTGACATGCACTGAAATGAATGTGATTAGGCAGCGAGACCGTCGTTTCCTCAAGAGCAGCAAAACTTCCCTGTTTACAGCCACGATAAAACTGTACTTTCAGGAAACTGCAATGATGCATCCCCATGGTTGTCTTCTGGTGCTTTAGAACGTGTAGCTCTTTCATCTTATGCATCAACCCAGACCTTACAGCCTGCCCTGCATTTCTAGCGCACAGCACTGTCACACACATGTCAAGAGCTGAAGCGTTAGAACAAATAATTTAACCCACTAGGTCAGGATGGTGTGCATTAAAATGCTCTGACTGCATGCAGCAAATGACCGAGCTCCTAATACACACATACTGTGCATAAAACCCAGCTTTTATGCCACAGGATAATAATTGTTGCACTAACTTCAAGGGTGCTAGGAGCAGTTCTCAGAATTAGTTATGAACTGTACTTTAGGGCAATAAGCTGGTCCCAAACATACAGCAGCAGTGAAAGCTCCAGAGAAGCTTAGAATAGCTGATCTTAACAGCTTGACATCTGTCAAGACAGATGAAATTGAGATAATCTTTACACGTACAAACAACAACGTATTCCCAAAGTTTAGCCTGTCTCAAAATAATAAATTATTTCAAGCCTCCTAAGTGGGACAAACAAAACCCAATTTTGTGGCAATCCAGATATATTTTAGCTGTCCATCAGAATTCTTGTCAACTACATCTAGCTGAGTTGTTTAAAGCTGAAAAACGTATTTGGATTGTCTGACAGGGGCTGATAAGAAGTGTCATGTATCAGAAACTAATCCTTAGGGTAACAAAAAGCGGCTCTAGGACACCAGCATCTCCCCTCCCTCCAGCTCATAAGTGTTCAGCATACACACAAACGTGTACACGGCTTTCACTGATCAATACAACTTGAATGTTCCTTTCCTACCACTCCTCTTTCTCCTATACTTAGGTACACATTGTGCCACGCTGCTGCTGTTCCCTCGGAAAATCCTCTCCAGCTGGAGACATCCCAGCCACTCTGTGACATAAGGCAACTGTTAAAGACACAAGGGGTCTGAACAACTGTAAAAACAACACCAAAAAAAAAAAAAGATAAAAACAGTGCATCCTTAACCAGTTCTCTAAAAACCAGTGGCTCCCAAACTGATTTAACAGGTTTACTAAAAAAGCCTTTGAACAGAACTTTAATTAAGTCTATTCCAAAACAAGCACCCATTTTGGCTCAGCGCTCTAGGTAAAACTCCAGTGCATTTACAAGTATAATCAGTTCAGCACAGTCCTCCTCCTTTCCAACATAAGTACTGCTATTTTTGTTTGACCCCAAACCACAGGAAAACTGTAGCAGCCAGCGTGCAGCTGTTTCATCTACTTCTACTGATTTCCAGAACCAGATCAACAAAAGTAGGATGTCAGATGAAGAAATGCTGGGAGTGGTACCTTCAGAAACAAGTTAGTGAGGTCTTCTCAGGTCTTTTTAAGTGTAGTAGTGAATACAAAGATCTGTCTGAGCAAGTATTTTTACTAGTGAAATTGCATCACACCTTTACAATTTTTTTTTTTTTTTAACCCATCAGATTCAAAACTTCATGGAATAGGTACCAACAAAAATGAGCAAAGAAAAAAAGGTTCTACAAAAATGAGTATTGTATATTTAAATTGTTCTCATGTACTAGTTGCCATTAACTTCCATGAATTCAAAAACCAAAATTGCATTACTTCTCAATACAAGAAGTGAAAATCCAGGTATTAGCATAAGACCCACGACATCTCAATCCTCCCTCAAAGGCCAGCACACCCAAAGCTGTGTCCGTATCAACACCATTCTGACCAAGTATTTGAAAGGCTGTTTCAAAACACTGCTATAGGTCACACCACTCAGCATTTCTTATGCCTAAAGCAGCATCTGAGCATGGAAAGCAGAGACTGCTTTGTGCCCCTGCAAGTTCTTTCTGCACACATCCAAGGAAAAAGTGTGACTGAGTGACAAGAATCATTTTTATGAAAAGATTTTAAAATAACTACTTTTGTCCAAAAACTTGTAGCGTTTCATAATCAGCAGATATGCAGCTCTAGTAGAGTCACAGTATGTAGTTTCTTAGCAAAACATGCATTCAGAAAAAGCTTCAGCACAGCAAAGCAGAAAGTTTTGACTGGAGATCCACAGGTGCGACAGGGCTCATCAGACAACCCCACCTGGTCCTCTACTACTCTGACTTCTAAAGAAATGGAATTTAGTTTACAAAACTGAGAAACTTAACTAGTGTAAACGGTCATTTCCATGCTGTGGACCATTTCATAGTATTACATCTCCTTCCCAAAGATTATTTCTGTGTTTGTTACCAGGTCTCACCCTATTTAATAGCCACTGCTAACAATCATCAACTAAAAATCTGTTGTAAAACATATTTATACCACCTGATTCTGCAAATTTAAAAAAAAAAAAAGAAAGAAAAAAAACCAAAGTACCTTTAGTATGAGGAGTACTTTTCCTGCTATTTATTTTTAATTCCAGTATGCCCAAAACTCAAAACAGAACTCAATAGCTGAAGGCCCTAGCAATAGTTTCTTAGCCTGTTTTATAGATTTCACTATACAGGAGAGGAAACATATCATAGAATCGTTTTGGTTGAAAGAGACCTTTAAGATCGAGTCCAACCACTAACCCAGCACTGACACATCCACCACTAAACCATGTCCCTCAGCACCCCATCTACACATCTTTTAAATACCTCCAGGGATGGTGACTCCACCACTTCCCTGAGCAGCCCGTTCCAATGCCTGACAACCCATTCAAGGAAGAAATTTTTCCTAATATCCAACCTAAACCTCCCTTAGCGCAACTTGAGGCCGTCTCCTCTTGTCCTATCTCTTGTTCCTTGGGAGAAGAGAGCAACCCCCACCGCACTGTAACTTACTTTCTGGTAGTTGTAGATAGTGAGAAGGTCTCCCCTGAGCCTCCTTTCCTCCAGGCTAAACAACTCCAGGTCCCTCAGCTGCTCCTCGTAAGACTTGTGCTCTAGATCCTTCACCAGCTTCATTGCCCTTCTTTCGACACACTCCAGCACCTCAAAGTCTTTCTTGCATTGAGAGGCCCAAAACCAAACCCAGCATTTGAGGTGAGGACTCACCAGTGCCGGGGGACAAAATTATCTTTAATGAGTTTCTCCCCAAGGCTAGGAACATCATGTCAGTCTTCAATATGAAAGCCAGAAACAAGTTCATCACAGCTTTCCTGAGCACTAACTGGGAGCACTGATAACGAGCTCTCCTAGGCCAAATTTCTCAAAGGACTTGCTTAAGGACACTTTGTTTTCAGACATATTGGTATGACCAGTACAATTCTACTAAATGTTACTATTAAAGTCCCCATCAGGTCACCTGTCTGCATTAAATTGCACATAAACATATCATGACCTTCTGTGCACAACTGATGATAAAACAACCAGCAGCAGACATTCTTAAAGAGGAAAAAACAAAATAAAAGGTCTTCAGGTGCTGAACAATGGAATTTTCTGCTGGATCTCCCAAAGCATATTGCTGGGTTCGTTACAGTTTGAAATGGCAAGATCAATATAAGCAGCACAGGCAAACTTAAAGCAATCCCCCCAAAATACTAGATAACAAAGGAAACAAAGAAACCACAACCCAAATACACACATTTTATACTACTTCTGAACAAGAAAAACTGGTTTGCCCACATGGACAAAAAAAAAAAAAGCATTACTTGCCCAACCAATGTTTCCCTAACTCAACTTTACTAAAATATGTTGGTTAGTCTGTTCCTGAGGAAAACCCAATGACTGCACAGATTAAAGCATTTCACATGGTCCTCAATTTCCTTTCCTGAATACGTGACGGGCAGAAAATGGCAACAGTGGTTAGCCAGCCAACACTAAGACAATGGAGGAGACAGAAAAGCTATAATGCCATCACATCACTAAGGATCTGAACTGAACATGGCTGAAATGTTTGTGTGATGGTTGAATATTTGAAAAACTTTGACGTCAACAACAGTTCTGGGAATAACAAGAGCCATCAAGATGCAACACTTCAGCCATAAAGCTGAACCCAACCTTCTTAAGCATTTCTGCTCAAGAGCTTTCAAGACAATCCTCCAGAGAAGATATTTAGATACTCCACCCTCCTCGCCTTTCCCTCCCCCCACATAGCTGCTATCACATGAAAAGCTTTCTCTGGAAGTAGCCAGCTGTCTTTCATTTCCAAATTATTAGCTATTCTGCTTTTTCAGAAATTCTGTACCTCAAGATAATAGTTATGACTGTAAAGACATTACAGATGAGAATTTCTAATGACTAAGAGCACAATGACTGCCAGAAACCTTGCTCCAAGGAGATGTATACAAGCTATGGAAATAGAGATTTTTTTTTAATAGATTTTTTTAAAAAAGAAACTATTTCAAACTGAGTGTTTTAAGATTCAACACTACTGTGTACGCACAGACCCATGACCTGTGGAGCTCTGCAGCAGAACATTTTTCTACCCTCCCTTAAGACTATCGCACCTTATAAACCTTGAGAAACTGCAACACTCAGAAAAGAACAGGAATCCTCTCCATGTCTCACACAGAACACTTTCTGTTTTCTCCTAACAGGGATTAGACCTACTTTCTGCTGTTAGCATTACATAAAATTCAAAGAGGACATAAAAGGAAAAATTAGCATTACTCTTTATGCCCCATTTTTAGATATCCTTGGCTATGAAAAGTCAGGGTTCCCCCTGCCTCTGTTTCTCTCTTCTCATCTAAGGGACATAATTCTTCAGCCTTATATGTAAAACATTACAGGGAAGTATCTTTGAAGCAAAAAAAATCTCTAGCTTTAAAAAAAAAAACACCACAACAAAAAAAAACCAAAACATGCTTGCTTAGATAGTAGTCCTAAACTACCTTAATACTGTGCTGCTCTTCCTCTCCAATTTTGCCGGCCAACGCCAAACTCGGTAACATCCTCTCAGAAGTAGCACGTCCCTTTGTTCTTCTCTCTCGAATCCCCCATGTCTCTGCAGGGAATCGGTGTAGCAGCAGCCATTACAAGAGCCCCCAGCCCCAGCTGGAAGCTGCTCACAAACTGATCAGCTCCCAGCTGATGTAGTCCTGGCCTCGCCCACCACCCCAACCACGACCACCTGGAGAAGGTGGGGCTGCGCACAGGTGGGCCAGGCACTGCGTCTGGGGCCTGGAGCCAACTGAGGAACAAGACACCCAGGGCCCACAACCCAGACCCCAGCACTTCAAAATACTCATTTAAAGGAGAACTTTACTTTTTACAGACTTGTTTGTTTTATTTCAATAAACAAAATAAAAAGCAGCCTGAAGATTAATCAAGCTTTATAATTCTCCTCTGTCTATATACAAACAGAGGGAGGAGGGAAGAGTTACTACCTGTTTGTTCTAGAAACAACCACACATGTAGCATTCCAAGGCTGTTCATAAAACATCTTCTGTGCATGAAGCGCGTGGGGCCACCTTTAAACCTTGCTAACGGGGCTTTGCATACAACAGGCTTAAAAGAATCCTCCGAAGTATCATCTCACGGCATATAACTTAGTCTCAGCTACATTACATGGTGCATCCAATAGGTTTGATGATGAAAATTTAAATTCTTACCATACTAGCAAACAAATTGCAGGTTCCGCTGTTCTTCTACCCAAATTCATCCAATAGATACTAAGATTTCTGAATAAAACCACAGACCAAGTTTATATTTGCTAAAAGTAAGAGTATGACGGTAGTTTGCATCATCCTATCATGCCCTTGTGTTGATATGACGAGTGCTGGATTTTTCTTATATTTAACCCACTTTCATAACAGCCTTCTCAACGGAGAAAAGATGATGCACAAACACACATGGAGCAGGCGCGACTGACTTCCACAGTAGATGTTCCTCAGCTCTGCCAAGTATTAGTTACAAAAGTCTAGGCAGTTAATTTCCTACTGCCTGATTCTACAGCTTAACTATATTTGGTTTTATTTAAGTAAGAAAACAGAGCTTTTTAATTTCACATATTTCTATAGTTTGAATTTATGGTAACAATTTAACTTTACGTCAAATCTAAACTCAAGTTACAGTTTCAGAGGTCTTTATGCGTACCGCATTTCTCTCTTCAAAAAGCAGATGGAGAAAGACAAAAGCTCTTGAGTGGGAGGAAGCAACAGAGAAAGGGAGGAATGTACCCGCTTGCCAAAAATGTGCCACAGCCTCTACAATACATTGTTAATAATTCTGCCTAATGCAAACGCAATAAAGGTCAGCATTTTATATCCCTTTTCCTATTACTGGACAAAAAAACACTACAGACTTTTAAAATAGAATGACTCATTTTATTATTTCTTTAAATTGAAGGGTGCCATCAGATTTCTAACAGCATTTTTCATAAACTGCTTTCAGATGTATGGAACAAAATACTATTTTAAAGACTCTGGTTTGCTGTTTCTGGCTTTATTTCCAAAAGTTTGGACAGCACTTTGAACTAAAAAAAAAAAAGCAGTCAAGTACAAGGTTTTTCAACTTCTTTGCAAAAACGAGCGTAATGCAAGACTAATCTTCATCTTCCTGAGAGACACTAAGAGAAGTTAAACTAAACAACACATAATAGACTAAATTGAAGCATAGCCTATGCACTTTTTGGAGGGTATATAAATCAGTTCATAGCTGGTAGAGAGGAGAGGACAGGTTTTGACTTGCACAACTCAGCCATAACCACACTGTAGAAATATTTGATTTTACATCCTGCTTTTCCTACTCTAAGTCCTATGATGTTCAGAAAATAAAATACTCGTAGAAGGAACAATCCACGGATTCTAATGTTTGCTTCACATCTTGGGAGCTCTTGCAACAGCCATACTAGCTACGCAGCAAATAAAGGAAGTGTTTCTAAGCTCATTTGTAATGCATGGTTTCTTACATTACTGATTTGAGAATTAATCAGATTATACAGTAATACAGTAACAGAATATTTCTTTTGTCTCTACTCAGAAGTCTCCAGACCTCCATAATACAAATATTCAACAAATAAAGAAACGCAATCTGTTTCTCCCATAAGCTCCGACTTCTGTCACGAGAATCACCATAATCACAAACTCACCTCTATTATCATGATTTCAGAGTTAAACAAAGGCATATAAACCACACCAAATTTAACTGCATAATCTGAAATTCAAGTGAGTTAAATGTTTACCTTTGTGATCAATTAATCGGATTAACATATAATAGGAGCCCACAAGGGAAAGGAAAAGAAGGTGTTTCTATTTATGTCCAGCAGAAATCAGCATTAATTAGGCGCAATACTGCTTGTATTGTACTTATGCCTGGGAAGAAGAATATTTAACAGTAAAATCTGCCAATATCAGAAAGAGACAAATTCAGAAGTAACAATGAAGGACAGCTTACGGTGACAGATTCCTTCTCACAGTGAATTTATTTCAACTCGGATTATGATAAATCAAACATAGGATTAGGTATACGCAAAACGGGCACAGACTAAGTTTCCATCATAGGGATTATCTTGGATTCTAGTTATGCCAGTAAGAAAGTGAGGGCCAGGTGAACACTTGATGTTGCACGAGACAGAAGAAATGACCTCAGACACGCAGGCAGGGGAAATGGCGTCGGTAGTCCACTCACCATGTCTCCTCCACATTTATCACTCAAGTATTGCCTACAGTTGGGGTGCCCACATCTTAAGAGAAGCTTTGAAATATCAGATCCTCATCCCACCCCCACACATACATGAAAACTTGAGTTCTTATACTGTATACTATTTGACTTCTGAAACACATAACAGAAAATTAAGCAACAACTAGATATAATCTAAATGACAAAGACTTCAAACTCCTTTTCATCTTTTGCTTTTTTCCTGCTAGATCAAGTAGCTGGCATTTGATACTAGACTAATATTCATAGCTTGCTTTTAACCACTGGAATAACTTGCCAAGGCATATGAGGAGAATCCAGCATTTGAAGTTAAAAAAAATAAAAATAAAAATGTTCAAACAAACATGGCTTTGCTGCTTTCGATCTACTTTGTGTAAGCTTTTACCACAGAGAGTCACCAAAAGAAGTTGTATTGCACCTAATTTCTAACTACAAAATAGCTTGACCTAGTAACAGATTTGCAATTAGACGGCATTGGTTTAGTTCAAAATGGTGCCCCTAGGAAAGAAAACAACATGAGGAAAACAGACTCAATGTAAGCCCTATCTAAACAGCCAAGAACAAATGTAGAGACAGGAGTGGATGTCTACATGCCAGAGATGAGACTGGCTGCATTTTAAAGCGGCCACCTTTATCCCTTAGGCAATAAAAAAAAAAAAGCAGCAGCACCTCCTGGGGTGTTGAGGGCAAGGGGAGACCCAGGCTGAGATACCAAGTGCCCAGTCCCTAACACCTCTAGGCTCACCATTCCAGCGGTAAGGCTTTCCATGAGCTAACCCACATTGACTAATTCTTTTCTTTAAGCACTTAAGAAGGATTCTTCTCGAGACAAAAATTTCAGTGCTACTACTGGCCAAGTTCATTAATGACATCTTCCCAAACACGTTTCGGCCTCCTAGATAAGCCCACCTTCTCCACGGGACAACACAGTCCTTATCTCATGTAAAGAGGGGACTCCTGTACCTTAGAATCATAGAATCTTGATAGGGAATTTCACAAAGGCCAACATTTGGGATGTACTCAGCACAGGCAAAGGGCAAATGTGCAGCTAGCTCAATACCTGTACCCCAACCTGACTCACAAACTATAAGGGAGAGGGCCAGTTATAAAGAATTTTGACAGAATACTACTCCAGATCCCACAAAATTTTCATTTAAACAGAAATTTGCCTGTGACTCAAACCCTGGACTAAGACACTTTGCCAAAAGTCTAAGCATTTGTCTTTGCTGTTGTTTTGGGTTTGGTTTGGGGATTGGGGGAGTTGTTGTTGTTGTTTTGTTTTTAGAGTTTCAGTTACTCAGAGTATACTAGAAACAGACCAGTTTAATTGGAGATGTGCTAAAATACATATGCTACATCACTGAGCTTTATAGAGCTATGGGAATGAACGCTGTGCTCTGCTGCTGAAGAAACATTACTACTTCTAACTCTCTATCAGCATGAAGAAGAGATACCACAAAGCAAAGCTGAGGTTTTTTGGTTTCTCCAGAGAGAGGGAAAAAAGTTACAGCAGCTGCATTATCTCAGAGTGGACAACTCTAAACTTGCGACTCACTTTAGCAGAGCCCGCTGCAGAATGAATCGATACAGAGACAGACATTACCTAGGATAAAGTCGGGCTGAGCATACCTATTGTCCCCCGCAACAAAGCCTGGGAGCTGGCCCAAAATCCACCTCTCAAATCCAGGGAGCTACAGAGCTACCTCACAACCTCCATCCTTCTCAGGGAAGCCAGCCCGGGTGCAGCACCAGCCCTACGCCAACTCCCCATCGCTGGAAGCAGCCTGGGAAACGCAGGGCCCGCGGGGGCCCAGCACAGCTCTCCTCGGAGCAGCCCAGCCGAGAAAGATGCAGCCAGAGCTCTACATAAGGCAGCATCTCCAAGCCCGAGCTGGCACTGACCAGAGCGCAGTACGGCACAGAGGCCTGCTCGGCACAAAACCAGCTGCTGGTGGGAGCTGCACTGCTGCATGGGGCTGGAGAGCAGGAGCTCCACCGCTTCCACGGTACAGCTGGGACCTGAGACCACGCTGCTAGGCTGGGTGCAAAGTAATAAGCACCACCCAACAGACCTTGCAGGGTCTGAGTTGACCTTGCATCGCTGCATCTGTTACTCAGCAATTCAGAGAAAAATTCCCAAACCAAAGCAAGTGTTGACTATACGTGGGCATTACAAAGGGTCAGAAATAAAACGAAAAACTCTGGTTTAAAGGCTGGATTTTGCACCCTAAGCTAATAGCAGGCCATCTCTGATATAACCAGCAGGCTTCAAAGTATGGCAGCCACTACTAGTTCAACAATAGTTCATGAGGACTGAGCTAACAGCAACCTATAGCTGATCTTTTCAGAAAGTACAGAGGACAACCTAGAACCTGCAAGTTCAGGCTTTCACTACATCTGCACCAACAACGTCCCTGGGAGGATATTAAAAAAAAAAAATAAAAAAAATCTGGGTTTTTACAATTTTTCAGTGCTGACAGTTCCACTTAGAACTTCATGGTTAACTGTAACCAAGGCACCATAACACTGAGCATTGAGAAGAGGTAAACTGCAATTCTGCAAACAGGAGTAACTGTTTCAGTAGACCTATATAAACTACTGGGAGTCAAACGGTAAATGCTAAATTAGGCCTGTCTTCACTTGTCTAGTTTGTGACTGTACTAACACTGACAGTTTTGCTACTTGGTAGACTTCACAGGCTAAATTTAAAAACACATTACACCAATTATTATAAACTGCATTTCACAATTTCTTTTGGACTTTGGCAACATTCTCCCCTGGTTACTAGAGTAAACCTCTGAAAGATTTGAACCGTTATACTGAGAGTTTCAAAATAACTGATGCCTGCCTTCATTAAGATAATTAAGAAAGAAAAGTAGAAAAGATTGCTTTAATACAGATTTAAGTGAACCTTGTATGTAACTGGAACTCGGTACTTTATTGTTATATTAACAATTACTAAACAATTACCTTATATTAGTCCTGCTTCACTTGAATACACGTTTTCAGGAATGCCCAACTTAAAGTGAAGGAAGCCTGTGAGAAATCCGGCCTTTTCTGTTCTTGAAACCTACATGGCCTTCAAGAGCACAATAGAAGAGACAGCAAATAAATACAACCAGTTTCACTTCTTACCAGTGTAGTGTCTCAGCTACCTTTACAGATTGTTTCTGTGAAGAACAACCAGTTACTCCAAAAGCAAGGAGATCCTCCGCTGCAAGTCTGCATGTTTCAGACTCAAATCCTACCTGATAAGTTCACCTTTTGCAGAACTTCCTTTGCCAACACTGATAGACGTAAAGACATCAAATACCAAACTGCTTTCCATATCACCACACTACCTTGCAGACGTATCTTTTTTTCACTATTGCTGTTATTTTAAGTTCTACTTTGTGACTGAAAGCTGTACTAAAAATAGTACAGAAGATTAATACAAAGCTTATCTAGAGATGGAGACTTCATGTTTGTTTGGTAGCAGTATTAGGTCAAATAATGACCTCTAAAATCCTCTTACCCAAAAAGCAAGCCCTTTTCTTAGAAGTTGTTATCAGTTGTTAATAGACTAACGCTTTCTCACTGCTGCTAATTGTCATTTTGGGGAATATCAGCTCACATTCAGCCTCCTACAGTCAGAATTTTAAAATTACTCACTGGCACTTGTGGTTAATACTGCCATAGTCCCCACAGAGCTGGGGCTCAGCATAGAAACTGGGAATGGCTATTTTTCCATCTCTACTGCTGCCAACTATCCCAAGATTCTCTCAGCAACCAGGCTGAAATTGCCTTTAGAGTAAGGATTCGTACAGACAAGGGTTCACACTAAGTTCTTTTCGTTGAAAAACATTATCCATTTTCAGTCATTGTTATTTCCCAGCTTACCCAGCATTTAAGAATTACATTGTCTTTTTCAGTGGAGGTATCTTGATTGTTAGATTAATCACGAACACTACTAAGTTTATGAGCCTGAAAAGCTTCGGTTGGCATGACTGAACTAGTGGCAAAATAAAATTACAGACTTGTGACTTATATCATGACTGTGAGATCCTTCCCTTACTTTTGTATCCAGAATTGATTTTAAAACAATCATGGTAGACCTTGTGGCTCCAGCATCCATAAAGACAAAAAAACCCCCAAAACAACACACACAAGCTTTGCAAGTCACTTCTATTTAAATAGGTAGTCTTCACTGTGTACTTACAACCTCTAATTACCTAATTTCTTGTATATTTCTTTTTTTTTGCTCCTTGAAATGTCTTTTGAACACACTCTTTTGTCTTCAGGAATTAATGTATTTTTTAACTCTTGAAAATTAAAAAAAAAACAAAACAAAACAAAATAAACAAAAACCAACCAAGCTTAAAGCAGGACCGTGGGAGGAAGAAAAAGCTTGTCTTACACCTGCCTTCTCCAGGATCATCACTGTTTACACTAACCTAGCATGGAACCCAAGAAGCACAAGGCAGAACATACCTGGAATAGCAGGAGTTTTAAAGCAACACATTCCTCCGCTCGTGTTGCTAGCGCTTCTTTGGTGCAGAAACTATCATCTCTGTGCTACTAAAACAAACCGCTTCACTGGAAAAGAACCGTGCACCACGTCCTCCAGTGCTTTTGCAGGACGATCTTTGCTTGCACAATTTAGTCAGCGGCCAGACCCTACAGCAATCGCTCTGAAAGGGTGCTGAGGTAAAGGGACTGGAAACCATATCCAGGTAAAAGCTTCCTCTGAAGCTTTGCCTGTGCTGAGCAAGCATGCCTCGCTAAGAGGGAAGCAGGAAATGATGTTTCATCTACTCAGTATGAAAATGTGCCTTTCCAGGATAAGATCGGCCCTTTCAAGTTTTCCAGAAGTTGTAAGCTTTTAATCTTTCCCACTTCAAGATTAATAGGAAGCCGGGTTTGACACGAAGAAAATTAATTTTATTCGTGATCAAGTTTTATGAAACGAGTAGAAGAGAAAAAAAAAAACAAACCAACTTTCAATACTACTTTGAAAAGGTGGAATTCATCCAGACTATTTCAGAATCAAACAAAAAGCACTCTCCAAAAGCCTCACACAATGTTTCCACTAACATGCAGTCTCACTTGGAAGACTCTCAGCCTTTTTCCTAGTTCAATTTCTATTAAAGTCTTCACTTGAAAACAAACCTGTTCACATTCATAGCACAGAGCTTGTTCGGAGAGAAGCTGCATCAGAACGTCAGTTGCAAAGTCAGAATCTGAATTGCTATCAGACTTAAACAAGATTGATAAACCTAGTTGGACCGAAAGCAACCCACCGAAGGCAACTAATTCTAACTATAATTTAAGAAAATCAAATCAGTTGCATACGTAATCATTTCAGGAGGGAGGATGTCAGCAAATCACTTGGATTATCAATCGCTTTCATTACCCTAACACCTCCTTTGTATTAAAAACAGTGCTCAAAGGCATCCTTTATTTATAGTTTTCCTCAGGCTCAGACTTCTTTGCTGCTATCTTCTTAAAGTGTATCGGTAGGATTATCTCCATGCCTAAGCACCAGTCTCACACTTCACTTTCAGGCAGCCCACTCTGACATCTATTAGCAGAGCCCCCGTGCCCATCTATAAACTATGCCACAAAGATGGAGGTGTCAAGAAATTAAAAAAAACCAAAAAACAAATACACAAAAAAAAACCCAAAAATAAAGTTTCACAAAATAACACAAGAGCTGCTTGTCAAATTCAGGTAGAATTTTGATCTTAGTCTCCAGCAAAACTGGGACAAGATCTGATTCTGCTTTGCTTGGAATAGATAAAGCCTCTGACTTTAAAAGCCTAAAAATGCCTGTCTGTACACAGAGATTTATAAATCACGAGAACTACTGGTAGAGCTTTTACAGAAACACCAGAACACCCGCTTTTGAAGATGCCATCATACAAATAACGCCTCATTACTTTAGGCATAAAAATAAGATTTATCGATCACAGCTTATTGGATCACCTTTACGACATGAACACACAGGAGACCTGGCAGCTCCATTCGGCAAAAAGAGCCAAACCACAGCTGTGCCACAGCAAATCAGCCGTGCGTTCGGTGTCACACACCAGAAAGAAAGCAGTAGGGAGAAAAGTACACGCTCCTTTCTCAAAATTGACTACTCCTACCACAACTCAAGCCCAAGTAATGTCCTATCAGTGAATTATTAGTACTAAAATTTACAGCAAGGAGTAGGAATGAATAGATGATGAGGTTTAAGCAGCAAAAGCACCTGGACTTTATAGTGGCACACACAGTTCTGCATCTGCAATAAAGCTGAATCTACAACAGATATGTTGGGAAGTTTTGGGCAAAACCAGACTCCTTTTAATAAAATCAAAGCATACATAATCCCATTAAGATTTTTCTAGATCAGCTTTCCTCAGCACAGAGTAAACAAATTTGGAAACCACATGTTTCAAACTCTGCTGTTTACTGCCTATCTAAAGCCAGACTTGCACACGGCAATGCTCAGTCGCTACTCTTCAAAGAAAAAGAGACTGCAAACTAACAGAGTCAGAAAATTCCATAGAAATATTAAGGATAAAGTACTAAGGTATCGCTGAATAAACACAGCAGGCATCTTTACCAGGAAAGCAGATCAAAGTGTCCTTAATACTCAGTTTCTCCTCCTAAGTGATATGTAACATGCAAGTTTACTTCAAAATAATTTTTGAAAACAGTGATTACTTGGCATTTAGCATCACAGTGTATTACAGAAAAGTTGGCTGGAGCAGACTGAAATTAAGCACTTCCTCCTGCCCAAATAAATTTCACTGAGTCTATAATCATAGAGCATTTCTTTCATGGCTAAAATTCTTTAGCTCTTCCATAAATACAAGGTGCTTACCTCACTAATAACTGGTCCATGGGACGAATTTTCAAACTTGAGCTCAGCTATACTTTAGGTTTCCTTGCACAGGCTATTTAAAGTTAACAATTGTTGGGTTTTTTTCCAGAAATTCTACACTGTTGGCAGACCTCATCTGAGGAATAACAGCCTGATAATCAGGTCCAATGTTACCCAGATGTGGGTACCTGGTACTGCTACACTGTTTTGTTAGAAAGGTAAGCTGTAGTTAACATTAAAGGTACTGACCTGATGCTTCAGTAACACAGAGCACAGTAACAGAGTGACCATATCACAGCTACAGCCTGTAACAGGTTTGAGACAGTGAATCGACGGTTCCACATCGCTAACAGGTGAAATACAGACTTTTACAGACTGTACTGAGCAGTCAGGGCAAGTGGCTGCCCCTGCACTCCTGGTGCCTCAGGGTTTCAAGCATCAAAATACAAATTCTGCTCTGTTTGATGTTCCTGAAAGCAAGAACTCATTAAATGAAGACATTTCAGAAGCTAAGAGATAAATGCTTATTTCCATTAGAGCATCTGTCTCCAAAAGAAATCAATGCTCAGAGGTCTCTATTGTAAGGGGTGGCTCCAGAGATAAATAACGTTTCCTACGCAGAGGAGAGGTTCTTCTTCCTTCCCGAGGCAGAAAGAGCAGCAGTCAGCCATGGGGTGAGATGAAAACAGACATTAAGGACCCACAAGCAATAACCTCCGTCCTCTCACAGCCTGAAGTTTGCCATTGCTCAAGCTTTTGCGTAACTGAAGTTCTCCAATGTACCTGTTCTGATGCAAGCCCAGCCCTTGTTCCCTCCAGTCATGGCTACACAGCTCAGGCAACCAGCAGATCTCCTCAGAGCTGGTACTGCCCCACCATTACACACCCAACACCAACCTACCTGCCATTTGACCAAGTAGCCCTCATTCAAAGCAAAAACTCACACATATCAAGTAAGAGTGTAACACCCACAAGCCAAAGAGAAAAAGAATGTGCCCTGCAATCCCCAAGTCAGTCACCACAACTTCCACCATCCTCTCCTCCTTCAGAAGAGGGCCCTGACAACTGGGCTTTGCTTGCCCTTGGCCCACCTCTCCAGTCCAGTGCATCTTTATTACTTTTTGCAAACAAGGAACATCTTCAAAGTGATGAGATAAAACACTTCCCCCTCATAAAAAGTTGAAATACTGTCGTTTTCCTTTTTTGTTCACTACTTTGTGCAACTTCCTTCCTCCAAACACACAAACAACTTTTTTTTTCCTCTCCTAATGTCTCAAAAATTATCGATATGCCACTTCAACATGGAAATCCAAGCTAGATTTAACTAACCGCAAATTATCTTCTCTATACCCTGCACTGGAAAACCTAAACCGATATAAACAGCAATCCCTTCACATTTAAGACCAGGTTGCAGGAGGTGGTTGTACCAATCCAACTTCCCATTGCTCCTCCTAGTTCCCTTTCTCCCTTACACCAGCACTTCTCAGACCACTCAGAGACAACTCTGCTCATCACAGCAGCAGCAAATACTCACTTTTTGCTGGTTTCATTTAACAGTTACAGTTATTTACAAAAGACATAGTAGAAGTGCACAACGGGCAATGAGACCAGCTCTTCCAACGGCAGAATTCATGAGATAGCCAGGGCCATTCTTAGACAATCCTCAGTAGCATCATTGCCAGGATCAAAACTACTTGTTAGTGAACCGGACTTGTTTGGGAAGTACATTTTAACGATTACAGCTCACACCCTTGGCTGTTTCTCTCAATGTCACAACACTGCCTAGAGGCACATCTACCACCTTCTTCAGTGGTATTTTACAAGGAATGACCCATGAACCACAGAAATGTTTTAAACTTCAAAAGAGAGGCTTACGACTATAAATCCCAAAGGTTATAAGCATCTTGCAGCTTAGAGTGTGGCACCTCAACCCTAGGAAGTAAGATTACTCGAGTCTTGTCTCTGTGTTCTATTTGCTACACTGAGCACTAAATGCCTTCTCTTTCCAATGAAGTTATCACATTTCTAACTTCCCACCATACAGGAGAACCAAAACACGATTCACAATCTATACAACAAATTAAAAATTAAACCAATCTCACAAAATTGTCGTTCACTAAAAGAACCTGCACCTTTGCCCTTGAAGTTTCTACGGAAGAAGGTTACGGAAAATAAGAAGAAAAAACAAACAGAGAGGATCCATCAACAACGTTCCTCTTCAACAGACCTGTGCCGCACCATGAAATATTTTAGCTTGCAAAACCAGCAAAGAATTTGCAGTTTTCTTCAACATCCTTTACCTTCTGTATACCACAAGAATTCTGTTTTGAATGAGTCCTACACATCGGATTTCCTTCACTGATTGAACAAAGAATTCGACAATCTGCCACTGTCCTGCCTCTTCCCCTTTTTAGTAACCTGAATATCTGCTATTCAGATGTTCCATTAGTCACAGTTAAAAAAAACATTCTGCTACCTGCTTAGACCACTACACAACAACATAGACTTGCCACAAAATAAAGGAGAATTTTAAGCACATTAAACTATTCTGAATGCCTTTCAGATAAACTGTAAGTGGCATTTCTATTCCCAAAAAAGATGAGCCACAAAAACATTAAATAGATGTGAAGAACTTCCCTAATTTTGCTCTGAACAAGATTGAGAGTAATGAAATATGTTACGATCTAAACAGTAACCACCACACACATTTTCCATGCATCTGAACTTAAAATGATCCCAACTACACTAGGAAATTGTAACTGCAAGAAAATTATATATATTAATGACAGTTCTTTTGGTTAAGTCCTTCACAAATGTTATTGGGACTAAAGATTTGTAAAGGGGTTATGGGGACACAAACTCCTATCTTCAGGGCAATAAATACAACTTTCAGGAAAATAAAAAAACCAACTTTTTAATTGCATGGAAAGAAAGAATTAGCATTAAAACGCAGGAACACCTGAGCCCCCATTCCAAACATAAAACAGCAGATAATGAAATCCCTGAAGTAAACACAGAATCAGGCACTATCTGATTTAATACAGCAACGCAGCTTGCTTTAGCACCTAAGCGTAATTGAGATTGATGCCCATACACTCCATAGCAGGATTATTACAGGAACTTCACTGTTTGGTTGTTTTTTTTTTAACAGCCTATTGAAGCAAAGCACTCATGAATGACATCTGACATGGTGTCTATTATTTATTTTTAAAAGATGAAAACACCTAATGTGCTGCTTCTGAGAAAAAAAAAACCAAAATGCTAAACAAAAAAAACCACCCCAAGACCATCCCTCCCTAAACTACGAATTGTCTTCAATCATTCTGATTTCCTAAAAGAAGCAAGAACTAGGAATTGCCAGAATTCAACAAACTACTTTGCTTGGACCTTAAGAGCTATGAAGTCCTGGGTGGAAGGGCTGTTCACAGTTCCATGCAAATCCCTGTGGAGAGAAGCAGTTCCCAGCGTACTTCGCACTGGCAACATTCCCCACTTTTGGAATATTAGGATTTTCAGGACTAGGCCTGCAGCTTTAACATACAGGCCTTATAAACGCTGCACCACACGGTACATCAAGGAAAGTGCAGTGTAAAAACCACAGTTTTTGCCCACAGACTCCTGGTGATATCCGCACAATAGATCCGGAAGCAAGCGCTGGAAGATGGGATTGATTCCAACCTGAATTTCAAAACACTATGGCTAGAGCCATTTGACACCTACCACAGGAGAGCAGCCCTCCTGATTTGGGGGGGATATGACGCAAGACTGGCAGATGTCAGATCCTTTCCACTGAAGAAACTGGGACAGCAATTCACAGTGGATTGATCGAGTATCTCTGCACACAACGAGAGCGGATAGAACGAGACTCAGATAGATGAGTCAACAAATCATTAGCTATTTCATGAAGATAAAGGCAAACATAGTTGCAACTAATCAGTTTTTATACACGTGCTACATCTCACAGCAGAAAGACGCACATTTGAAAGTTGAAAGACGGGCTTTCAAGGCAGAAAGGAAGATTATGCACAATGTACCTAGCCCGAACACTGAAGCAGTACACTCAACAATAAGCAATCATTTATGTAAAAGCAACATTAAGAAGACCAGAGTAAGCACGTTTGCACATTTTTAGATGTAACTGGAGCCAGAGACAACGTGGGAAGGAGAACAAAGAACAAAAAACCCAACCCCATAGCCTAGCTCCATTAAAAAAATGAAGTTTCCCATTCTTTGTAGAAAAATGAAGGAAGGAAGATTTCAGGACTACATATTCCCCCCCCCTAAGGTAACATTGCCATTAGCAAGATGAACGGTATCTTTGCCATCACCTCGTTCATAATTTTAGCATTTGCCTACATTTTACCCACACCAGCTGGTTGCATTTCCCACTTTATCTAATGCCTTGAAAAGCAAGACATCCATTCAACTACTACTATTTGCTCGCAGTTGGAGGTCTGCACAGCCTTTACTTGCAGAAATGTCTACTTCTAAGGATATTATGCAAGGGGACAGAACCAAGTTTGGCCACTGGGTTGTGATACACTATATGGGGAGCAAGGGCTAAGGCAACGAGCAGAACCCAGCTGGTTCAGATAACGTCTTGCCATCTACCAGAAGCAGGCAGTAAGACAACGTGGTAGTAGTCAGGAGATCTACCGTCACCGATGGATTTGAGATGTGTTCTCATCTCTGAAACCTATGTCCTATAGCAAGACAACCAGCAGTCGGCTGCTCACACAACCAGAACTACAGATGCCTCTCTACCAAAGGGGCACGGAGCCATCGTTACCTGTGCCACGTTATCAGCAGCCTCTCTCCTATGCAGAGATCACTTACATATCCAGAAGAAACTCCATGAAAAGAACTCCTGAGTGCATAATCTGCACCTCAGGTGGGACCTTTTGAGGGTGAGGGTGGCAGGCAGGCAGGACCACTTCCAAACGGTACTAGCTCACAGCTCCATTAGCTGTATGTACTGGATCTGTGCCACTTCCTTTCAGCAACAGCACAGCCCCCCCGGCTCTTTCTTCCCCACCCAAAGCTCCAGTGCTAGCGCTTGCAGAAGTGGAAACAGGGAACCGATCCTGCTGAAAACAAACCTGGGAAAAAAAAAAAAAATTGTTTTCACCATTTATTCAGTTCAGGAAAGGACTATATGATCAGTTTGGGATGCTAAACCACAATTCAGAAGTGCAAGGAGCTTAGCTGTCATCAGGCAAGACTGGAGATAAGTCACGATCCGGCACCTCAGACAATTCCAGGACACATCACATTTCCAAAAAGCTTCTTACCTCTGAATACCTGATTTATTTTTTTCCTAACATGGGAGATGAAAGAGTAATAAACTAACAAACCAGACAAATTCCTGCAGGTGAGAGATAACATCCAGCAGAAGGCAAGCCATTTTGTGGAAAACTGGGATTTTTCAACCAAGTGACCATACTCATTCACAGCACACCACTGCAGTACATCATTAAAAAATTAAGACTGGAAACTGAGGAATAAGGAAACTCAGACACACACAGATGGGTTTTCTTCCTGGATTTCCTCAAAAATAATACATTTGATCAACTTCTTGATCAAAATCCCTTAGGATTTTCAAAACAAGACTAACACTTGCACAGATCGCAGGACCTCACTGTATTTGGTGTATTTGTATTTCCACCTCTGCACTGCCTGCCTCAGAATGAGCAAAGAACTAAATTTACAGTACTAGAATAGCAACTTAACAGTTGTTAATCTAGTATGTGTTAGAGATGAAGAGCCAATTTTTTTTTTCCATCTGAATGATGAATACTGTTTACCCTGTAAGATTTGCAGAATTGGGTCCTCAGCTTAAAGTCAATAAATACTGGAGGCAGACAAACCATGCCGACTTTTTCTAGTCCCAGTTACATTCCTGGTCTGTGTCCAAGCCAGACATTAAACACTACATGGATATGACCTACTCTTGCACACAAGGTAAATGATGTCCAAGAGTTAATTACACAAAGAATAACTGATTACTACTGAAAATAAAATTGAAGTTAAGGGCCATGTCTGAAATGTGTAATGGACATGACACTGTCATATGTCAATAAAGGTCATTTCTGAGGCACAAATTTAAGAATGAGGAAAGCTTTCAGATAGTACTACGCATACACCTCTTTAAAGGGCTCTACCCTACCTTGCTAGACAGCAAAGATTGATTTATATATTTTGACTGTTCAAATTTGTGCCACGCCAATCTTACAAGCTTCCCTTTAATGCCTTTGAACAATTATGAACATTTCTATTGCGGTACTGATAAAAAAAAACATTGACCTTATTGGAGGATTCACAAACTGAGTACTCCTTACGAAAATCCAAGACACAAAGTATTGAGGTTGGTAAAAGGCTAAGAACCTAAAAATTATCTTGGTGTACCACTGTGCTGTTCCTAGAGACAGCACGGAAACAACTTAGTTACCACCTCATTCATTACAGACTAATGGAACAGTCTCTAGACCATCTAAGCAAGTGGGTCACAATTTGCCCACACAAAATAAAACCTGAAGAAAAAAAAAAAATAACACCTATAATGCTATTACAGATGTTTAAATTAAATTATAAACAATCCACATTCAATATTCCAAAACACACCCAATGAGTTCTCTTTTATTTGCCAGCTGTATACAGTAAATCCAAGATGTAGCTTTGATTAAATATCTATAAGGTCAGGCTTGACGGGCCTCTAAGCAACCTGACCTCGTTAGAGATGTCCCTGCTTATTGTTGGGGGGTTGGACTAGATGGCCTTCAGAGGTCTCTTCCAACCCAACACATTCTGTGGTTCTATGGTTCTGTATCAACTATGAAAAGGCTTTTATAAAGTAAACTCATGTCCTTTTATAAAAAGAGCAAGTAATCCTAGTATGTATATAATCCTAAATATAATATAATCCTACATACGTATACAAATAGTTATACACCGTCAGAGCCACCCCGTGCAAATCCAGTTGAAGAAAGAGCACATTATATAAGAGGTGCTTTTCACATAGACCCTGTAACCCACGCAGAAATACCAAAATTTATAGACACGAGCAAAACTGAACACTTAATATTAAGTTAACCTCTGATAATGTTCAAGGCCTGTTAATATACGACAGCACAAAATTAATTCTAACTATTAACTAGGATTTGCTAGGGATGAGGGGAGGGACAGAAATGCCAAAAAAGCCGCTCTATCAGTAAATATCTACTAAAACACAAAAGAACAAAACCAGTATCAAATCCTATAAAACCTGGTCTACGCAAGACCTTAAACCAGACACTCTAATTCGCATACACGGTATTTTCAGGCTGGGTTAGGGAATTTGATGCACAGGTGATATAAGTACGTTTTAACCTGAAAGGGGATAACTCGACATAAACACATGCTCTGCCTTGATCTGGACTACAAAGAAGAACCAGCGCAGGAAGCCCGGCCCAGCATGATGCACCAAACCTTGACTAGTACCACCTTAACTACGGGTAAATTCTTTCTCGGGCTTTTAAAACCCGAATAAGCCTCACAGGCTTTTTGGAAACTCTCTACAGATTAAAGAGTATCATTTACAACCCAATTTACCAGGAAGTTCCAGACTGTTGCTTCCTAGAAAAGGGACGTAACCCAACAAAATTCCAAACAGTTTGGTCCAAGTCTTAAAACACTGTATTTGAAACCACTGTTTCACTTAGAAGGCTAATAACTTTGGTTCTGGCTTCAGTATCAAAACCCACCAGCAAAATCTCAAAAAACCGTCAAATTCAGCACTCAAAGAAGCCAAGAGCTCGTTTCTGACCCTCGAACTCTGAAATGAATGGCTTCACATTTTCCTCAAGAGCACCTTTCCATTTTGGCATCCATATTCCTCTCTCAGCCAGTTTCTCAGACACAAATCATTTGTCCTGACACACTTTCAGTCACAACTCTGCAGAGGCAGAAGATTTAAAAATTACTATCCAGAAACATCTTCAAGCCATCACATCTGAAAACAACAGAACACCGGGACCCTACAAAGGACTATTCTATAAGGACAAAGGCCAAATAAAGCAATTGGAGTTTTCACAGCGGTATCTCCCACAACACACAAGGATTCTGGATGAACGTGTAACTGCAGTTACACGTGACACGACGCCATTTACACTTCTAGACCAATGGCAGCCTATTACTGCTTGTGAGTCTCTGTCAATAAAAACGAAGAGAAAAAATAAACAAACCCCACTGCCTCCTGCACAGTGGAGCAGTCTTCCTGATCTTGCTTTTACAGAAGTTTACTTCTTTCTGATGCAACATCTGCTCTAACTATACACTATAAAGAACATCAGTTCAAAATGGGTATTTGATGGATCCCACAACTAAAGAGAACAAATCCTCTTCCAGACACAGCTATGCAGGCCTGAGGTTACTGTGCTTAGCCCACCCCTAACTACTCGTCTTCTACTTGCTGCTGTTACCACCCACATCAATGTGCCAGCTGAGAAGAATCAAAGAACACACTCTAATTTATTTCAGGTTTTATCAGCCAAGCCAGCTTAAAACAGTTTGCTATAGGTCTTTGTCAACCAGGCCATGTTGATGGAAAGGTACGGCTCCAGCAGAGCTCAAGGAAAGTTAAATCAGAGCTACTATGGCCCATCTCCCACCCTCTACCTCATTCACGTCAACGGGAAGTACCACTCCCACTCCCTGATCTGGATGGTCAGCCAGTTCAGAAACATGATCCAACCAAAATCCAACAAAACAAGAAAGCAGCCTGATTAACTCCCCGACTTTGCTTAACTCACAGCCACAAAGGCTTCCTTGCCAGCAGGAGAAGATGCACAGTCCAGACAGAGGCAGGACCACCACAGCCCCAGTCCAAGCTGCCAAGTTTCTTAACAATATTAGGCAAAACTAAAATAGAGCGGATTCCAAAAAGAGTGGTCACAGTCTCCTTCTCTGTGAGCAACAACATCTGCATAGCCACGAAGTCAGCCAGTTCAGGCAGTTGATCCAGCCGAAGCTCGACACTTTTCTGTACCGCTGTTTTCAGTTGGATCAGCAAAGGTGAATTAACAGGGAAAAATAGCTCCTTCTGGTGAAGGCATTGCCAGAGGAATCAAAGCTGCTCTGGTGGAAATGCAATTATGTGACTGTTAAATATGTATTAAGTCTTAGCTCAACCAAGTTTATGCTTAGTATTTTGGAGAAACAAGAGAGAGGCAATATGTCTAATGTCAATTATTAAAATTGAGATCCCTGGACTGAACAAGTGATCTATAATTTTAATATACATTCACTGATCAACATAAACGCCAAAAGCAAGACCGAGGCCATGGTTCCACATTAGCTTCAACCAAGCTTGCTTGATAAGCTGGCAAAATAAATAAGAATATAAGTAACCTTTGACCCTTCCCCCCCAAAAGAACAAGGTCAGCGGAGTCAGACGAGCGCGATAAGTAGGATATAAAAAAGTCAGCAGGATATTAAAAAAGTCAGCAATTACAGCACCTTCAGCTGCCATGAGAACCTCTTACACGACTGATTCTGTAGAACATCTTTTGTCGAGTGCAGAAGATGTAATTTCTATAGCATTAGGGCAATTTAATTGTTTTTCCGCTGTTACGTGGCTCCAGCAATATTACTAGTGGAACAAAAACAGCTACAGGGGGAACTCAAGAATCCTGCACCGTGCTGTATAAAGCTCTTATGAACACAGAAGAAAAAAAAAATCCACAACAATATGTTTTCCTGATAGCCCCTGTTCCTGGGGAGGCACACACTTTTGCAAGGATTTCCACGGTCATTTCAGAAAGTTTTTTATCCCACCACGCTCATCACGGCAGGAATGAAAAGTATTTACAGCTCATCCTGACACCAAGCAGCTAAGTCAAGCTACCAAATGTAATACGTGAAAGTCTTGCGAGTTTTAAGAGCCCAGCGTGGCTCGTTTTCCTTTTTTCCTAAATGCATAATGCTGTCAGCCACTAATACAAAATCAGAGGGTTTCACAACACCAGGGTGAGAAGATAAACAACTTGTCTACTCTCTCTAGTTTACATGCACCTTCAGTTTCCACACCTTTAAGAGAAGTAATAAATGCAGGTAAGTAATTCCCAGGCTGAAAAATAAATTTTCTGCTAATAAGGATTTAAATGGTGGATTTGAATTGCATTTCATATGTATACTGCAGGAAAAAAATGTCTTTGATGTGTTACGAGTTCTGTAAATCAGAGTTTTCATTGAGGCTTAAAACCAATACCTTATTCAATTACAGATTAAAAAAGAGTTTACTGTAGGATAACTCAGTGTCAAGGGTCTCAAAAGAGTTTAAGAATCACAGGCACAGATGAACACATCTCAATTTATTTTTTTTTTTAAACTTTGCTCACATTATTTCTTTCGTAAGATTTTTGCTAAGGAAGAAAAAAAAAAAAAAGCAGCATTTCCACAGAGAACTGCCAGGAGATGAAGAAATGGAAAACACGCACTGATGAGCAGAAAAACAATATTGTTTCTCTATGGTAACTATTAACTTCTGCATGATCATAAAGACCGCTTCAGCAGTAACCGTAGATCAATAAGTCAAACAGAACTGATGAGTCAGAAACCCATTTAAATATTTACACTTTTTGCTACAAGCCATACCTAGAGTAACATTGTAGCCAAAGAGAATGACTGTGCCTTCCATTTTACCCACCCGCCTCATTCGGGCGCCTGTCTGGAGAGGCAGAAAGCTCCAAACCACAGACCAACAACAAAGCAAAGCTGAACCAAAACCCCTTCAGCGGTACGACCAGACCTCCTTAACAGTCACGGCTACCTCCTACTCCAGGCAGCTGGATCCAGAAACATGGAGAACAGCAGGGAAAACAGAGCAGCACACCGAAACCAGCCCAAAGCCGGGTTCGTAAACCACTAACGAGCAGGTTACATAAATCCACCGGACCGGAGGAGTCGTCGAGCGGAGCTGTTGCAGGACACCCGCTCTCCTCCGAGGGATGCTTCATCTCGTTCTGGAGGACCGTTCATCTCCGAGAGCGCAATAAAAGGAGCGAGGCGCGTTCCGAGCACGGGCTGCGCTTTAACCCTTCGCTCTCCACC
>VZZY01014228.1:51386-354561 GCA_013400335.1 Eurystomus gularis | reverse complement strand
ATTTTAATACTGTGCTTGTGAAGTTAAGGTATGAATCCAGTGTGTGAAACTTCTGTGTAGAAAAGTTGAAGTGTTTGTCCTTTTTGCATTTGTTTGAAGACGTAAGTACATTCACACTTTTCATTAACACTGTACTGTGTGGTTTATAAGAGTCTTCTCTTTATAGGATATCATATGTTCATGTGTGACAGTTTCCTAATAATGAAACACAGTAGCTTTGTCTGTAAAACATGGTATCTCAGTATCAGCACCCCTTTTACTCCATCTGAAACATGAGGAAATTGTAAGCTGTAGAAGACAGACTGGGGAGCTCAGATTTGAAAAAAAATCTCTCCATTATTGTACAAGGAGATACTTCAAATAATGTAACTCAGACTTAAATACGATCAGTGCTGATTGTCTGTTCTTGAATAGCTGCAAAAATCTTAACCTTCTTTAAAGAGATCCAGGCTGCATTTAACGTTATTATTTTTCTCCGACAGTTCTGGCCATGTAGGAGTGGTAAAACAAAATAAATATATATGAGAAAGTATGTCCTTAGGAATTTAATTTGAGAACTAGCATGATTTACTTGTGGGACTTGCACAATCTCTGTCTCCCTGATAATGTGATCCAACTCTCTTGATTCAGTCTGGAACAAACATCTTCTGAGTAGATAATGTTCCTTCTTTATTTTGTGGTAGATTGAAGTGTTTTTACACTGCTTAAATTGTATTGCTTTCAAAATTAATGGAACTAAGATATTACCAATGCAAGATCCTTTTTGTACCTTCCGTATTGTACAAATAAAGAAGATGCTTGTACTGGTAAAACTTCCCTAAATTCCCAGTGGGTGATTGGAAGCATTTACTATGACTCAATGACATGTTTACATCTATAAAAGCTTTAAGTGTATGTCAGGCAAGTGCTTGAACTTTCATAAGAGTTTTGTCCTTTTAGAAGTTTAATAATTTTCGTAGTTGAAGTATGCTTGAAAACATCTTAGGTGCTTAGGAGTAAAATACTCTCTATTCAACAACAATAACAGCTTAAGAGCAGCACTACTAAGCAAGGAGAAAAAATTCTGTAATGAAATGGAATTGTGTACTTCACTGTATGCCAGTGCAACTTCAAGCACTGTTACTGCTGTTGGCTTTCCTGTGGCCTAGATGTTCAGTCATCTGAACGCTGATCCTGGAATATGCTTCAGAAGTGCTGTATGTTCAGTGAGTGAAATTGTTTTGTTGTATAAACATGAGGAAATACAAAAAATTTGCCCTTTCTGGACATTTCACTGTGTATGCCGTTTTGAGAGGTATAACTTCAGGGTACTCGCTTCTCTACTGCAAAGCTTCATCGTGATGTAGGAGAAATGTCCAGAGAGAGAGAGAGACCTTGATGGTTCTTTGTCTAAATTTGTCATTTATTCTTCCAAAGCAATTTCTTGGTACAGTAAATCTTCCTCCTAGCAAACCAATTATTGGGGCTATATAAAGTTTTCATGTTGGGAGATCCTGTCAGTCAAATAATTTTGTCTTTTAGATAATACACTCATATTAAATGATAGATGAGTTAATATTCTCATAGCCTCTCCCAGAGTGGTTTGTGTTCTTTAAGCTTTAATTATTTTACATGCTTTTATGGAAGTTTGGTGAGTGAATCAATTGTAGACTTTTAACACCTGAATGTCTGGAAAATACTAAGATTGTATTGATTTTTAATTTTTTTTTAACTACTGGACTTTATGCTTTATTAAATTTTATCTACTAATTAGGTTCCTATCTTCAAAAAACTTTCGAAAGTTTTGTGATTGCCAATTTCATGAAACAGTTAAACCAGTGTGACTGTAAGATACTAGAAACATTTTCTAGGATCTGTTGGAAAGGAAATTACAATTTTAATAACTCAGTGTATTGCAAAAAAAATTATATATGGTTGCTGTTGGTGGATTGTCTTTCAAATTGTAGCAGTAGACCATACAGAATTGGTTTTTGACTGTCACTTTCTTATTGCCAGGCTACACAGGATATTCTCTACAGAAGGACATCTAAAATCAACTAATACTATACACTTTTGCTCCGTTTTATAGTAATGGCTGAGAATATAATTTTACAAACTGTATCATTTTAGCTTTCAGTGAGTGAACTGGTAGTACAGCTGAAGGAGATAAGTGCTCTAGATAAAACTGAAAAAGGACTAAAAAAAGCAGAAAAAGCAGTGGGGTTTTTTTTCTGAAATACCCAACTTGAAAACTACCTCAAAACCTCCACAAATCAGTATGCTGTAGATTCTGCTAAAGCCCTTTGGGCTTCTCTAGATACGTGTGGGTAATGTGCTGATAAAAGCAGGCTCTACATCTCGGAAAGTATACAAGAAACACCTCAGCCTGTGCTTAGTAATTGGTAAGAAGAAACTGGGGTGGGAAAAGGTGGAGGGATCTTAATGGGATGTTTCTATGCTCCAGGGCAGAACCAGCCTATGTTTAACCTTTCCTCTTTTTCTTCCATCTGTAGTTTGTTCTTAAAACTGTCAGTGATGAAGAATCCAAAATGTCTTTAGGCAATCTGCTCCCTTCAGAAAGGAGAGGGTTTTTAATGTCTAACTTAGGTAGCCTTTGCTTCAGTGTAAGCCTATTATTGCTTTTTCTATTACCATTTGACAAAGAAAACCATTTATTTCTTCTCTTTTTATAGCTGTATTCTGTACATTCTAGGACTAATATCTTTTAGGCAGCTCTGGACTAGGTAATTTAATGTCTTTCAGTCTTTTTTCACAGGTGTTTATCTAAAGCTTTGTTCACCCCTTGAATAATTGGCCTGTATCAGTTAATCACCATCTTCAGCTGCAGTGCTTTAGCTGGATGCAGTGCTTCATCTAAGGGCTTATTAGTGCCAGTTAGACGGCAAAAATTTCTTCCTAGGTG
This sequence comes from Eurystomus gularis, assembly GCA_013400335.1. NCBI lineage: Eukaryota > Metazoa > Chordata > Aves > Coraciiformes > Coraciidae > Eurystomus > Eurystomus gularis. The sequence continues at coordinate 351,659 of VZZY01014228.1, read as the reverse complement.
TCATGAGTAATACAGATGTATCACAATATATTGCATTCTTTTCCATGCCAGTATGATGGCATTGACTTCAGTTTATTATAACCCTGACTTTCTCTTCTGCATTCAGCTGTGTCTGGCTTGGATTTGTACAGCTGTCTTGAAATGATATTTTTGCATTTGTCATTTCTAAATTGCTTCCTTGGTATTTTGGGTCCTATTTCCAGTTTGTCAAGAACCAGGCATGAAATGTGCCTGCAGCTCTGACCAGCTTAGTGTTCTTTGCAAATTTGATGAGCCCATTTTGTCATCTAAGTCTCAAGCGAAACTCAAAATACTGCTGTATTCCCCTTCAGAAGTTCACTCAGTACATTATTGTAGTTTGATGATTTACAAGTGTTTCTGTATTTTTACCAGACCCTTTTGCATCTGTCTTACGAGGAGTGTTCTTTTCACAGTGTTTCTCTAGCTTCCCTCTGAGAATTTTGTGTATTTTTTTGTCAATAGCATAAGTGAAGTTAAGATAGGACAGATGCTGCTTCATCTGAATTCATAAAATCTATTTCATTGTCATAGGAATAATTTAGGCTGAGCTGATGTGATTTGTTCTTGATGCATCCAAGCTGACACTTATTTACCCTTTGTTACTTTGGAGATGTTTGCAGATGGGAATTTTTTTTCAGGGTGTCTTTTCTGTGAGTGGAATTAGTTGTCTGAGTTTTAATTCCAATTCTAATTCCCTTTTGTAGAGATAAACAGAAGTGACAGGATGCCTTTGAGGTTTTTTCCCTTGAATTTTGCTAAGTCAGAATGTTTCTAATTAACATGCCAGTGACAGTTTGACCATCTGATTGATGGACAACTACCTGAAAGGAGGCTGTAGCAAGGTGGGTGTTGGTCTCTTTTCCAAAGTAACAAGTGGTAGGATGAGAGGAAATGACCTCAAGTTGCACCAGGGGAGGTTTAGGTTGCACATCAGGAAAAATTTATTCACTGAAAAGATTATTAAGCTTTGGAATAGGCTGCCCAGAGAAGTGGTTGAGTCACCATCCCTGGAGGTATTTAAAAAAACACGTAGGTGTGGCTTTAGTGATGGACTTGGCAGTGCTGGGTTAATGGTTGGATTCAATTATATTAGAGATCTAGGTTATTAAATGATTCTGTGATCTTTTCCAACCTAAATGATTCTATGATTCTATGAATTGATGACACAGTATTCAAGTGTTAGACGTTTCCATATTGCATAGTGTGTTGTATGTTGTGCGGTTGCACCCTCACATGATGATCTAACTGAAGTTCTGTGGAAAGGCTAAAAAAGAAAACTCTCAGATTTAACCTTTCATTCTCTGAAATTAAATAGTTAACTATTGTCAAATCTCCTTGGTTTCCTAATGCAATGTTTTATGTTACTACTTAAGTGAAGCTTACTATTCATCTTCTTTGGGGAAATTGGTAACAAATGCTTTTTTAATGTATTTCATTTTCCAGTTTGTCAAATTTGCCAACATTGAGGAAGACACACCTTCCTATCACAGACGCTATGACTTCTTTGTGTCTCGATTCAGTGGCATGTGTCATTCATGTGACCACGATCCAGAAATACAAACTGAGTAAGTGCCATTCTCTGTGTTACAGAAAACTGTCTTAACGCTTTAGTATAGTCTTAATACAGCCTTTATTATGCTATTTAGTGGAATAGTTCGTTCCTTAGGAAGAAAATGAAAGTCTGACTTTTTAAATAGCGCCAAATATTGCAAATCTTAGGTGGCTAGACCTAGAATATTTAAGTGGAATTTTACTTGAATAATGCCTGCCAGACTGCCTGGATTCTCTCCAGAAAGGCTCTACTTGTTACTGTAAATGTGTGCGACTTGCGTTAACCCATTTGAGAAATTAATGGGGCTACTTACACGAATAGCAAGAGCACGTTTTGAGTCTACTATTTGAGAATTACTCATGAAAACGGAATTTTCTTGGATGTCTGCAGTATGATATCGTGTGTGAAACTGGAATGCTTTCATGAATTAGTATTCCAAATTTTTACATTATTATGTAAGCACCACAATGTTTTTACTTCAGCTCCCCCTAGCGATGTCGTCTTATATAATTGTTAACCAGTATTTTACTCCTGAACATTTTAGAAAACTTGAGGCTTTGCAGATTATAGTATTTGCATCTCTGTTGCACTCATCTTTTGTATTTCCATGCATTAAAATGTTTAGCCAACTTGGAAAAATCCATGCGCTGAGCATTTACTGAACCCTTTGGGTGTCCTGCTGTTACGTTGGCTGCAATGCTGAAGGACTTTTCTTAAAAGTTTTCTGTTTCAAAAATCTGTGAACTGTATTTTCAACAAGAATGAATACTGTGTACGTCACTTAGGGGGGAAAAAAAAAATAAAACCTCAAAATTCATTCCTGTTTTGGTCATCTGGTTCATTCCTCCTTAAGTTTTGTAATTTGCTGCCATTTTATTTGCTGCTGTATTGCCGTGCGTAAGGTTCCACAGTAAGCTTTGTCTCTAGTAGGGTTAGGATAAAGTCTGCCTGCTTCTCCTGTACTTTGCCCCCTGTCTCCACCCCCTTTCCCTTTAGGAAGATTATTCCAGTGAAGGGTTTTACAGGAGGACCCAGTGAATTCTTTGGGGAAGAACTTAATTGTACTCAGGGGCCAAAGGGCAGAGGGGATGGAAACTTCTTGAGCAGGTGTCATGAGTGAAGCCAGCGGATCGTGCAACTACCTCAGAGCTGAGGCTTCTGTCAGGCACTGTGTATTTACCTAAAACTGGTGCTTGCAAAGAGTTTTCATAAATCTTATAATGAGCTTTTTGAGATTTTGCCTTTTTAGTCTTAATTGAAACTAAACCAGAAATTTTAAACTACTTACTTACCATAAAATATGTCATAAGAGATTAGGGTGTGAAGCTCAGCTTGGGGTTTTTGCTACCACTTTCACCTTCAGTGCCCCTTGCAAATGAGAGGTAAGATTAGTAATGAACTAGAACATGGAAGGAATTAAGAGGCCCCTGACTGATCTCTCAAGTATGATGTACTGCTTATAAGGATACCCCAAAGCAAAATACCTCAAAGCTGTGATTGCTGTAGGAGTAAGAGAACCGTGCTAATGTTTTGCTCTTGAAATTGTTGACCCTCACCGCTACCTGTGCTTCAGTTTGATGTCGATGGACCCTCAGACAGGGAGGAATTTCATCCTAGTGACATAAGGCTGACCATGACCTTTGATTTAAATGTAATCTCTGCTTTAATACTTATCTGAGCCTTCTTTAGAGGAATGAAACCTTTCCTGTATGTGGTGAAATTTGATGTTGCACCTCCCTCCATACTTCAACCCTAGTTTTTCAACCTCTGGAACAGTAAGAACGTGAAATTAGTGGTCGTGACACCCCAGTACACAGAAGTGTGGCCTTTTTCCCCATGTGAATCCATTTTTCACTCATTAACAAAACGTATAGCAATAGGTCCTTTTCCACATCAAGCTAGAGAGTCTGAATGTGTCTCTTTTGAAAGAGATCTTTATGAACAGCATTCATTCTTGGAGCTGACGTACCAGATTTCCTGGAGGCACAGAGGTAATTCAGCAAAACGGATGAGCTATGACTACAGATTACAATTCTAAATGCAGCTATCACAAGTAGCTGATACCATTGATGGGGGCTACTGAGTAAGTCAGCTCATCCTAAACCAGACATCTGGAGTCCCTGTTCACCTGCAAAGCTTGAGGTTTGACTGAACTGACTGGCTTGAGTGGGAGCTTGAACATTGTCTAAACGTATTCAGGTGACATAGGCTTCTGAGGCTGAAACTGCATCCCCCTTCTTCCCTCTTTTGTGTGTAACCCTATTAAAATTGTCTCAGAAGGTCTGGAGTGGTATTGAATGCATGTTGAACACACATGGCTTTGTTCAGAAATAGCTGAAAACAGAGGGCTGCAGATTTAAGTGTTTACAAATGGAAATCTAAATAATATTAATCATAGAGGTTGGTTAGCTCTGTAGTTCATCTAGCAAATGTTTCAGTGCAGTGAATTTGAATAAAGGCTGGTTATGTCTTGTCCATACTAAAATTAAGATTTAAAAACTGAGGGATGGATTTTAATAGAAATAATTTCCAATTGTAGTGAAGGTTGTGCTTATTTCAGTTGATCACTGTATCACCCTTCCTTCTACTTGCTTTCAGTAGGTAAAATTCTCTTCCTATCAATTATTGTAATTGCTAATTTGCTGTTACCACATCAAAAAAGAGTATTTTGCCATTCATTTCATTGTGCAGATTCTCCTATAAACTGTTTGTGTTTAAGAAAACAGAATAGCTAACAGCTAGACTAAGTCTTTTTTAGAACTTACGTTAATTTTTCCTTTTTATTGTGATGGTTCCTTTTTTGTGTCAGGCTTAAGTTGATAGAAATGTCCTTTGCTTTCCATATTGTGAATCTTGCACAAATCTGTGTTATGATTAGTCCACAGCCTTAATTACAATATTTAAGGACACGATCATGTGGTAACTATCGCTTCAGCTTTGCTATGAGAACTTCACAGTATTTTTCTTCAGCATTGAAATAGGTTGAGGTTTTGCACAATTTCAGCTGCTGGGTGGTAAATTGTGTAGAGTTGGTGGGTTGTGGGTTTTTACCCACGTGACTTTCTTTTGGAGGTGCTATACACAGTTGGAATATTCACTGATCTGTCAGCATTATCCTTACAGATCTTCTGCTTCCTTATGAGCTATAAAGGCATTTAAAGGCAGTAAAGGCAACCTTAATGAATTGGCTAAATTTCCAAATTATTGCTCTTGACAACCTAATAGAATTCCACACTTAAATAATTTTACTGCCTGATAGATAAACAGCTGTATCAGGAGGTGCTGTGTTTCTCCTTCTTGCTAATTCCTTTCTTCCTTCCTTAGGATCCGAATTGCTGGAATCAGGGGCATTCAGGGAGTGGTTCGAAAAACAGTTAATGATGAACTTCGAGCAACTATATGGGAACCTCAGCACATGGACAAGATAGTACCATCATTGCTGTTTAATATGCAGAAAATAGAAGATATTGACAGGTATTTTTTTTTTCCTGGTCACTGGCATTTTTTAAAGCAAACTTTAGGCTTAGTTTTTTATGCTAGATATCTCTTTCTTTCTAGTGGAAATAAACACTCGTGTTGACTGAGTCTCCTTGAAATTGATAGCACAACTCTGCTTAACTGCTTTTAATGTTTCTTGTCTTAAAGTCTTTTCAACAACCTTCATTTCACTTGTTCTAGATTCTGTTTACCTTAAAAATTGCTCCAGAAATTGTATAACCATTTTTAGACTTCATAAAAATTGTAAACTCTGTTTTGTAATGTCAGGTACAGAGATTAGGTCTTTAGGTGACTCAAATGATTTTGCTAGTTATATTTGTTAAAAATTGAGGGTTTAATTCCCATTTAGCCATTAGTAACAACTGTGTCCTGTCTGCAACAGTACTTAAAGTGAGGATTTTAAATCTATTTATATGTAGACATCCTTCTGGTTTTGTACTGTCAGTGACTCTTTGGCATACCTGCCAGGTAGGCCTTCAAAAAGTTCTCTCTGATTACTGGTGTTGAGGATATGCCAGTCATATTACAATTGAAAAGTCCCCTTTTTTGGTTGCTGTTTGTATTTGTGGCTAAACATGATGTAGGCGTAAAAAGTGTTTATTGCCAGCACTGGGAAATTTCCATAAACCCAACTTCAGCTGTACAAATAAGCTTAAATGTTCGTTTCATGTCCAACCCTAGTTGCTTCAAAACTTGCGTGGTGAGTAGGCTCAGCAGCCTTCTGATAACACCACGCTTTTCATTCTTTCACGTGATGCTCAGCTTGCTAAAGCTGTCGGGTTTCTTTGGTTTGTTGGGTTTTGGTGTTGGTTTGTGGTTTGTGTTTTTTTTTCCATTCCGCAGCCTTATTTTTCCTCTCTTATTTCTAGCTGCCAGTACCTGTCTCTTGTCTAAACCAAATTTTCAGACTAAGTGACTCAAATTAGTAGTTGTCTATTTGTCCGTGCTTTATCTATTTACTGCATATAACTGAGGGGTCACACAGCATGTACAGTGATACCTGCTTGGATTTCACATCTGAAGAGTGGTCTGAATAAGGGACAGAGGTTTCTCAACCTGCTGTTTGAACAAGGAGAGCCCAGTTAGCCCATGCTTGCTCTTACAGGCCTTCTAGATGCAGGTGGGCCCTTTGTTACTCTTTACAGTGCCCTCAAGTGTACACTTCCCGTTTTATAGCAAAACTAAAGTACTGTTGGAAAAACCGAGTGAAATAGGATCTGGATCAACCCCTTGAAGCAGATCAGTTTATATGTACTGCAGGACTAATTTCTGTCATTTGTTGAGCAATGCAGTAGTGGTGGTAGAAAAACAAATCTGTCAAAAAGCAACTGTTAATGAAATATCTGAACTGGCTGCTTGAAACTTTTTCTAGAGTGTACATTCAACAGGAAAAAAAAGACTAATGGTTTTCCAAGTGGCAAGCAGGGGCCTGCTACAATGCACATATGACAGAGAAGCTGAAAACAGTATTTATAAATTGTTGATCTACTGGCCTGAAGTGATGTTACCAGAATTTATCATCCTGTTTTATGTGACTTCATATTTGTGGAGCACAAACAGAGGCATCTTGAAGAGTAGGCGCAAGAAGCATATTGTTCTGACAGATGGAATCAAAGCATTAGTTGAGAAAGAGCAGAAATTCCAGAAAATATCCCAGCTTAAATCTATTTTTGATTAAAGCTGAAGTACATGTAGGTAAAGCTTACCTTTAAAGTTCTGTGTAAATTATACTTGTGGAACTTAATAGATTAATTCAAGAGTCTTCTGAGTACATGCCAGATGAGACATTTTTTGGAGTTAGAATTCAATATTCAACATTTTAAAAATATATTTGTGGATGTTCTTTGTCCACATATCTGAATGCACGTTTTAGTTACGGGACTATCAGAAAAAATGGCAAGTGTAACATATTCCAAGAATCTGATGGGGTTTTTTCATGGTTGTACTTCCCTATGATTCTGTGTTACAAAATAATTGCCATGTGTACTTCAGTACAGTGCAAGGTACTGCCTGAAAGACTTTCCTTCCCTCCCTCCTTCGAGTTTTTAGAAGAAAATTTAGAAGAGCAATCATGTATGTCAATTTATAGAATCATAGGGGTTGGCAGGGGCCTCTGGAGATCATCTAGTCCAACCCCCCTGGCAGAGCAGGATCGCATAGAGCAGGTTGCACAGGAACACATCCAGACGGGTTTTGAAATTATCCAGAGAAGGAGCCTCCACAACCTCTCTGGGAAGCCTGTTGCAGTGCTCTGCCACCCTCAAAGTAAAGAAGTTCCTCCTCATGTTTAAGTGGAACTTCCTATATTGAAGCTTGTGCCCGTTACCTCTTGTACTGTTACCAGGCACCACCGAAAAAAGACTGGCCCCATCTTCCCGCCAGCCACCCCTCAAGTATTTGTGTGCATTAATAGATCCTCTCCCAGTCTTCTCTAGACTAAAAAGTCCCAGGTCCCTCAGCCCCTCCTCATAAGGGAGATGCTCCATTCCTCTAATGATTTTTGTAGCCCTTTTCTGGACTCTCCAGTAGCTCCCTGTCCCTCTTGAACCAGGGAGCCAATTATGTGCATCTCTAAAATGGGGAAGGGTTGTGTGAAATTGGGAATTCACTTACTCTGTAAAATATTCTTCAGGATAAATGCAAAATGACGTGCTGGCCTTATTCAAGGTTGTAGACTTGACTTTGGTTCCTTCTAAAAGACCTGTAATGTTCATACACATTCTGTTTTAGAGGTAGAGGAAAATGTATTTCTTTCTCAGTGTGAGTGAATCATAGCCAGACATTCCTGTAGCTACTCTGCTCAAAAGTAATGGCTAAGTCTTATTTCACGTCCCATCATTTTTTGGCCAGTCCTGGTTTTGTGATGTTACAGAAGTCTCATGCGTGAGACATTGAGTTGCTGTGAGCCAGTTGAAGCCTGTGATTAGGTGTTTACTGTGGAAACCGCTGTACTTCAAAACACCCCTCTTTCCAGTTCCGTTTTGCCACCTTTCCTGATGGGGATCACCTACCAGAACACTGGCGGAACAGTTAAAGGCAGTAGTTCTTGCCCATTTCATTGTAAAATGCATTTCGTGTTTCACTCCTCTGGACTTGTGGTAGTACAGAAGGTCTGGATGTAGAGGAATAGTGGTGGCTTTTCAGGAACTTGAGAGGCCGTACAGAGCTGTAGAATGAGAAAGTTAACAGTAGTTTTATATTACTTGTCTTTCATCTGATAATGCTAAGGAACACTTAGCGAGAAATACTTATGGGTAAGTGCTGTTGAAGTTCAAACTAAGAATGTGATTCCTACAGACAATGGGAGATAATTTTGAACATTCTGATGCAGTCTAAGATTTAACATTTTAATATTTTAGACTAGAAAGACTGGATTGCAATTTCTTCCTTTAACCTAGTCTAAAGTAAGACTCCAGGCAATTCCAAGAAGCCACCTTCTGTATGGTTGCCTATACAGACACTTAAAATAGAACTTATTTTTTCTGCATTTTAACTAGAATTCTTCCAGATAGACTAGCTTGCTGTGTGTTCTGCAGCCAGCTTTCTTTTTTTTCCCCCACCCACCTGCTTTTGTAACGCTGCTGTGATCTTAGGGAGGCTGTGGCAAAACAGCAGTGGGACTGGCAGCCCTGCACTGTTTGAACCTTTTCTGTGCCGAGAAGGATGCTCATCTGTCTAGATCAGGGTCTACAGGAAAAAAATAGGGAGATTGAGGGGCATAGCAGTTGGATAAAGCTGTAGTTTAGTGGCACTCCCAGTGGATTGTATACAAGTTGTCATACCTTTAAAAATTCTAATTATTGTGCGTTTGTAGAACTGTTTCTCCCTACTTATCCAACAGAGTGCCTGGGGCCTTTTTATTATTAAAATCTGACATGCTAGCAATGTTACAGTAACTTCTGAAACACTGATGATACCAGAGGCAACAGGATTTTTATATTGCAATTTTTAGATCAAGGCCAGGTTGGATGGCACTTTGAGCTACCTGGTTTGGTGGAAGGTGTCCCTGCCCATGGCAGGGGGGTTGGAACTACATGATCTTTAAGGTCCCTTCTAACCCAAACCATTCTATGATTGCAGTAGTCTTGAAACGCTAGAAGAGCTCTTGCTATCAGAAGATACTACAACTATGATGTTAATGTCTTCATTTAACTTGTGCCATTTCAGTATTTTACTTTTTTATAGTACCCTAAAGCTGTGGTTTTATGATGCTGAAGAATGAATACTAACTAAAGCTGATGCTCTTAATGAACACGTTAAAACCTATTTAGTGCACAAGCTTGGACTGCAGAACTGAAAGTGTGATTAAGGTTTTGGTGTACTGAGTTCTGCAGTCTAAAATAAATGTAATGCAGTTTCATAATGTTAATGTAGGTGAATGAATCCTCACTTAAGTTTCTGTAATGTATTTGTGCAAAAAAAATACCACCTATAGGTGCAGTAATATCAGTTTAAAAAATACAGTAAAATTAACAATTTTGCATCTTGGCTAGAACTGTTTTGTTTTTTTCCCTCCTAAACCTCCCACCTGCCAACTGCTCAATTCAAATTAAATGTTAGTAACAGATTAATGGTACGTGTGAAGCACTTAAATGCAGAAATAGCATTTCAAATACCTTTAATTTGGTCTAGTAATTCAGGTCTGTGTGTGCTGAAAAGGAGGTGACTTTGGGCAAAGGGGAAAATAAAGCAACACAAAAAACACACAACCCAAAAAATGAACTAAAAAAAACTGTTAGCAAGGCCTGCATCAAAAATGAGAATTGGGAACTGGAAGCTGTCCTGGAAGGGCTCTACCTTCCACTGTTTGCAGTGCAGGTAGCACTGATTGTAGTTATCCAAGGATGAGAACAGGTTATTCACTTCATAGATCATTAAGTTTGGAAAAGACCTCTAAGATCCTTTGAAGCTTAGTGCTAGAATTCAGGCCTTAGTAGGTTTTAGTTTGTCCAAAACAGTGTGAGGTTTCCGTAGTTTTGCTTTTCTCTGTCTCGATTCTGTCTTTAATTCAGCACTCTTAATCTCTTTGCACTGTGTTAATTTTAAATACTCAGCCTAATTCTCGGTCACCAAGAGAAAAGAAAAAAACCTAAATCACAGTATTTGAACTTTACAGAAGTTTGGTCATTAGTATAAAATATTAAAGCCTTGTTTTGCACTGGAAGCTTTATTAAGTCACAAGTTAATATTTCCATGTGAAATGAAGTTGATATGCTGACTGTATTTCCTTCTTAATTTAAAAGAATTTTTATTTTCAATTGAGTCATGCAGTGGTGTATTTCAGCACCTGAAGAAATAGTAGCTGTGGTAGTAATACATTCTTCCCCCACCCATTGTTTTCTTCGTCTCCCTTCGTGCCTTCATTTTTTCTTGCTCTTTGCTATCAGTAGTGTATTTCTGATTGAAGTAACTGTAATCTTCTTGTTAAAGGACAAATTTCTCAGCAAAACTTACGCAGTTTAATACTTTCTGTGGTGCATTTATGTTACGCAGAGTTTGACAGTCTGTATTTTTTTTGTTATTTTCTGACTGAAGAAATCAGTTGCTGTGTTTTGATGTAATGCTTTTAGGGAAAGAAGAATCCTTCAACAAGGGCCAGCTTCATAAGTATAGTATGGGGATCTGAACATCTGCATCTTAAAAATATATTTCCAAATGTGAAAGGTGTTTGGGTTGGTTTTCTTTTTCCTGCCCAAGTTGTTAGTAACGTACTATATGATAAATATGGGAGTCCGGGTGCCCAGTGGTATCAGAGGTTAGAATGCTACATGACAAAGAAAATAGTTGACAAAGTGTTGGATTTTAATAAGGTATAAAATTAGACATTTCTAAGTCCTGATGCAGACATTATAATAGATATGATGCTTATCTTTTCAGTCCTCGTTGTGGGTTAGCCCTGACTGAAAGCCAAACTCCCATCCAGCCATTCTTTTACTCTGCACCTCCACTCAACAGGCTGGGGAAGGAAATAGGATGAAAAAGCTTCTGGGTTGATACAAAAACAGGGAGTCACTCACCAGTTACTGTCACAGGCAAAGCAGGCTTGACTTTAGGAAAATTAGTTTAATTCATTGCCGATAAAATTACATTTGGGTAGTGAGAAATATAGAGAAGAACTAAACCACCTTCCCAACACCGTGACTTCTCCTGTTCCAAGCTTCACCCCATCGCTCCTGACTCCTCTGCCCGCTCTGAGGAGCACAGGAGAATAGGGCTGGGGATTGTGGTCAGTCCATCAGAGCCCCTCTCAGCTGTTCCTCCCTCCTCAAACCTTCTCCCTGCCCCAGCACTGGCCCTTCCCTGGGCTCCAGCCCTTTAGGGACATCTTGCTCCTGCCTGGGCTCTCCACAGCTGCAGCTCCTCCAGGAAATCACAGAATCACACAATGTTAGGGGTTGAAAGGCACCTTGAAAGATCATCAAGTCCAACCGCCCTGCCAGAGCAGGATCGCCTAGACTAGGTCACACAGGAACACATCCAGGCAGGTCTTGAATGTCTCCAGGAAAGGAGACTTCACAACCTCTCTGGGCAGCCTTTTCCAGTGCTCTGTCACCCTCACAGTGAAAAAGTTTTTCCTTATGTTTATGTGGAACTTCCTATGCTCCAGCTTGCTCCCATTATCCCTTGTCCTATCGTTGGGCATCACAGAGAAGATCCTGGCTCCATCCTCCTGACACTCACCCTGGTGCCCTGCCCAGGCTGCAGGGTGGGTCTCTGTTCCAGGGGGGTCTCTCCAGGGCTCAGGGGATCCCTGCTCTGGGCCTGCAGCACCTCCTGCACCCTCAGCTGCTGCTCCATCCTTGGCTCCCTCCTCCTGCCCTACAGCCCCTGCCAGCAGCTGGGCACAGACTCCCTCTACAATCCTCTCCATAGAGAGGCTGTTGGGAGACAGTCAGCTGGAAGGTGACTAACTCGTACGCTATCTAGTTGGAGGTAACTATGTGGGTGATAATGTTCTAATTAGTTCGGTCAGGCTTTTTTTCAGCTCATGAGCCATCTGTTTCTGCAGAAGTATTGGAGTTTTATTTAACACTCACCCACACGGTGTGGATTCAGTAGTGGGCAGGCGAATGAGATCATTAGTCCGAACAAAATGACTCTGCCTAACTGTTTGCGTGGTTTCATGGCCCTCATTCATTGTTAGCAATGGGCGGTAGTTTGTGAAAACCAGTGCGTAACCAGTTAAATCACGATTAACAGCTATTAGTTTTGCCATACAGTATTTCCAAATGCGGTGGTCAGTACTGAGTGAACAGATGATGATCTGTGTTCCTGCTGTAAGAGAATAAAATGTTTTATTCAGAATGCTGCTTTGATGCACATTTGAGATACAATTCTTGCCTAGATCAAGAGCATGACTCATGAATGTTGTAGAACCAAGGGTGGGGTGCAGCAAGGAAGATGAATACTAATCAGTAGTAAAATCAATGTATTTTTGTCTTATTTTAGCAGAATAGGCCCTCCATCCTCTCCTACAGGAGGAGAGAAAGAAGAAAATCCTGCTCTGCTGGCCGAGAATTGTTTCAGGGAACTACTAGGACGAGCAACTTATGGAAATATGAATAATGCTGTCAGACCAGTTTTTGCGTAAGTTGAAAACTCATGGAATGTCTTATCCCAAGAGATTTTTCCCTCTTTTTATCTCACCTCTGTTTCTTGTCGGTTAACTTGAAGATAGTGGTGGAGAAATGTTTACTGATTTTAGAAGCACAATATAAGGATTTGGATAGACTGTTTCCTCAACTGGCCTTTCTTTGGAATGTCTAATTGTTTATTCAAGAGATTGAGGTCCCACAGATGACTGTTGCAGTCAGTGAAGTGACAAGCCAAGTAAAATACAAGTAGCACAAAGGAATACTGTGCCCAGATAATACATAAATGTCTATTTTCTTGCCATTTTCTTCCAGGACCTGTTTTGATATTCTGTGAGGAATATCTTTAACAGCTCATTTAGTACTGAATGGCAGATGTGCACAAGGTATGCACATTATGCACAAATGCACGCAGCAGAAAGTAGAGCTGATGTATTAACTGTCAAGTCCAGTGTTTTTCAGTTCTCTGCATTGCCCTGTTTGCTTCCTTAAAAAATATGGGGAAAAAGCTACAAACATTGAGAACTGAAATCTGCTTCTTTCACCTCTGCTAGAGTCTACAAATTAGGCCTGTCCTCAGGAGAAATCTTTGCAGGAAGCTCTAGGCTCAATGACAGTGCTTTCAAACCGTGGCTTTTCCTTGGTGATGAGGAGAGCTGCTTGCTCCTTGCTGTAGATTTTCAAGATACCCACCAGTTACAGGAATATCTTCTCTTAGATGGCCTAGTTCTTCCCACAAAGACTTAAGTGTTCCATTCATACACTGAAACACTTTCAAGCTGCTGAAAGCCGTTTTTGAGTTACTACTGTTAAAAACAGAAATGCAAAAAGGACATAGGGTAGGTACTGAGGGCAGAAAACTTTTGTAGCCCCTTGTTTTTCACCCAAAAGCAATAAATGCAAAGAACTTTGCTATTGCCTTACTCCCCAACTGTACCTTTTATACCAATCTGATAGGAGTTTAAAACTGTTGCAAAGTTGAATGTTTTGTTTAGAAGTTTTCATCCTTTTTACAGTTAAAATTTGCATTCTTCCAAAATATCTGCCATTGGAGTTAACATTTAGGTACTAAACAGACTGGATGGACTATTTGGATCTATATTGCAGCTGCTTTCTTACCACTTTTAAGTTCCTTTAACGGGCTTATCTCAAACCTTTATCAGCATATGAAGTGACACCAGTGTTTTGAGGCATTTCAGTATCATGGAAGTTTCCCACAAATTTCCTATTTCCTACGCTGGAGTTGGTTGGTTTGGGATTTGAGATGTCATGCCTGCACTTCCTGGGACAGATCCAAAGCTTTATATATTCCAAGTGTTGCTTCTAGCTTGATTTCTTTTCTTAATTGCTACTATCCTAAGTAACCACGTGAGTCCTTGTGCGCCTTTACGTGCCACATGCTGCATTTATGCACTGAAATCAGTAGATAATGACCAGTTACTCAGAAAATATATTCTCTCTTCTATGAATAGAGAGTCTTTGTGGTCGTCATTTTTGTTGCATTTTGAGGAAGAGTTGCCAAATAAGTGTATCTTTTTGTCAATAACTTCTGTAAAGATTTGGTATTTTTGAAGAATAACAGACACAGAAAATGCAATTTCTAAGCTTATCTGTCTAATCAGCTTCACTTTATGAATGTGCAGAACTGGTAGAATGAAAGTTTGAGATAGTGGGTCAGTTGCACTTATCTGATTGAAAAATCTGACTTAGTTTATGTATACTTGAGAACAGTTTCTCCTAACAGTTTTCAAGTGTCACAGCTTTTAAGAAAGCTCTGGAAATAAAGATAAGGCCATTTATTACAGTGCTAGCACTGAAGTTGCAGGTTCAGTTCTCCACTTGAAGGCTGGCTTCATGCGACATTGGAATGCCACATACTATCACTTCCTTGCATCATGAGGCTAAATATATCCAACAATTGAGGGATTTGAATATAACGAAGATAGTTGAAATCAGAAGTCTGTTTCCTGGTAGGGGTTTGGATTGACCTTAATTCTCCTTGCCTTTGGCAGAAATCTCCAGTTAGAAGTGGCTACATGTAGTAGCTAGAAACTCTCAAATTCTCATTTTTAAATGAAATCTGACAGATCAATCTGGCAAACCGCTTAATGAAAGTCAAAAATTTTATATATCACATGAAAAAATCATTTCATATGATATGACTAAAAAATTGTCAGCAGTCAGAATCGATTTAGATTTACTTCATAAATTTGCAGTGGTGAATAGATTAGGCAGATCCAGAGGGATAGAGAAGTCGAGTGAATATAAACAGCTTCCCAGGTATCACAAGTTACACCCTTTTCATCTCACTGTATTTCCATTCTTCTGAGTTGCTACATTATCCATGCAACAGTTTTGAATATAAATAAAATGGAGTTTCACGTTCTTTTAGCAAACATGATGCATGAGAAGATTATTTCATATATTCCTGTACGTGCCTCAGTTCTGCTTTCTAACCGTCAGTACCAGTTTATCCTTTTGTACTGGAAGGATGGCTTGTGTGACAGTGTGAGTGAATTCAGGGCTGTTGGTGGCTCTCACTCCATAAAGTATCCATTTGCACCACTGGTTCTGCTGTTCCCTTTATTCTGAGAAGCCTAATTGTGCACGTTTTCTCCATATATGCAGCAGATTTTAATGGAAGGCAGAGTTTGGCATTTGTTAATCCAGGGATAAAATGTTTTGCAACATTTTAACTTAATCTTTATTAAACATTTTAACTTAATCTTTATTAAATGTAATTGGGAAAAAAAAAAAGGCATGGTGTGACTTGATTTTTAAAGCAAAACTACATCGAGTACACTGCCTGCAGTATGACAAGTGAAATATATCACCCACAGTAATCTAATGATCTTTTTCTTAGGAGGAGAAATACAGTATACAAAGTGTGCTGCCCATTGAGCTATTACACAAAACATTAACCGAAGCCATCATCTTCCCCCTGCTCTCTTCCCATCAGTTCAACCTTGAAGCAGCTAATACTTCGTCTTTTTGGAAAAAGAAAAGTGTATGTCTTCTTTTGAGAGGAAGGGTCTTCTTTAAAAAAAAAAAAACAAAACACAACACTTGAAATAAGATGTAGTTTATCATAAGTAAAGAAAGGGCAAGTAAAGAGGAGATGACAGGGGTCACAGAGAACACATGCTCCCCTGAAAGATTAAAGGATCAGTTCCAACCAGGAGAATATAGTGGAGACTATGGTTTTGTACTCAATGAGACAAAAACAAGACTGAGGCCAGCCTTGTTTAATCTTTATCAATGATCTGGATGAGGGGATCAAATGCACCCTCAGTAAGTTTGCAGATGACATCAAGTTGAGGAGGAGTGTTAATCTGCTTGAGGGTAGAAAGTCTCTGCAGAGGGATCTGGATGGGGCTGATCAATGGGCTGAGGATAATTGCATTTGGTTTAACAAGGCCAAGTACCAGGTCCTGCACTTTGGTCACAACAACCCCATGGAACCTTCCAGGCTTGGGCAAGAGTGGCTGGAAAGCTGCCTGGCAGAAAAGCACCTGAGGGTGCGATGGGCAGCTGGCTGAACATGAGCCAACAACGTGCCTGGGTGGCCAAGAAGGCCAGCAGTGTCCTGGCCTGTATGTGGCAGGATGCCACACAAAAAAAATAGTGCTTGCAGCAGGAGTAGGGAGGAGATTGTGCCCCTGTACTTGGTGCTGGTGAGGCTGCAGCTTGAGTACTGGATTCACTTTTGGGTGCCACAGTATAAGANGAGTACTGGATTCACTTTTGGGTGCCACAGTATAAGAGAGACATTGAGTTGCTGGACCAGGTCCAGAAAAGGGCAGCTAAGCTTGTAAGGGGTCTGGAGAATATGTCTTATGAGGAGCAGCTGAGGGAACTGGGCCTTTTTAGTCTAGAGAAGAAAAGGCTGAGGGGAGACCTTATTGCTCTCCACAGCTACCTGAAAGAAGGTTGGCAAGAGGTGGGTGTTGGTCTCTTCTCCCAAGTAACTAGTGATGAGAGGAAACAGCCTCAGGTTGTGCCAGGGGAGGTTTAGATTGGATATTAGGAAAATTTTCTTTACTGAAAGAGTGGTCAAGAATTGAAACAGGCTGCCCAGGGAAGTGGTGGAGTCACCATCCTTGGAGGTGTTCAGTAAACACGTAGACGTGGAACTTCAGGACATGGTCTAGTGGTAATGGTAGTGTTGGGTTGATGGTTGGCCTTGATGAACTTAGAGGTCTTTTCCAACTTTAATGATTCTATGATTCTATGAAAAAGAAAATAGGTTAGCTATAATGAGCTATCACGTACAAGAAATGATAGATTGTACTGGAATGATGTTAGGGAGAAGGGAGACAAATACATTATGAGTTGCTAAGTCTTGAAGAATTTAAAGATGTAATTTTGTTTGTCTTTCTGTCTCAAGGCAGGATTAAATATAGCAGCATGTTTGGAACTTGCACAAGGAAGACAGCTGTCCCCAACAGGTAGTCCAGTTTAGTATTTAGTATTTTATTTCATTTTATTTAGTATTTACATTTTCTTAGCTCTGCAATGGACTGCAGGATAATCTAGGGCACAGGAGAGGGGAGTTTTATGCCAACTGGTTTAATCAACCTTGAAGGACACTAATGTACTCAGCCAGATCACCGTGCTGGTAGCAGCTGGCCAGTGACTTCATTGAGACCTCCAGATTCTAGGCAAAGTAAGATGGAGCATCCAGTCAGTCCTCTTGTGTTCAGAGTACTGACTTATTTCACATGTATGCTTTCATAGAATCACAGAGTGGTGGGGGTTGGAAGGGACTTCTGAAGATCATACAGTCCAACCCCACTGCTAGAGCAGGATCCTAGAGTAGATCACACAGGAACACATCCAGACAGGTTTTAAATGTCTCCAGAGATGGAGATTCCCCAGCCTCTCTGGGGAGCCTGTTCCAGTGCTCTGTTACCCTCACAGTAAAGCAGTGTTTCCTTATGTTTAGGTTAAACCTTCTGTTTACTGGTTTGCGGCCATTGCCCCTTGTCCTGTCACTGGACACCACTGGGAAGAGTCCGACCCCATCCTCCTGATACTTGCCCTTTGTATGTTTATAAGCATAGATCAGATCCCCCCTCAGCCTCTTCTTCTCCAAGCTAAAAAGATCCAACTCCCTCTACTGTTCTGATTCTGTTTTGATATTTCTTGCAGAAAGTGTTGAAATGCCTCAGAGTGATTAAGGAGTATATACACACAGAGTAGCTCTTTTTTTGTTTTGCATATATATTATTCACAAAACCACTGTGTAAATGAAAATAGAGTCTCTACTCTGGATGTAACATTCAGCTTTAATTGTTTTATAGCTCCTGATTCAAAACCAATTTTGTATCTTATTTAGGGTAAGAGTCTGTCAAGGTATTATAACAATCCTCTTCATAGTAAGCACATAATACTTACATTTATAAGCCATTTTTATACATGCATGTTGCATGGAAACGGTATGTTCTTAACTCTCTATCTTTGGTACGACTGGATTCCTGAAACTAGAAGATTGAGAATTCATGTTATGGCCAAATATTTTGTGATCACATCCTAAACCCTGAAAACAAATGCTTCGCTGAAGTTGTCGTTTTCTGATCTTGGTCATACGTCATTGTTTAGAAGCTTTATGTAAGGAAATAATCCCTTTCACGTGAATTCTGAGAAAACTGTAAGGTGCCATTGATATCTGTGGAATGTCTTTATTTCACATCCCTTAATTCTCTATCTACAGGCATTTAGACCATCATAGACTATGGGATCCCAATGAATTTGCTGTTTCCTGCTTCAAAATCATCATGTATTCTATACAGGTAAGGTTTTCTCTAGGGTTTGTTTTCCTTGCATATGTTCCACGTTCTCACATGAGACAGGGTTAAATGCTCACCTAACCATAATTATAGACAGTAGATGAAGTCAAAGAATCCAGAAGATCCCTTTCCATAACTCCTTATCCTTACTCTTTTTCAAATAGTAATCATGGTTTGTGATAACAGGTTATCTGATTTACTTTCAGTTAATGTACACTTGTCAAAGAAAAAAGTTATTAAGGAATTCTCAGTGGAAGGTAGTGCGAAGGTCCTTCAGCAGGCTCCAGGAGGAGTAGGATGTCCATACTGACGTTATGCTTGATAAAGAAATCTCTTAAGTTGGTCATGTCTCCATGCCAATACAGCTCTACTGCTTTTACAGCCCAGGAAACCAGTTTCGCATGGAGCTGTGTTACGCTAATTGATTTCTACTTGTGGGCAACCTCTGTTGTCTGTTGTAAACGTGATTGAAGTCTAACTCTTGGATTGCATCAAGAACAGACACCAGAAAGATAAAGTCCTAAAACTCCAGGTTTATGGAAGAAACCTGAGTTTTCTCAGCGTTTGTATCAATGGTGCTTTTTTGTAAGACCAGCTGAAGTCTTTGAACTGTGGTTCACTGAGTGAAGTAGCACTTCACGCTTCTTCGGTTCTTGTAGATGTTCCTGGATATTTTTAATACTGTAAGCTTTTGTGTACTGGGCTGGGTGGACCTGTGTGGCTTCAGCTGTCATGGTAGTTTTTTTTTAATCTGTATTTAATGATGTATTGACTGAAATTTAGATAAATTCATGAGTAAGAGTTTTGCAGAATACAAACATGGTTGTGACTGTAGCTCAATAGTGTGTATTCTTACTAAAGTCACAGATGAAGATTTTCTTTCTGTTTGTTTATTTTTTAATAGGCACAATATTCCCATCACGTAATACAAGAAATTCTTGGACACCTTGATTTCCGCAAGAGGGACTCACCACGAGTTCGCGCTGGCATTATTCAGGTTCTTTTGGAAGCAGTTGCAATAGCAGCTAAAGGATCAATAGGTAAGTTGGCGTAAAGGCATCGAGTTAAAGCATAGATTTGAAGGGTGATGCTCATTTTTGTTTTGTTTTCAGACTGAATGGAAGCATATATTTTGAGAAGGTTTTGTGTTTTTTCTCCTTTGTGCTGATAAAATGCTTGACGTCTGACTTGGTTGTTTACAATTACTCAAACGTACTTGGTTGTTTGACTGGTTTATAATCTTTTGCATTACAAAAATGAATAGATGTTTTTTACAGCAGGAACTCCTGTTTGGTAAGAAGTCACAAATCTGAGAGAACTGTGTGTGTGACTCCTACAAAATGTCACAAGCCCTGTCACTTTGTGATATGGCTACTGTGAGATGAGTTGGTAACACGGGAATCCAGAGTAGAATGATGTTTCAGAAATTTTCCCTTGGTAACTGTGAAGCAGCTGAAATAAGGTGCATTATGTCATTTCAGGCAGCATCATTCCTGGAAATAAGAGTAGTTACGAAGATGGGTACACACACGTGCTCTGCTGTTGTTTTTCTTTGGTCTCCTGCTGAAAAATTACTGCTTTGCTGCATTGGCTTGAGTCTGAGCCTGTCCTTTGTCTTTGCACAAGACTTGCATACACAGACTTGTCAAGTCTTTTACCATATTAAGAAAAGAGCTCATTATTTGCTCTAATATGTAGAACAGGGTTCTAGCAGCGGGTTTTGAAACAGTTGAAATTCAGGTGCAGATACCTGCAGTTTAACCCATTACTGATGCTGAATTTCAGCAACCACTCAAGTTTTCTAAACAAAACTTGTATAGTGATGGGTTGACGTTGGCCAACAGCCATTTGCTCGCTTCCCCATCCAGTAAGACAGAGAGAAGGTAGAAGATGAAAAGTCTCATGAATCAAGATGAAGATAATTTAACAGGGGAAGCAAAAGCTGAGTGCACAAGGAAGGGATTTATTCAGTACTTTGCGTTGACAGGCAGATGTTACCTGCTTTCTGGAAAGCAGAGCCTCAGCATGCAATGGGGATAAATCCCCTACCAGCAAATATGCCCCCTTTCCTCCTACTCCCCTTGAGCTTTTATTGCTGGGCATGACACTGTGTGGTGTGGAATAACCCCTTAGTCAGTTTGGGTCAGCTGGCCCAGCCTGTGTCTCCTCCCAGTTTCTTGCCCACCCAGCCTACTGTAGGAACAGTGGGAAAGAGAAAAAGCCTTGACACTTGCTGGCAGTGTTCAACAGCAGCCAAAACACTGGTGTGTTGTCAACGCTATTTCAGGTACAAATCCAAAGCAGAGCACCACCCAGGCTGCTAGCAAGAAAGTTAACTCTGTCCCAGCCAGAACCAGTACAACTTGATAGTAGTGGGTTACACATATATACCTAATTGCATTTCCTGATTCCAAGTTAATTTATGAAATATCGAGGAGTAGACTCACTTCAAAAGTTTCTCCTGAGGCCGCATCTCTTAGAACAGCAAATTGCACTTGTTCTTTTCAGCTTCATCTGATTTCTCCCCGAAAGGGATTGAAAAGGTCAGCTTTCATTTTCTTAAGGCATCTTACCTTTGACAGGCGCAGTCATTGTTATGTGTTGTTTCCAGGCCCAACAGTTCTGGAGGTTTTTAATACCCTGTTGAAGCACTTGCGTATCAGTGTTGACTTTGAGCTGGGTGATAGGCGCAGTTCAACAGGAAGTGCCACTTTCAGCACAAGCTCTAAGGAGAGTGATGAGAGGATTGTCCAGAACGCGATTATTCAAACAATTGGTGAGTAAAGACAGTAACACAGGCTTACTTGAAATTCTCCCCCCGGCCTTTCTCCCCCTTTCTCAATGAGCTGGTATTAAACCAACTTGAATCAAAAAGGATCAGTGGCACTTGTGGTATCTCTGATGGTACTTGCCTCTAAATCTCAGGCTCACTTTATGTATATGACTTCTGAACAACTTTTCTTTTAATTGTTAACTGAGCAGGTAGGCAAGAAGCTCAATGACAATTAAAAATGCTGCTGGACTTAGAATACATTTGTTGGTTGTTGTTATATGGCTCTTGAAATACAGACGTCTTCCTGTACGTTTGTTACAGAACTTATATTAGTCCTTTTATGAAAATCATATTGCAAGCAATCATATACAGGCAGATATTTTAGTAGGTACTACTCAAATTGTAGAAACCAAAGTTAAACATAGTGGCAACAATGACACCTAATGGCCAGTTGTGCTTCCGTGGCTTAACTGAAGTACTTTGAGCCACAAAACTGAAAACGAGAACAACAATTCCAGTAAATTACTTCATTAAAGTAGCCACTCCCCTTTTTTGAGATGTTCTTTTTACAGTGGTGATATTATAAAGTGCAGTACATCTATGATGTGTATTCCTTTACTTGAAGAACAAGGGGTGAATGTAACTTAAATGTTGTCCATTAATCTGTACCTTTGCTTATGCCTTGAAGCTTTGTAGAGCAGTAGCAAATATGTAGTAGATTATTTCCTCACTATTACAGAAAAACTCCCAAGTTAAAAAAAAAATCTCCCAAAACCCACAACTCAGTCTTTTAAAGTTGGACAGGGGTTGAAGTAGATGACCTTTATAGGTCCCTTCCAACCCAAAACATTCTATGATTCAATGGAAGTAGAGCTTCTTCTATCAAAGTTACATTTATACTATTGCACAGTAGTAGAACAGAATATTTCAAGTTGAAAGGGACCCATAAGGATTATCGAGTCCAACTCCCTGCTCCTCACAGGACTACCTGAAACTAATCCATACGATGAAGAGCATCATCCAGAAACTCCTTGAATGCAACAGGACTCAGTGCTGTGACCACTTCCCAGCGGAGCCTGTTCCAGTGACCAACCACCCTCTCAGTGAAGAACCTTTTCCTAATGTTCAGTCTGAATTTCCCCTGACGCAGCTTCATTCCATTTCCTTGTGTCCTATTGCTGGTCACCAGAGAGAGATCAGCACCTCCCCCTCTTCTCGCCCCTTGAAGAAGTTGTAGAACGTGATGAGGTCACCCCTCAGCCTTCTCTCTCCAAGATTAACAAGTGACCTCAGCTGCTGCTCGTAAGTCTCCTCTCAAGACCTTTCACCATCTTGGTCACTCTCCTCTGGACACGCTCCACTAGTTTGATGCTCTTCTATTGAGGAGCCCAAAACTGCAGACAGTACTTGAGGTGGGGCTGCACTAGTGCAGTGTAGAGTGGGACAGTCACCTCCCTCGACCAGCTCGCTGTGCTATGCTGGATGTTGGACACAGTTGGCCCTTTTGGCTGCCAGGGCACACTGTTGGCTCATACTCAACTTGCCATCAACCCAAACCCTCAGATGTCTTTCCATGGAGCTGTTCTCCAGCTTCTCATCCCCTAACTTGTGTATATGAACCTGATTGCTTTGAATGAGAATCCAGCACTTATTCTTGTTAAATTTCATATGGTTGGTGATTACCCAGCTCTCTAGTCTATCCAGATCTCTCTGTAAGACCTCTCTACCCTCAAGGAACTTCACAGCTCCTCTTAGTTCAAGTATTGTTGGCAAACTTGCTTAACATACATTTGATTCCTGCATCCAGATCATTTATATATAAACATTAAAGAACACTGCCCTTAAAATCAAGCCTTAGGGTCATGAGACCTGCTGGCATTTGGTGGGTCTCTCCACTCCCCTGATGTTCCCCCAGGTCAGGAAACCCTCCTGTACCCCACCCTAGGGCACTCCACTGCCAATCGTGCCTGCATGAGAGCTGCTCACCCCAGCAGTCCCAAAGTAAAGTCATCGTCGCACAGTGCTTGTAATATTTAATGGTGACTTAAGAACAGGTGAAAGTAACAGCACTTTATTCCATGAGAAACACTTCTAATTAACAGATGTAACATACTGAACTTTGTAATTACATATTTAAAGGCGGATAAAATGAGAAAGTTTTAGGATTCAAAGAAGAAAGTGAGAGTCATGTAAAGACTCTGCAAAGCCATCCAGCAGAAATGAGCGTGTGAGTATTATGGCCTGAAAAAAATCATAGTTTTATTCTTTGTCTGTTTTGACCTTGTCAATATATTCCTTGTATTTATAAGGCTTTTCTTATAAAGAGATGGGTCCTGTAACAGCCCTATATCTCCATCCTTCAGTGATTTCATTCCATTTTTATTTAGGATTTTTTGGAAGCAATCTGCCAGATTACCAGAGATCAGAGATTATGATGTTCATTATGGGAAAAGTGCCCGTTTTTGGGACAACTTCACAGTCACTGGATACCAGCCACCTTGGGTTTGTATATCCTACATTTAAAAATTTCTAAGTAAAAATTTAGATGCCAGAATCCTGCTAATAAGCAAAAAACATTGTGCAGTGCAAACTCTCACTCATTAGGGCCTGTATTAAATACTGTGCAGAATCAAGACAAGCCCAGCATCAGCAGGGTGAAATCAATCTCCAAACATGTTAGTGAAAGAAAATACCTGATTGGAATGCAGCTTACTCTGCATTAAAACATTTCTTCTCTCCACATCTGTAGAAATCTTTCTGAAATTATCTACTTAATGGTGGTTAATTCCATAACTACTTATGTGTGTGTTTTGAGAGGGAAATGGAACAATAAGTAATTTTTTTCAAATAGCTGCTTAATTTAAAAATTTTCTTTTTGTTTTGATTTGTTCTGTATAAGAAATAAACTGCAGAAATTCCAGTGAACCTGTTTTGATTTAGATTTTTCCCTATTTAGTAATAGGGAAGAGCTATAGATGGGCAGACTCCTGTAATAACCCCATAATTAAAAAGCCGCCATATGCTGAAATAATATTTTCCCCTGTAATAGTTATATTTAAAGACTGCTTTTCCTCAGTATGGGGAAAGTACCAGAAAAGGCTGCAGCTGTTCTGTCCAGCTGTGCATGGATACTTTGTACCACATATTTCTGACCCCCTGCTAGAATAAAGGAGAAAGTCATTGTCGGTGTCCTGGCTTCTTGGTAGCTCTTCCTATAGTGTTGTGTCCCTGCAGCATGGGACACTATTCCATGGAAGACAGAATCTGTCTGTGCCAGGCAGATATCACTCATTAAGAAGGTATTTGAAATACAAATGCATTTAGAATTCTGTACTTGGATTACCAGTTGGTGTGGGGCTTTTTTATCATTTTAATGATACAGTTTTCCTTTGTGGGATTCTGTGTAAACATGAGACTGAGTAGTATGTTAGTATGACAGGCCTGTGTCAGTCCAAATAAAGCAGGCTTTCTGGCTCCTGATAGTCCTGCATTGCTTACCTGAAAATTCGGTCTTTGCTATACACGACACCTGCATGATGCTGCCAACTGGATACAGCCAGAATTAGAGCCCATGAAGGTGGAAGTTGCTACTGTTATGTAAGGGCCAACTTGTGTGAGGAGGTTTGCTCCTGACTTACACTCTTTGGTGGACAAAAGGGTCTGGGCCTTTTTTACTTTCTTGAAAGTCTCTTAAAATGGAGCAGTTTCTTTCAAGTGCACTTTTATCTTGTAAGATCTTGCAATAGTCATCATAGGTGACTATATACCAATAGATATTCACTTCTTTTATGAGCAGATGAAAAATGAGAACAGATGAAGAACAGTTTCAGTGGTGTTCCGTGTACATTCCCATGATCTGGAAACTGAGGAGTCTTTCAGTTCTTCTTGCTGATTTTGCAGATAATTTTTTCAGTCTCAAAGTTTCAGGGTCTGACTTAAACAAGAAGTGTCCTGGTTTCATAAAAGATTCAGTTACATTTTAATTCAGAAGAAATGCTGAGTGCTGATACTTGTGAAAATTAAGTCAAGTACGTAGTGGTTGAACACTTCGGACACAAAGAGATTTCTTAATGAAACATGAAGATTTAGATCTGCTTTGCACATATCATTTGCTATTTTTTCAATTGTATGTGCTTTAGCTTTTAAGCTGTCCTATAAATGTCCCTTTCAAAAACATTTAGTTATTGCACCGCATGTGGAGATAACGCGACCACAAAAAATGTGGTCATCCAGCATGCCTTCCAAAACTGTTGTATTCACTTGTCAAAAAAGCACATTGATGTCTGGAGTAGAATGATATTTTGAAAATGTGCAAATAAACTAATTTTCTACTTCTTTCCAATTGTAGAGATTTGGGAACTAGGAGGATTCAAATCATGTTACTGAGATCTTTACTTATGGTAAGCCTTCTGTGCTCAGTGTATTATAAGCACACAATGTTTCGCTTGATGTTTATAAGTACAGTATTACAACTCTTTAGTACAAAATTAAACATACCTTCATATTACAAGGGTCTGTGGTTCTACTGGGTAATATTGTAACAGCGTTTTCCCAACTTACATTGCAAGCAGCTCAAGAAATATTCTTCCATCTCTTAGAGCACTTTAGTGAATATCAGTTATCAATGGATCTGCAGATCCCCAACAGCGTCATCGATTAGGTTGACTTGACTAGTTCTATCAGCAATGCTGGCAACTTCAAAGTGAAATCACTTCTGTCTCTGGTACCAGAAAAGCTGTAATTAGTAGAACAGCTAATATTTTTTAAACTGTAGGAATGGATGTCTATCTCTAAAGCTCTTAGAGCCACAGGCACCATTGCTATTTCCTTCCTACTATTACCCAAGTTTCTTGTAACATATGATTAAATGTTTTATTACAAATAGATTTTTCAACTCTCTTCAAGAGTATTTCTGAAAATAGATCCTGATGGAAAGGATCAGAAGTGGGTAGTAAAGGAGGCTCTTGCCTGTAGAATTCTGGCCTATTTTCTTGCAGAAGCTGAAAATCATTTAGTGACTGAAGTAGAGGAAATACCAGAAAGAATGGTTTCATGATTAAAGCAGAAGTATGCCTTCCTGGAAAATGAATGTCTTCCCTTCTTTGACATGAAATTTGTGTGTGGTGTCAGGCAAACCAGTTAAACCATTCTTTGCTTGTCAGAATATGAAATCCTGTGTTCTTGCTTGCAGAAGAGCTGAGCATTCACAGTTACAATTTAAGGAGAGGAAACACATTAGGAGGGACAACAGGGGTTCATTTTGCACATTGTCTTCATTAAAGACAAGCTCAGCTATGTCTAAACTGTTCCTCGCAGTATTTATCTCACCAATCTTAAAAGTTTCCATGGAAGTTGGTAAGATATGTTCTAATTACCTGGGGTGCGGCGTAGCCTGTGTGTTGCAGGGGGTTCAGATTGTGCACGTGGAAGGAATTTTATGTTTTTGATGCTGAATTTTGTTTTGGATTCTTTTAGAATAGAGAAGGAAAATCCCATCATGGCACAAAGATGTGAAAGTGAATGTTTTACTGCTTAATTAATTACTCGGACACTGATAAATACAGTGGAAAAAATGTGGGAAGGAATTTGTGTTCAGAGCAAAGCTTCTGTTGTGGTCTATAAGGCTTAGTCTGTGCACGTAATAAAGAGCTGGAAACTGCTGAACCCTGCATGTTCTGTCTACGGAACTGAGCATTGTACATCATGTATTCTTTATGAGAGAATAATACTTCAGAACATAATTAGTGTGTTGTCATGCACACACACAGAGGCAGACAACTTAATGTTGTATAGGCCATTAAATATGGCACTTCATTAAAAGTATGTGCTTTTATTTTCAGCCTTACTGCTTGTAATATTAGTATTTTTCCATTTTCATAATGGTTGATTAGAGACCTTCATGTACTCTCATGCTTCTGTGCCAGCCAGTTTCCTTCCAACCTGTTCAGTTTTGCTCTAGGAATGGTGCTTGCTCTTGTGTTGTGGTTTGACCCCAGCAGGCAGCAAAGCACCACCCAGTCACTTGCTCGCTCTTCCCCAGTGGGATGGAGGAGGGAGGCTTGGAATGGTACAAGTGGGAAAAGTGGGTTGAGATTAAGACAGTTTAGGAAGTAAAAAAGGAAACAAAGGAAAACAAAACCAAGAAGAAAGAAAAACACCACCCCAACAAACCACAAAAGAAAACGGCCAAGAGCCACTTGCTCACCATCAGCTAACTGATACCCAGCCAGTCCCTGCGCAGTGGCAGCCCTTGTCTGCTACCCCCATTTTATTGCTGAATATGATGTCATATGGTCTGGAATATCCTTTTGGTCAATTGGGGTCAACTGTCCTGCCTGTGTCCCCTAGCTTCTTGTGCACCCCCAGTCTACTCACTGGTGGGGTGGGGTGAGGAGCAGGCAAGGCTTTGAGTCTATCTAAGCTCTGCTCAGCAATAACCAAAACATCCCAGTGTTATCAACACTGCTGCATATGTGCTACTATGGAGAAAATTACCAATCCTAGCCAAGTAGTTCACGTGTAAAAGCTGGAATGGTATGGAATATGCATAATGAACGTATATTTATTATGGAAAGTCTGTTTACTTTTATTATAATTAATTTTTTGATAATTTCACTCTGCTTATCAACAACTTCTGCTTGTCAGTTTCTGAATGTCTTGGTTTGGAAATTGTAATACTCTGGTAACTTCAATTTTAAGGGACAGTAAATTTTAAACATTTCTGTCTTCTGTAAGTGTTGAGCTATTTAAAATTTAAATTGTCAGAAGTTAACTTTTCCTTATATACCTACAGAGCTTGCTTTAAATAAAAGTAATCAAATGAGGCAAATCAGAGGTATTAGTTTTAAAAAACAAAACACCACCATGGTACTAGATTTTTTAAGAAAGTTATTATCTTGGTTTGGCCAGGACAGGGTTAATGTTCAGCAGGAGCTGGGAGGGAGCCACAGCCAGGCTATTTAATACTATGCTGATGTTATGCCCCACAAAAATCACTGTTGGAATTATTAATATCATCTTTTTATACCCTGCAACTTTTCATTGGCCATTTTTCAAAAATTTTCATAAATTATACCTTTATTTTTTCCTTTTGGGTGTCTTGGTAGAGGGACAGTCCTGAGAAATATCACTTTAAAACGGCAGAGGGAGCTCATTTCAACATAAGTATTAAAGTCCTTCCAAATTCATAGTGAGGTTAAGAATTTTCCAAACTAATACAGTACTCTCATTTGAATCTACCTTTCAGATGCCCAAGCAAGCCCACTGAAAACTGAGTGACAGCTGCAAGTAATTCTTACAATGCAATAATGACATGTGTTAATTTTACTTCCAATGATGAACAGGTGACCTCAGGATACAAAGCAACAACGATAAGTAATGCTCTTCCCCCGCCGTTTCTGGACCCATTACTGTCTCCTTCACTCATGGAAGACTCTGAGCTAAGGCAGCTGGTCTTGGAAATACTGCATAATCTCATTGATCGGCATGACAACAGAGCGAAGCTCAGGGGGATACGGTAGTTCTTTTTCTTTGTTTTGGCCTACTTGAAATTCTAGTTTAATGTCTGAATGATAGGTACTGATGATTTTGGAATAATTTTCCTAATATGATATGTGAGTGTCCCGTTTTGGTACATGCACAGTGCTCAGTGTCATTTACTGATGACAGGAGTTTTACAGGTAAGCCTCAATGCGTGATATCTTAAGTAATCATTCCAACTAACTGCTAGTTTAGCTATGGAAGACAAAATACTGTATTTTATGTAGAGGAAAAAAAATGGTTGTCATAGTTCTGTTTATGGTTCTCTCTCTTCAACTGAAATTTGAATGTCATTGTTAAACATGGATATAATTAAAATGGAAATTGCTCCAAGATTTGAATAGTCAATGTATTTCACGTTCTCTTCCATTTCAACTTTTTTGCAAAAATGACATTTTTGTTTCCTTTGTAGAATAATACCAGATGTTTCTGATCTAAAGATAAAACGAGACAAAATTTCAAGGCAAGATGTGAGCTTCATGAAAAAGGTAATAGTATGAAAAAGTGAACTTGTCTATCAAGAAAGGACATCAAGTAACTGAACCAGTTGCTTCGCTTTTCTTCTACAACTGTCTTTTTGCAACAAGTTTTGGTATCTTAAGTGCATTTCTTCAGTGCGATGAATCATTTCATTAGTTTTATTTTCCAAATACACTGCATCTTTAAACAGCTGACCTTTACTGTGCTTATTTCATAGTAGTTTCTGGGTTTTGCTGATAGCTGTTTCCCTCTTTTGTAAATAAAACATGCATTTGATTTTAGAAGTAGTAAAAACAACATCTTTATTATTTCCTAAGTAAGTATGTCTCGCTTGAAAAACAGATAGGAAAAATGAGTTTTCTTTCTCCTTCTAAAGCTGAACTAGTAGTTCCAGAGATAAGAGTCGGTCCTTAGATCTTGAAAATTAACTGTGTCAACTGACACAGACCTGTATCCTCCACAGGTTGAGAATGCTGGGGTGGTACTGAGTCGTGTATTGTATGCAAAAGTGCTTATTGTTCTGCCTTTCTGTGTTGTCATTTTTTTTGTGTGTGTTGAGATACTAGTTTCTTTACAAAGATTTGATAAAGCACAGTGTTATGAGGAAAGGAAAGTCACTTCTGAAGTTGAAGGTCTTTCATTAGATAACCTGTGTTCTTTGCTAGAGCCTCCCTCCGCACATGGCTAAATGAGCCCTACTCATCTTCTAAACATCCTCTAGATGAATTTTTTCTCGGTTTCCTATTCAATGAGACTTGCCTAATGAACAAACTTGGTGTCTTCACAAGAATAATCCTTGAAGCTCCTCAGTTACTTGAACGTTTTTAAGAATATTTCAAGATACGCTTTTTGTTTTCCCCTTTTCATAGATGGGCCTTTTTTTTTTTCTGAATATTTCAATAGGAAATGAATGCCAATGTCTGACACACACTGCAACTGTCTGCACAAGTGTCTGCCACATTTGTGGCAATTCTCTACACCACCTTCCTTGGCTGTATGCTTCAGCATAAAATAGAGCAGTACTGTATTTATTAAAAAGCTGTTGTTATAAATGAATGGTCTTGATGAATCATGTACTAGTTTGTTTATGTATGTATATGCATCTATTTTATCCTTTTTTATTTTTAATTCTCTATCTAAAATGATCTCATATCAAAGCTAGCCCTGCTTGGAATAGGGAGTTGGACTAGAGGACCTTTAAATACCTTTTCTAACCTAAATTATTCTGTGATTTGTATACTTATTTTTCCCTTTTTTGTCTTTAATAGCATGGTCAGCAGTTGTACAGACACATCTACTTAGGCTGTAAAGAAGAAGACAATGTCCAAAAAAACTTTGAACTACTGTTTACATCTCTAGCTCTTACCACAATTGAACTAGCCAATGAAGAAGTGGTTATTGACCTCATTCGATTAGCTATTGCCTTGCAGGTATGAGTCTGCATCAGTGTTCGGTTCTTTATTTGTACTTATTTATTACTTATATTTGTAATTGGAGATGTTTTGTTGTTGTTGCTTGTTTTGTTTGTATATTGATCTTCAAATTGGAAATCACATCACTCCGTCCGAATTCAATCAGTCCATTCAGGAAGTGTATCTACCAGTTACTAATGGGGAAGCTTCAACCAATCAGATTTTTTAGAGACTTCTACAGTATATTCTCTTTAATACAGAAGATGTGGAAATTTATCGAGACATTCTCTAGAATCACCGATACGTTCGTTAGCAGTTGACATGGTATTTTTACAACCTATGATCTTGCATCAGTGTTTTGTGTGATGTATACGGACTGTCCTCAACTTGGAAGAAAGCTTTTGGTTAATTATTTGGTTGGAAATACTTGTCAAACCACACTATTTAATTTTCTCTTACAGTAAAATTCAATCTGTGCATTGATAGGCTTGATTCTGTAACATTTCCTTTACAGGATCAGATATTTATTTCATACTTGCATACAGTCCTCTGTGAAACTGTATAACTTTATATACGTTTTTCTGTGTTGAAATCAAAGCACTGAAAAAACATAGTGCTTGTATATGCCATGGAAATGTGATGAAATGGTGTCCCATATTCTCAATTCACTCTCTGCCATTAGCCATATTCCCAGGTGTGCGCCTCTGAAATGCAAAGTGCCTTTTTAATTTTAAAATACGTCACTGAACCGAATCCTTACTTGATGAAAATGACATTAGGAGTTCTGCTAGAGCAAAAATAATACAGTCTGAATAAACATAGAAATGCTAATAAGCATTAAAGAATTCCCTTTATGGCACTGTATCTGTGACTCACAAGAGTGAGTTTTGATTATTAAAATACTGTTCTTCATTTTCCTGAAGAAAGTTATGATCAGCAGGTGGTGAGGACAAGAGATTACCAGTTGTTAACCTGTACTTTCTTTCTGAGAAACAGACATTTGAGTTGAGTAAATGTATTTCTCTTCATAGGAGTTGAATCCTTCAAGCTCTCTAACTTCAGAACAATATATGCCTAATTCAGGAGTGAGCTGAAAGACTAGGGTTTTGAGATGAGAGATATTAAATGCTTAGTAATACCAGATGGACGTCGTACATCATCTAGCATCGCCAATAATAATTTTGACTTCTTTATATTCCAGACAGCCTGTTAACTTTAGGAAGTATAATGCTGTCCTTTATATTTCAGGACATTGCCATCATCAATGAGGACAATCTGCCAATGTTTAATCGCTGTGGTGTCATGGCGTTGGTTGCAGCATATCTCAACTTTCTGAGTCAGATGATTGCAGTTCCTGCCTTTTGTCAGCATGTCAGCAAGGTAACACATCAGTAATTTAAGTCATTTAGGAGAGTACATGTTCTACTGTAAAGTGGGTAAATTACTTCTGTCAAATAATAGCTTGTGGTGTTGATCTCCTGTATCTGTGTCCACCAACATTGCTCTTTGTCTTTGGTCTCCAATGGCCTTATTGCTGACTTGTAAATGTATAGAATATTCCTATCTCGAAGTATAGCATTTTTATTTTCTTTATGGTACCATAATGGGCTAAATCTTCATCTAGGATAAGACTTTACAGCCTCACTAGCTTTGCTAAAACAGTACCAACATGCACAAGACCATGAGAAATCAGATTTATAGTCTAAAGTGTAGGTGCCACAATCTCTATCTGGTTAAAAGAAATTTTGAAGGCTTCATTTGTGCTGAGGTAGATGTTAGTGAAGGATTGTTATATGGTAGAACCTCTTTAAGCAACTTAGCTGTTGGAAAAAATAGTTATGGAACTGCTCTGTTTGTACTGTTTGTCTTGTTTTTTTTCAGGTCATTGAAACTAGAAGTCTGGAAGCACCTTATTTTTTACCAGAAACAATTTTCAAAGACAAGTGCAAGTAAGCAGATACAGAATGAATAGTGAAGTGCCTATTTTACTATTAAAAATCACACACCATTGAAATAAATTGCATATGTGAAAAATAATTTAGAAGTTTAATAGTGTACAGGCAGAAGAAAACCAAGCATTAAAAGCACATCTACATATACGAAAAAAATGTGGGTTTCAGACATTTTTTATTGTAGTCAGAGGCACTTATATCTGCACAGTGTGATGCTTGGTGTGACTGCTAACACAGCAAAATGCATTTTCACTGCATCACAGAATGGGTGAGGTTGGAAGGGACCTCTGGAGATCAGCTGGTCCAACCCCTTGCTTAAGCAAGGTCACCTAGAGAAGCCTGTCCAGGACCACATGCAGATGGGTTTGGAATATCTCCAAGGTTGGAGACTCCACAACCTCTCTGGACAACCTATGCCAGTGCTCAGTCACCTGATATTCAAACAGAACCTTCTGTGTCTGAGTTTGTGCCCATCGCTTCTTGTCCTGTCACAGGGCATCACTGAAAAGAGCCTGGCTCTTGTTTTTCCACCCCAAGATATTTGTACACATTGATGCAATCCACCTTCTTTTGTCCATGCTGAACCATCCATGCTCTCTGTCTGTCTTCATTGGAGAGATGCTCCGGTCCCTTAATGCACCTTAGTGGCCCTTTGTTGGATACTCTAAAGTCCCTCCTGTCCTGGGGAGCCCAGCACTTGACACTGTACTCGAGGTGTGGCCTCACCAGTGCTGAGCAGAGGGGAAGGGATCACCTCCCTCGACCTGCTGGCAAATACTGTCACTCTGCAGTTTTGTCTGTCTAACAGCAACCATATTCTCTCAAGATGTAGCAGAAGAGGTGAGGAACATATTTCAGATAACCAAGAAGTGTTAAGGTAGTTTAAAATATTGTGGAGGTATTCAATGGACTAATTTTGGGGTGTGTATTAATTCCTAAAAAATGGAGGAAGTTTTATTTCCATCACATCATTACCATTGACCTTTTTTTGGTTGCTTGGAAAAATATTTTACTTCATGAACAAATACCTCTTAGTAGATAATAACTTCAAATATATATTTTGACAGTCTTCCCAAATCCTTAGAGAAGCATGAAAAAGATTTATTTTTCCTGACGAACAAGATTGTGGAATCATTGGGAGGCAGTGGATACAGTGTGGAAAGATTGTCAGTTCCATATGTGCCCCAGGTAACAGGTAAGCCGTGATCAGTGGTAAAACCTGTTACTCAGTGTTTTGTGACAATGAAATGAAATGTAATGTGGCTACTTAAGAACAAAACTTAATCATAGTATAATTTTGGTTTTGCAAGGTGGTGTGGTTTTTTTTCTCATCACCTACTGTATTATTACTGAGAAGTTTGAACTCTGTGTCCTTTTTTCAGTTTTGGGGTTTTTCTCTCCTTAAATGCAGGAGTTGGGGCAGAAAGTTCTTTAACCCACTTTGACTTTTTTTAATGAAGTCTTTGCTTTTTGAAAGAATACCGCAGAAGATAGTAGTGATTATTGCTGGGTTTCTGTATTAACTTGAGTTAGCAGGTAAGGAAGATGATACAATTCAGCGAGCTTTATCCTTTTTATATAAACACTGGATGGAATGTGTTGCATCCTTTTGCCATGTGGCCTTATGCTGACTTGAGTTACAGCCCTTGGTCAAACTCTCAACAAGCAGATGTTAATTTAATCAAGATTGTTACGTTTTCCTCCATTAGATACCTGTGCCAGTTTAGCATCAGGTAACGCAGTGAAAATAAATTGTGTCTGAGGAAGATTTGCAAGAGTTCGTGCTCTCCGGGATGCGTGAACAGTGTCTCAGTGACTAGCTAGACTGTGACATTGTGTGTTTTCAGCTTTTAATATATTTTCAACATCCAGTTGAGCAACTTAGTGCAAGCAACTGAAGAATTTGGTTTTTTAACCAGGTATGCTTGGTGGCTGTACATAACCGGTTGCTATTGTAATAGACTGTGGGACATTCCAGTCTGAAGCATGATGTGAAATCGAAGTACTTAGCAGGAGAACGTTTCCTATGTTTTGTAGCTCATGCATAGAAATATAGTACATAAGGACAGTGGATGCCTGATCTGTCACGCTTGCAGTACAGTTCAGAGACATTGCTGCCTGCTCTTGAAGAAACCTTTTTGGGTAGCTGCTGTGGGAGAGGATGAGTTCCGCAGAAGAGCAGATGTGGTTTGTCCCTGGTGATAGCAAGCAAACTAGTAATAGGTCCAACACAGCTGCAATGTGTGTGTGCTTTCTGTTGGTGGTGGTTGTCTTCTAGAAAGGAAAACGCTGCTGTGCTTGACAGATTGTTCTTCTGGCATTATAGCTAGCATTATATTTGAGTATGGCAGAAGAGGTAGGTACAAAGTACGGAAATGTCACCTTTTCAAATTGTTACTGTCTCGGAGTGAATGAAAACAGAAAGCCAGCCTGATTGGAAACTTATGCTAAGCCTCTTCTAGGTATTGAGATGTCTGTGTACCCAAATGACCTTGTAGGGTTTTCTGGAGTACTTGGATGAAAGTGCATTCCTATATAAATCCTGACATCAAGGTTAAGTGAGTTAAGCTGCAAGTGTTTGATTAACTGGCCCTTCAGGTGATGAGAAACGGCTGTATTTAGTGCTAAATCGTAGCATATGTGAATCAGGTTTGGGGAGGGTCTGTAATAATTTTGTAAAGAGCAGTAACCAAAACTGGTGCCATGTCCTTTGTCATATCTAATTAGGATTATTAACCTCTGATCCTGTGGGATATTGACCTTCCAAAGTTTTCGTTTAATTAAATCAGGACTAAAGTGAATATTTAGAAATTCTGAAACTTTTCATGTTTTACTTAAACTAAATGTTTCGTTTCTATTGTTATATTAAAATGCTAGAATATAGTGTTTCAAAATATATCATTAAAATAGATCATTAATTTTAGTAAAAGATGGAACAGGGTTTTTTTTGTATGGTTATGGTTGAACCCAAAAAGTCAGTAAAGGTTTTGTCCTCATTATTTTTTAGTATTTCTGAATATCAATCATGAAATGCTTATCGATGACTTAAAGACATAAAATCGTCACCCTGTCTTTGCTTCAAGTTTGGATACTTCTTATCAGTTTGAAAGACATTCATATTTGCAACTTCTTGTACCTTGTTCTCTTTCTTATTTGGGGACGGGGGAGCTGATAATTTTAAATGTACATTTTGTCATTGTTTGTCTATGCATACCTTATTTTTTTTAAATGTAGCTCTATTTCCATCAGGCAAAAAACCTCATAAATGCAGACACAAGTCAAAAGGTAAAAACGAGTTGTAGGTCAACCTGCTCTCCTGCTAGCTGTGGTGTGTCCCTATAGGATGTGCTCAGACAAAAGAATACGCTTTTAGAAGGCCTTTAGACCTTTAGGTCAGAAATTGTGTTGTACTTAGTGTTTCCTTCCACTTTTTTTGTTTGTCTCCTTGATATACCTGTAGCAATGTTCTATTTACTCTTGATTTGAAACTCTGCAATATGGTAGCTTCCCATTTTCTTTTCCTGAGCAGGCAGCAGGGCTGTAGGTATTGCTTTTGTCATGGTACTAATTACCTCTTTGAGTGACATTACAAGAACTCAGCAGAAAGTTGGAAGAAGGTCTCAACTGTTCACAGAACAACGATTCGCCTGACTCGCTGGCTCTGTTCAGGGTAAAGTCCCATTAGTGGAACATGGATACATGCATATATTCTCCTTGCATCCCACTAGTAGCTGGGCTTAGACACTATCTACCCATCAGCTGTCTCCTGGTTTTCAGTCTCCCCAGTCACTGGCACTTGAGGCCTACAGCTGCAGTCCAGCTGCTGGTACAGATCTCCCCTGTGCACAGCAGTGCATGTGGGCATCTTATCCATGGGTCTCAGGCAAACCTCCAGGCTCCATGGTCTTTCTGGCAACTGGCCTGGGCTTCCTGGTCCCTTCAGGTGCTCCCTCTGAGGCACACAGAGAGCCAGACACACAGACACCTCCTGCTCCCAGGCCACTTGACCTACTCACCTGCTGGTCCAGCTTGACATTCCCACAGCATCACCCACTGATGCTGCGCACCTTCCCTCACTCCAGATGCATTGTCTGTCTGACCTGTGGTGCCTCTGGTTGCTGTGCTCAGACCCCCACGGAGTCCCTCACCCAGGAAAAGAGAAATGGGATTTAATTGGAAGATGGGACAGGGCATGGCCCTTATCAGCAGCTGGTTTATGTGGGGCTGGTGCCTATACTCCCTCTGCCCTTATCTCTATTTTCCTTGCTTGCTCCCGTTCAAACCATTTCACTCCTTTTCCCCATCCTTGCTTCCTCCCCTAAACATCCCATACTAAGCTTTGTGTAATCCCAAGATGTTGTTGCCCATCATCCCACAGTGTCCCGTACCCCTGTCACTGATCTCACCTTGGTCAGTGAGGTGACCCAGGGAGCTGCTCCCATTGCTCCATGGGCCTGGTGCCACCCCCAGGCTGGGGCCATGGCTCCTGGGACAACCGACAGCCTTGGCAGGGGCCGGGGCAGTGGATGTTGGGCCTCCAGCACAGTCCTCATGCCTCTGGGCTCCTTCATGTGTGGAGATGAGCTGTATATCATACAGCAGAAAAAACCTGCAATTTTCACAATTGTTTTTACCCACTTAATGTGTTGAAACTAGAGACAAGTGGGCATTTTTATTAGGCAGTAATAGTGAGGCATCCATTAAAAAACGAATTCTGTCCAGAGTAGTCTCACAAATGTATCTTCTGGTGTTTGATTATCAGTTTCAGAGAGCGCAGCAAGATGGCAGCAAAGATGTAGTTTTGTCTTGTGTTTGTTCTTGAGAGCTAAGGGGCTTTCTTCAGACTCTGTGTACTGGTTGATGTACCAGTGAGCTCTCAGGGATTAAAAATGAAGTAAACTCTTCAAAAGCCTGCTGCAGATGCTCAGGGTCTCTGAGAACCTGGCAGAGACAGCTCGAATTCAGGTGTTTTTCACTAATCTTGTTCTCTAACTGCCTCTTGATCTTAAAATGGCATTTCATTTAAATGACTTCTGAAAGTTATTTCTTGATTTGTAAAAGCTGAGTATGTTCAGCTCTGCTGGAATGAATTCTGTTTGTTCATGCTCAATTATTTGCACTGCAAAAGCGCTTTGCTAGAGGGGATTTAAACAAAGGTTGTAGAAGAACCAGCATAAATTACCTTGTGGGGATGGAGTTTTAGAGTCATTCTCCTTATCTTAGTATCAAGTGCCTGTAGGTGCTTCCATGTGCAGTGCAATCATCAGATAATGACCAGGTCCAACTGACTTGATCTTGCCTAAAATCTAAAATGTGACATAGCAATTGATGGTTTTGTAAATGAGATACACAAAGTCAGGCCACTCAAGTCTCCATTTCTCAGAGGATCCTCCTGACACATCTGTAAATGTATTTTTACAACATTTATGTCTTAACATTAACATGTTAACTATCAAAAAAGATTATTGGTGTAGTGTCCCAGGAATGCAGTCACAGAAGGAAAATCCTGCAACTGATGGGTCGTTTGATCGTAATCTGCATATTCAGTAATGAGTATAAAGTGCTCCTTCTAGTATCAGCACAGTTGGTCTTATTCTGACAACTTTTTAGGCCAGCTGGACTTGCTGAAAGTTTTGTAGGAAGTTAGAATTTTTTTCACCAAGTAGATTTTTAGACTCACTGAATGAGGTACTTGTAACAACAGGAATAACGAAGGATTGTTCATTTCCCTTCAGGAATCTTTATTTCTTCTGTCAATGAGTCATCTTCCAAGAAGCCCTTTTCTCTTTCAGAATACCTTTAAATTAAGACCTTAGTATTTCAATTTCACAACAGCAAAAAAAAATGCAGGCTTTTCTAAGTTATTCTGTGGCAATATATCATCATGTGCTATGTTATATATTATGCATTTGAATAAGATCTCATCTTGTTCTTTAAAAATTCTGAGTTTTCAAGAGAAAGTGGGCAAGATCTGGGGTGAGATGGGCAAGGGGCAAAAAAAAGTTATTTTCCTTCATATTTAATAATAGAGCATTAACTCATTGTTTTTCACAACAATCCAAATGATAAAATAGGTGATCTTGGTTTAATTAGGCACATAGAATGAAGTCTGCGTCTGATGTGTAGAAATTTGATTGATCGTGTTTCAGCTGTTGTACAGAAAGTGAGAGAAGTTGTTTTTCTTCTAGATGAGGACAGGCTCTCCAGGAGGAAGAGCATTGTGGACACGGTATCTATTCAAGTGGATATTCTGCCTGGCAACAACACAGAGGATAAGGTATGAAAATCATGGGATGTTCTAAAGCAGCATCTTCAGGGCAGGGGTAGCAGAATGCAAATGAAGTTTTCCCAGAAAGTCTAATATCTAATTGTTCTAGCAGTGTTAAATACTTTTGGGTTTGTTTTTTTTTTTTTAACTCCTTTGTTTGTAGAAATGTGTTGTCAAAGACACTGATGCTGACCTTGCTGTATAAAGATGTGAAGTATTTTGTCACTGTAGTTTTCTTACAGACAGTACTGCAGAATAGGAAGTAGCAATACATAGATACACCGAATAAGTAAATATTCTAAAATATTTTCTTTGCATTTTGAGGGATCAAATAAATTCCGGCATCATTTGAACTATCTGAGAGTCTTGTTCATCAACATGGGTCTGACATACAAGACCAGTGGGAGACCTGCTGTGTTTCAGAGGGGCAGGTAAAGACTAGACAGGCTACATGCACCATGGTGTTAGTGTCACTGTCTCCTTCCAGAAGAGTTTAGCACCCAGAGCTTTAAAGTCACAGGAAGGATAAGGTAGCAAGAAACAATTTCATATGTTGGATATGGGAGCTGATGCTAATTATCCCTTAGGAAGACTGCATTATAATTAAAATTATCCCCCATCTTTCAACACTTCATTTGAAGTATTTCTTAAAATAAAATTCTATTTCTACCATTTTCCAAGGTTCTGCTGACTTTCATTAACCAGATTTTTGCTGGCTACAGTGGAGATTAATTGCTGAACTTGAGGTGTTTGTACCTGCAAATGAATCCTGCCTTTAGCATCTTCATGCACAAACCAGCTAGGGACATGAAACAGTGTCTGGACAGTCAAGCAGAATGTTAGTTAAAAATGCAATTTTAAGCTATTACAAAGGAGGAAGCGTCATTTTAGAACTTACAGAAGGGATTTATGTTTTGAGTCATTATTGTTATTATTCCTTTCTGCTTTGCACTGATGATAATTCAGGTGATATTTTGTATTCACTTCTTGCTGTTGTGCTTTAGCAGGAACATAGATAAACTAGGTAAAAGTTGAGGAGAAAGAAGAAAAAAATGTTTGAAAAATAAGCCAGATTATCACAGTCTTTACTTTCTGAAGAAAGTAACAGGAATGGAAGTGTCTGCCATTAATATCCTTTTTAAAAATAATTGATTATATGTGATTATATGTGACTGAAAATCTCTCTTGGAAGTAGAATTAAGTGAAAGAAGTTTCCATTCCAGATTTCAGATGATTATGCTGATGTTATGCAAAGCACTGATACATACGTGTTTTTTGAAGGGGGTGTAGCAGTTGTAGATAAAGCAAAATCTTTGTATGGGTCCCCTGTCGAATGTAGTACAGTGTCTTGAATACAGAGTTACTGTTTGTCTGTCTTAAAAACAAGAATTTTTTAAATCAGACACCCATGAAGCAAAGTATTCCTCCTTCAGTTGCTTTAAAATGTTTGTTTACAATGCAAAGGGACAACCAGTATTTTCCAGTTTGCCGACTGCACCTTGATACCAACTTAACCATGAACAACTGAAAAACTGGTAGATAGACCAGAGTGAACTTCTTGGTCATGGTGAGGCTCCAGTTTTACACTGAGTTAATTATAGAATCATAGAATTATTTAGGTTGGAAAATACCCTTAAGATCTAGTCCAACCAGTAACCTAGCACTGTTAAGTCCACCACTAAATCGTGTCCCCCAGGTGCTGCGTCTATATGTCTTTTTAAATACCTCCAGAGATGGTGACTCTACCACTTCCCTGAGCATCATATTCCTTCAGTAATGGTGCTCTGTAATTCTTTGTTGTCATTCTCATTCCTTCTTAGTGTGTGGTTTTGGCCACCTGCAATGTAAGGTGCTACACTGGATGTAACTCAAGAGGAGGAAAAAACCAAAGTCCTCAAGGATATTAAATCTGGTTCTCGCTTCCTGTGTAGATTAAGTATAACGTAATCCATAACTGTCAGCTGAATTAAACTGCAAAAAAAAAGGACCATAAGGCTTTAAGACTGAGAGGATAAACTACTTAATTAATGGAAGTTTTAGGCTTAAAGATGTATGGTATCATTCATGCACTGTCTGAGGTAGAAGACTGTTTATCCATAAAATATCTATTATTGTATACAATGAGAATGCAATTCTTCTGTCAGAATGATCAAAGGTGTTTTTTTTATTGTCTAGGTGAATCCTGTTCAGGCAGATGGTTTATTCCATAGTTATCTCCATTTATAAGATGAAAGCACTTGTAAAAGTACTTCTGTAATATTAATAACCAAGTATAATCCTGGCTGATATCAGCAACTAGTACCCATGTTAATTAGAAGTCTGAAAGGCTGCCATAAACAATATCATTTAACAAATACAAGTTATATAAAAGGTGATTATTTCAAAACCTGAACACGCTTTATCTTTAACCATATCCAGAAACACTTGACATACAGAGTGTTTTGCTGTTTATATTTTTTTAGAAAAGTATCATTTACAGGTCCATCTCCTGAAATAACACTGATGTAAAAAGGAAACAGCTACTTCTTCTGACTTTTCCAATTGCAGTAGGTCAAGTCAATTAAATTGAAAAAATTCAGAGTTTTCTGAATTATGAAATAACTTTTTGCTGTCTTACAGGTCTTTTATCTTAAATTGTATTAGACCATTCTAAACAACCAGTGTTGATAAGGAAAAATAAAAGTGCTTCCTGTTTACATGTAGTGAGTTTTGAAGGATTAAAGTAAGGCAGTCCTAGCCAAGAAGCCATATTCTATTGAGCTGAACACTGTTCTGCCATCTAAGCATTCTCCTCTAATGCTCTTGTAGCAGTTTCACTGTAAGTATACTTACTGATATAGAAACTCTAGGTCTATAAAGAATTGAAACACAAAGATCCATGAGCTGGAGCTCTTTAGAGAAATTGTCATGGATCTTTGGTAATTCTGCAGCCTCAAGCAGTTCCTAATGAAGTACATCTGCAGCAGCACGTGGATGTTCATATTGCTAAGAGAACACATTTTCTCAGTGCATCTGACATAGCTTGTTGTGAAGAGCCCTTTAACACCACAGCGTATTCCTGACCCAAAAGAGTGTTCTGCCAAAATTCAAGTCCTTTTCAAAGTATCGTTTCCATAGAGAGTCTTCACTATAATTTGGAAAGTTTTCCGTGTCTGATTTGATAAAAGTATCCTCGCTAATTGCAGTGGCTTAAAAACATATCAATCTGCTCAATATCATAGGAACATAAATAAAGCTATTAGAAACTTGTAAGTCATAAAAGCTCTGGGGCCATTTTGGCCTTCTGTATTTATCACATTCCTTATTTTTTAGAAGTTTATATGCTATATGTGAGGTTTAAGAGGTTTTGTTTCTTTTTGTTTAGATTGATAATACTGAAGAAATTACCTTTGAAGCTTTGAAGAAAGCAATTGGTAAGATTTATTACAGTTGTGTGTATGCAGCATAGTTCTAGATTACTGTGGAATTGCTAGAGAAAAGCTGTGGACAGAATAAAATTAAAATATTACATTTGTTTCTCTTCAGCTAGTAAATTTATTTAAAACTTCATTTAATTCTAAATTTCTGAAGTGATATCTGGATAATTTTAGTGAGTTCATTTTCTGAAGGTAATGTGACTGAATGAGAAGCATCTGGAAATGTCTCATCTCTTCAGTTTGCCCTTATAGGCCAAGCTGTAAATAATGTGAGATTTTCAGATTCCATTGTCTGATTATTTATAAAGCAACTTAAATATTTTTTATGTATTAAGAGTTTTCAACTCTTCAATGCATTCAGAAAATAGATTGTAAGGTACACATTGTGGACTTCAAAACCACTGTTTTTTAAGAGTATTTTTCTGACAAGTGACCCAGCTACTGGAACTCAGAATTATCCAGTTATCTTATTTCATGTCACTATAACTACTAATTAATGCTTTCTAGTCCACTAAAATCCTGTCCAAAATATGGATTAGACATTGATATTTTAAACACTAGACACTGACATTTTAAACAGTAATTCAATCTGACAGTTTTCTGCCTAACCACTGAGGTACTTAAATTCATCAGGCACTGGAAAGCTCCTGCTGGTTGTAGGTTCACTCAGCCTATGGAGGTTGAACTCGCTTTTCCCCCATTTCCCAAATATCCTGCAGACACGCACCTGCCTGCATGATACTGGGAGGGAGGATACTCCCTTCGTGTGCGGTGAGCAGTGCAGTCTTGAGTCCAGATGATAAAGCACAAGGAAGCCTGGATGTACTCGTCATTAAACCACATGGTAAAAACGGGCAAAACTGGGGTCCTCAAACCAGCTCCCTGAAATTGTATCTGCATTTTGCTTTAGAGGTGGTGACAGATGATAGCTCGCTTGAGTATGGTCACATCACTTCAAGTGCTGTGCTCGTTTGCTTCTGCAGCGCACATTTTGAAGGTTTATATCACATATACTTGATAGGCAAAGATTACTCTTGTCTTTATCTTTTTGTAAGATAATAACGGACTTGAAGAACAGGAAAAAGAAAAAAGGCGTCTTGTGATTGAAAAGTTCCAGAAAGCGCCATTTGAAGAAATTGCAGCACAATGTGAAACCAAAGTGAGTGAAAAATGTTGTACAGCGTTGAAGGTATTAGTAGAGGCGTTAATGGGGATGTGCTGCCTAAAGGGGATTGATGTATCATGTCATTGCTACTGTTACTTCTAGAGAAGTTCAGTTCTTTGTCTTTATTGTCTTCACTATTGACGATGTCGGGAGATCTCGGCCAGTTAAAGTGCTTCTTAGACCATTCGAAAAGGAATTAAATTCTCATACACTCTTCATCTTAATGTTTTCCTTTACATCTTCGAAATCTAGATTCAGAGTCCATTCCTATTTCCTGGGACAACTAGAGCAGTATTTACCCCATTATGTATTTTGAATAACTAAATGTATTTCAGCTTTCGGAGCCTTCTCAGGGCTCAGAATCCTTGCAGCAGTTAGAAGAGAAATCGAGACAGGAAATGCTGCCTAGCTTTGCCATGTGGTGATGTGGAACACGCTCACCAAGTATGGCCTGGCACATTCATTTTACCTGGGTTCAGTAAACAGTAGTTAATAATTCACTACACTTTTATTTATTTTTTTTTTTTTCCCCCTAGGCAAACTTGCTTCATGATAGACTTGCACAGATACTGGAACTCACCATTCGGTAAGGCTTTATATGAGAAGAATGATGAATGAAAAATGAGTTATAAAGCAGCTGTGACTACTTTTAAATGATCATGTCATAATGTTCTTAAACAGATGTAACAGGCAGAAAATCACAGACTTAACTGGATGTTGTGGTTTACCCCTGGTAGGCATTTCAGTCCCACACAGTAGCTCGCTCGCTATCCTCAGTGGGATGGGGAAGAGAATCAGAAAGGTAAAAGTGAGAGAACTTGTGGGTTGAGATAAGAGCAGTTTAATAGGTAGAGAAAAGCTGTGCCCACAAGCAGAGCAGAGTAGGAAATTCATCCGCTGCTTCCATCGGCAGGCAGGTGTTCAGACACT
This sequence comes from Eurystomus gularis, assembly GCA_013400335.1. Lineage (NCBI taxonomy): Eukaryota > Metazoa > Chordata > Aves > Coraciiformes > Coraciidae > Eurystomus > Eurystomus gularis. Next base: position 307,272 of record VZZY01014228.1, on the reverse strand, counting down.
GCCAGGAAAGCCGGGATTCTTCATGCATCACAGTTACTTGGGAAGACATACACCATAATTCCATTGCCAAATGTCCCCCCCCCTTCCTACTTCTTCCCTTAAAGCTGTTGCTGAGAGTAGAGTCACACAGTATGAGACATCTCTTTGGTCAGTGAGGTCAGCTGTCTTGGGTCCTGGCTGCGTCCCCTCCCAGCTTCTTGCCTGCTCACAGCAGTGCGGGCAGCAGCAAAGGCTGTGACTCTGTGTAAGCGCTTCTCGGCAGTGACAAAAACATCCTGGAGCTATCGACACAATTTTGGTCACAAATCCAAAACTTAGCCCCAGGCTACTGTAAAGAAAATTAACTCTATCCCAGCCAAAACCAGTATACTGAAAAAGAGTAGCTTTCCTCTAAAACAGCCACTTTGATTTTCTTATTATTTAGAGTCTTTTAGGTAGCAGAGAACATCTAGAAACCATGTCATAGTACGCTTATGTGCTTACAATATTTTTGTGTCTATCAGTAGTATTGAAGACTGCTTTTGTTTCCCCATTGCTGTTCTCCATCTGTTTCAGATACTGAACGCCCAGTGTAGCACGTTATTATAGAGAGTTGTGCACATTTGTTGTGCAGTGTAAGTGGTATTTGTTAGTAATAAAATGCACTTCCAGAGCTCTGTAAAGTCAGTGAAGTCGATGATTTAGACCAGAGTGCAAAAAACCCCACAAGGCTTGATAATTTCATTAGAATTTCAGGAATAAGATAAAACAGTTGATGGTTGCTGGGGTGGGGGGAAGAGGGATGGGTATGCTTGTTTCTTTGCTATTAGTGTATGAAGTTATTAAAAAGAAAGCAATCCATATAATTCAAAATTCTATATATTGATAATTCTTCTCACACAGTCCTCCACCGAGCCCCTCAGGAACGATGACCATTACTGCTGGACATGCTCATTACCAATCTGTTCCAGTCTACGAGATGAAGTTTCCAGATCTTTGTGTGTATTAAGTGTCTTCTGAAGTCTGCTGGACATTATTTAGAGTAGAGTACAATAGAAGAACAAGATGAGTTTTCAAATGTTATTGTTTATTTTAATCTAAACTAACTTTAAAAATAATGATGAACATGAGCCAAATACGATCACTCTAGCCAAACTCATGAGACTTTCTTGAGTTGTTTTCTTCTGTAATGTTTGAAGTTAGGTTTTTTATATGTCATGGTTCTTCATCTTCATATTTGAGTACATGTAAAAGTCAGATTTAAAACTTGCCTTGCCATACAGGTGAATATTTCAGTTACTCCAGGAATTTGTATTTCTGTGAATTCCTTTAACTTGAGGCATCGTAACTGAAGAACCTGTTAAAGCTTTATTTTTTGCCTTTATTTGTTTTTTTTCCTTTCCTCTCCTCTCCACTTCAATTATGTATCTAAATTGAATGCTTTTGGCTTGCTTCATCTTAATAAATGTAACTGGTGGAGCACTACCTTACCTCCCTTTCGTTCATGCTGTCATAGCTGGTCAACTTGTTTGTTTTGGAATATGTGGAAAAAATACCTTACATGCGTTCATGTACAGTAAATGAATTAATGGACATTTGTTAAGTATTTTTTGGATGCATCCCATAACATGCTTTTTAGGTGTATATGCCTGGCATAGTCCTGTGTTTCTCGCCAAAAGTTAACTGCTTTGTGTAAGAGGAGAGAAATCTCCTCCCGAAGCACTGAATTGTGCAATATTTTTCATGTCTTAAGGTGTATGGTTTACAGACTGTACTTTGGAAAATGCAGTAATATTTTACTGTCTGCTTTAGTATAAATACACAAGAGATATATTTAGTATAGCAGAAAATAAACCGAGGGCATTTTAAATCATCAATACAGAAATTACAAATATATTCTATAAGGTATTTCTCTGTAGTTTATTACAGCTTTTAAATGATATTTTAGAAATTGAAAGAAAACTGAATTAAACCATTTAAAGGCCAAGAGTTTATTACATATGTTCTCAAGCAAAAGCATTTTTAGAGATGCATCTCTGTGTTTGTTTTTGTTTCATTTCTCAAACCTTTCTAGAAATGAGGAAACTATGGTAATTTTCATAGGTTTATGTACCTGAGTATACTATTCAGATGTAAATAAAGTAAAACTGATACAGCAAATCACTGACGTTTTGATGATAATTGTCAAGGCGGTCTTTATGACTCAGTAAATTCTGCAAGCAAAACCAGCTTTCGTTGACACTGTGAATAGTGAGTTTGAAGTCCCCTAATCTATGTGAATCTGGCTGAAGCAGCACAAACATGAATAATGTACTCAAATATTTATAATAAATGTAAGACATTTGAGTTAGCCAGCAGTTTAGATCAACAGGCCATGATCGCATTCCTCTTAGCCCTGCTTTGAGCAGGAGCGTGGTCTAGACAACCTTCAGAAGCCCCAACTTAAATTTATATCTGATTGCGTAATTCTAAAATCAGAGTGGTTGTCAGGCCAGCTAATTTGCAGGCTGTTTTGAGCATTTGCAAACCCACTGTGAAAAAGGATTTGAGGTTTTCTTGAACTGTAGAGCTGTATTCCACTGGACTGCTTTTAAAAGCCTGATGTGACATAACATCAGAGAAATGTCAGCTACTTAAACCTATGAGATAACATGCTGAGACTTTCAAAAAGCATTCACCAAACTCAAAAGGTAATTGAGACCTTCTTTTCAGTTTAACAGTGCAATCACAGCTGTTAGTGGATGACGAAACAGCCCCTTATCTACAGCATTCCGTTGTGATTTTTACTGCTGCAGCGTATCAGCCTGATCAGACCAGAGTCTACACATAAATAGGACTCTAGCTTTTAGTTTTCACTTTTTGGTTTTTTTAAGGTAAGACAAAATAGTTTTTTGGCCTATATGAAGAGTGTAATTTTTTTAAATAGTAAATCTAACCTAGGGATACGATGTAAAACACTTATCCACTCTGTCATTTTTTATGAATAACACTGTGCACTTTTGTACAAAAAGAAAGTAAGGAGTCTAAGAAATAACTGATGTACTTCTGTCTGCACTCTCGCGGTATGGAGACGTTGCTGTAAATACAGGATTGTTTCTGTGATCGAATTCTGTTGCATGAATGCTGCATGGGACAATAACTAGATTCAGCATTTTGTTTTCTGTTCTGTTTATGAAGTATTTTCCATTTATGCTAAGGGTAGGTTTCCATGTTTTCAACGTTCACGTGATCTTTGTTTGGGAAATGCAGGTGTTGTGCAGGTGTCGTGCAGGGAGTGAAGAGCTTGTGACACTCGGTGTTCACGTGATGTTTAATTTCTTCCTTTCTGGAAATTCAGGGAGTCTGTAAGTTGGTAATTGGTTCGCTCTGGCCGTTCTAGACAGCTGGGAGATGGGAGTGACTGTAAAATACATGGTTTTGTTACACGTAGCTAATGAATGAAACCAAATGAACTCAGAATGCTGTTGTACAGTATAAAGCTGCTTCTTTTCACTTATCTCTCTGTTCTTGAGACAAGTTGCAGAATGTAAAAGCTCCATACGCATCCTGGCCCCGTGTTACCTGCAACACATGGAGTACTGGCACAATGGTCCTAAATTGGGATCCAGCTGTTGGCATATATTCCAGCTTTTGCTTTGGGTTCTCTTTCCTATTATGTCATTTTGAAAAATTACAGCTTTTGGTATTGGGTCACTTGAAAGTCAATTAAATCCTTGCTGATGTCAAAAGATAGAAGTAGCCTGTTCTCCAGAATCAGAGTAGGGCTAATTGTCTCTTGTTCTGATGGTCGTATATTCTGTACTGTACGTAATGAACCAGTTTCAATAAATGTAAGAACACACTGTGCAATCTATATTTAAGCAATAAAATAAACCAAAATTTAAAATTAATCAGGTGTCGGTTAAGTTTTATTGCTCACAATTGAAATGTCCATGACCTAATTTTTTGGCATTTAAAATAGACCTGATTTAGCACAGGTTTGTTGTTATTTTTGCAAATGTTAAAGCTTTGCAGCATTATTAAACTATTGCTTTTATTTATGATTAAATCAATACTATTACTGAGACCACCAAACTTTGAGAATGCAACAGTACAAAAAGTCATTTCCTTATAGCAAATAAGCTTCAAGAGGTTAAATAAGCTGTACTTTTTAGGCCTGCCTCCCTGGTTAAAAAACCTGTTGGGTTTCTAGTATCAAATTCAAGGGATAGAGTTGCACACAGATCTTCACATACGCGGACAGCTCGTCCACAGGCAGCATTTCTCAAGCGCTGTTGTCATGTGGTGAGGCTGAGACTTCTACTGTTGTTGTTACTCTTTTTCTGGTAACATTCATTTATTTAAATGGTTTGACTAGTGCACCCTGAGAGAAGCAGGAAGAACACCTCTAACATAGAGAGGATTATATCGTCGTCTTTTTTTCCCTTGCTCCTCTGTTCCTAATTTATACAGACTTTAACTAAAACGTTGAAATTCAGGCAATTTTAAAGGGTAGGCGTCGCCTCGCTGTAATCTGTGATTTACCATGGATCTCAGAACCTGCCGTTGAGATACATGGTCATCAGCATTTTATGTTGTTCCCATTGGTCTGAGCAGGATTTTGATGGTGGATAGCCCAAAACAATCCAGGAAGAAAATAATACCCACGCTTATTATTATTTTAAACCATATCTAAAGAAAAGGTGTAGAGGTGAGCAAGAGGTTCTGTCACCCTACCACATGGGACCAGACAAGGAGGGACAAAAGTGGCAGCCACTGCAGCGGAAAGACAAAACAAAGGTGTCCTGTTAGGAGCTACTTTCTGGGTTCTGGGGGAGTTTCTGTCTGGAAATTTTTGCTTCTTCAGTGTTACCTTTATTTGAAAGAATTCATTTATTGCCCAGTTTCAACCATGACCAGCACACCTCAGTCTGGGTTTCAGAGTTCACATCTTTCTGAACAATATCAAGTTGTTCATGAAATCGTATTCCCAAAGCTTTAATACTTTATCAGCTTACGGCAAAGAATAAGTGCTTAAAAAGCTAAAATAAGTAAATCAGTATTGGATGAAGTAGGAAATCTTTTTATATTAGTCATTAATAGGTTAGTTGTTCACTTCAGGGAAACAACTAATTTTTGGCCAGCTATGCCCCAAATATTTGGAAAATACAGTGTAAATCTACTGTGAAAACGAGAGAAGAAGGAAAAAAACTGCTAAATACCTCGTTCTGCTTTATTTTTTTTTTTTAATTTTTAGCACTGATCTCTGAATAAATATAGCTAATCATAGCTAGATTATTTAAGACTTCTGTTTATCAACATAATTCATATGGTGACAATGACTCTCTGGAACAACTTTGATGTTAGATTCCTTCTGAAATAAGAGATGCTGGAAAAAAAGCCCGGAGGAAGTAGTGACAACATTGCCTGAGTAGCCCCTTATTTATATTGTAATTTCTCTATTACGTGATCATTTCAAATGATTTATCTCTATCTCTGCAGGCAGAGAATTCAGCATCTCTGAGTGAATATACGCATGTGCTACTTGCATAACCACAACTCTAATGCCAGTTTTTTATCTTCAGGGTGTATTTGAAGTGCGGGCTGCAGAGCAGCAGCACTGCTGTCGGCAGTCAGAGAAATGACCTTGTGTTACTACTCAGCAACAGGGCGCTTAATTCACTTGTTTAAAGGCCAATTTTCCCAGTTTCAGCTAATTTGCTATCTGACCTTTTCATTCTCATTTGTATTAAGAAATGCTGTGAAATATAAAATAGTTTTTCATCGCTGTGAGAAGGCTGGAAAAAGCTCCAATCCTGAAAGAAGTAAACACATCATCATAAGGCAGATCTTGTCCTCAGCACCCGGTAAAAACGGGTGTTTTGCAAAGTTGTATCATTTTGCTTCGCTACTGGAATGTCCTGTTCTCTATACAGCATAAGGGCGGGGGAATTAGTTAAAATCCTGTCTGCAGATAGCATTTCTCACATCATTTAGCTGTCCTCTCTGCCTTCCTCTAAAGAAAAAGTTGGTTTTGTTTTTTCTGGTTTGGGTTTTTATTTTCACTAGTGCCACCGTAGCCCACAACATTTGTGGGGCTAAACACCTGTTGGGTTTGGTTTTGATTTTGGTGTTTGTTTTTCTGCACCGCTCTAATCCTTTGCAGTTTTAACGTAGGAAAAATATTGAAGGGGGAGTACCACCAGCCAGAGATGCATAGGATATAAACTGCTCGCCCAAGAACATTCACTGGCAGTTTGACCTGCTCTTCTCATCGTGTTCAGTTTGCACAAGGAGATAAAGTGATATGGTTTAACTGCTTCGTCATTTGGAAGAACACAGGTGGTGTTTCTGTGCCCAGCGTTAGGATACAGTCATTGATCTGTAAGGAATACTGTTGTGACAGTATTACAATATTCTGTTATTCTATGAATAATGCTATAGTTTTATGAATAATATTCTATTATTTGTAGAACAGGATTACAGAGAAGAAATCCAGACCTTTCAGAGCGGATGGATCACTAGGAAGTTTGTAGCAATGGTTTTTGTTCTGAGAAATGTTAGTGAATCATAGAATGGTTCGGGCTGGAAAGGGACCTTTAAAGGTCATCTAGTCCAAACCCCTGCAATGAGCAGGGACAGCAGAAAGCCAACCGTATCCTGGGCTGCATCAAAAGAAGTGTGGCCAGCAGATCAAGGGAGGTGATTCTGCCCCTCTACTCTGGTGACACCTCACCTGGAGTATTGTGTCCACCTCTGGAACCCCGAACACAAGTAGGACATAGACCTGTTAGAGTGGGTCCAGCGGAAGGCCACGAAGAGAAGAGGGACGGGATACCTGTGAGGACAGGTTGAGAGAGTTGGGGTTGTTAAGCCTGGAGAAGAGGTTGCTGCAAAAAGAGGGTAGACTTAGATTAGAAATTAGGAAGAAGTTTTTCACTGTAAGGGTGGTGAAACACAGGAGCAGGTTGCCCAGGGAGGTTGGCGATAGCCCAGCACTGGATGTGTTCAAGACCAGGTGGATGGGATGAACAACATGGTCTAGTGGGACATGTCCCTGCCTATGGCAGGAGGGTTGGAACTAGATGATCTCTAAGGTCCCTTCCAAACCGTTCTATGTTTCTATTACACTGTGGTTTTCTGATAACTGGTGAACCTTAGCAGTGGTGAATTTGGAGGAAAAAAAAGAGTCAAATAAACCTTGTTTCAGTAAAAAACATTATTCCAGCTTTACAATACATACTTGAGAACACATTAGTTTTACTTGATTCCAGGAAGCAGAACCTTCACATTAAAACCCTTTTTAGCATCCTGGAATCTCTCAAAACTGGAGGTAACCATGCATAGAACAGAGCTTTGGGGCAGGAACATGTCTTTTAGGGTCATGATCTGACTGACCAGCAGAAACCCTGTGGGTTGAGAACTGCAGTTAGGTAAGAAGGGAAGAAGGAACTCCTTTTTATCTAATTACCTTAGCTTTTCTTTTGGGTGTTTTGTGCTAAGCTCAGTAGAGGAAGAATGTCTGCAAAAGCAGTTGGAGTAGTTGCAGATTGGTTTAATTAAAAACCTGAAATACTTCACCACCACCCAGTCTGAGCCAGCTACACAGTTAGCGAAAATCACTCTTTGATCAGAACAGTTTTTATCTAGATAGCCAGTGAAATTATACAGAATACTGTCAAATTAGGCAATATCTGACCTAAACGGATGGTCCATAGTGTGGACTTCGCTATGATAAGGAGTTATACAGTCTAAAATTTAATACCTAGCCTATTATTACATCATTTATGTGCTGGAAAGTGTAAGGCAGCCGTAGAGTGGTAAGAAAGAGTAAGGTACACGGTGGCTGACTGTGAAAGTCTCCGTGCCATTTCTCAAGCATGCGGTGGTGGTTGGTTATCTGCCTTCATGTTGCACAGTTCCGGAGTTTCCAGCAGAACGGTATGTCTCTCTCTTTGCTCTTCTTAATACGCTCCACAGTGGACCTTCCTCCTCACTGCTCTCCTCAGAGCTGGAAATACCCGTGCCTATTTCTGTGCCGACTGAAGGCCTTTCATAAGGGTCTCTTTGGCATGAGACTTTCTCCTCTTGGCACTCTTGTCCATGTGGAAACTTCAGGCTTTCATTGAAGAAGGCAGAAGCCATGCACTCAGCTGCTGTCCTGTCGCAAGCACACAGTAGTTTCTCACACATGCTCTGGCCGATACCTGAAGAAGAGGTTTCAGAATTCATGTTTGAGAGCAGTCAATGTGTCATTTGCCATGGGTAGACGAGCTTTTGAAAATAAAAATTTCAAATCTGCCTTGAATTTTAGTCTCCTAACTCAGTTCTAGTTATCTAAATATAAGCCTGACACCAAGGTGCTGGACAGCTGAGGTCTGACTGCCTTAGTTGAACTTGTGAATGTAAAGACACTAACAGCTGACTTCTGTCTCCAGTCATAAAATGTCAGAGTTAATTTTTAATATTTTCTCAGCCTGACTTGGTCACATCATACACAGTGGTGTCACAACCTTTATCTCAGTTAGGAAAATAGCTCGAGTTTATAGTTAACCTTGGTAACATTTTTAAGCCAGACTTTTCTGTCCCTGTACTAAGCTCTAGCAGCTCACAGGCATGGTGGCATTCAGTCCATAATGCTTTGATACACTGTCATTGGGACATGAGAAATTTCCTCTAACACAAACTTACATTTTGGCTTATGATCAAAGCATACAACTTCAGATCTTGAGCTTCTTTCAGTATGACATCCAAGTTTCTGAACTTGTTCCATACAGCAGTGGTGAGAAAAGCAGCACCTACAGTAAGCAGTAGATGTAAATGAAGAACACTCTTCCAGCATCACAGGGTACTCACAATTATTTTGTCTCTGTGTTTTCAATGCCCATTAAAACTGGGAAATTTTAGTTTTCATATAATGGAAAAACCCTTTCCATGAAATAGAAAACCAACCCAAACTGTTCCTCCTACCCTATACCTACTTTCTGTACTTCCTTCCTTATCCCTTTGGTATCATGTTTAACAGTACTACAGTTTTTTTAGGGGGGGTTGTTTTAAATTTAAGACATAATTAAAATTTTAACTGAGACCTTATCCACTGTGAGAAGTGTCTTCAAGTGTTCAAATATTGTTGGCTGAAAATGGCGTCATGGTGGCCAGAGCCTTGACTACCTTCATCTTGTCTTTGGCATGTGTAGGCAGTTGTGCTGTATGCCAAGTGCTATGCTTAGACCTGATGTGGCCCCGACCGTTATGAACTTCCACACAGGGACAGATTTTTAGTTGCAAATGCAGCACTCTCAGAGGAAATTTCTTTACTTTGGTTGAATTCTCTGCGTCACTCCAAAATTCCTCTTCTTTGTCAGCCATGCCATAACAGCACACAGTTGGTCGTCACAGGTCTCGTAGCTACAGCCCCGGTGGTGCTTCCCTCAAGTTCTACTCTCTTCTGAAGAACAGTGCGTCACAGGTGTACATTAACTCTTCTCTTCCTAAATCACTTTCCAAACCACCTCTTGGCCAAGTTTCATGACGTCCTGGTTTTGCTGGGATAGAATCCTAGGCTGGCCATGGTATGCAGGCCATTAGCAGTTCTGAGTCAGCCAGGAGCTTAAGCTGGGAGGGGCAAAAGCCAGGGCAGCTGCCCCAAGCTGGCTTGCTCACAACTGTATCTCATACCATAAACATGACGCTAGTTATAAAGAGGGAAGTTTGCTGAGGATGGTGCTCCCTCTGGCTCCTGCTCCTCCTCATCCTTCTCCTACTTCTTTCCATCCCTGGAGGAGCTCGCTTACCATTCTTCTGTTGAGGACTCCTTCCCCATTTATTGTGATTGCTGTACATTTACAGGCTGAGTATAACTGTGTATGCTTTCTGTTGGCGTTAGTATTAATATTAGTTTTACCTGACAGAACAACCGCTACAGTTTAGCCCCAGATATAGGCTAAATGTAGAAACATGGCAACCCTTATCCTCATCTCCTTTGATAGACTCTTCCTTCTGGTCTACTTAACTCCCATCATTCTCCTTTCTAATTTTGAGTTAACAAGTCCTCTTAAAAACATTGATACTGTAATATGTTGCGTCGTAGTGACATTAGAGTATTTCATATTTTATGTAAGTGGACATTTTTATTTCTTCAAAATGTGGCCTGGCTACTGCTCTGTAGCTATAGAAGACCCAACAAAGGGTATACTGATCTTTGTTGGTCTATAAGCACCCCAATAATACCCACAGTTAATGGCAGATTACAGAATAGCCCACACCTGTCCAGTGCATCAGCAGGATGACCTCTCCCTTCTTGGCCACAGTAGCAACCATAAAACTCAAATTCCTCTGGACATCGCTCAGTTAAACAGAAGAGCATTTCTCCTAGCTGGGGCAGCTCCCTCTTCACTCTTCCATTTCCTCGTTCTTGCTGGAAGGTTAATCGCTCACATACTATGAAGCAAAAAGTGTTATTTGAGACATCATGCTTTCACTGACGAAGGCTCTCTTGTGATGATAGAAGTCATTTCAGAGCTATTAGAAACTTTTGAAGACAACATTTTGCTATTTCTAAATTATTACCCCAGTCCTTCAACTATCATAGAATCATAAAATCATAGAATCATTATGGTTGGAAAGGACCTCTAGGATAAAGTCCAACCTTCATCCAAACATCTCCCTAACCACTAGACCATAGCCTCAAGTGCTACATCCACTCGTTTTTTAAACACCTCCAGGGCTGGTGACTCCACCACCTCCCTGGGCAGTCTGTTCCAGTGCCCAGCAACTCTCTCAGTAAAGAATTTCTTCCTAATATCTAATCTAAACCTCCCCTGACGCAACTTGAGGCCATTTCCTCTCATCCTATCATTAGTAATTTGGGAGAAGAGACCAACACGAACTTATGGCTCTTAGAATACTACTGAGCAAGACAGCAGAACTGAGGGAAAATGTTTAAAGGGGAGAGACATGCCTGGGAAGATAGACATACAAATCAAATTGGATTACAGTGATAGTACTTTGTAATTCTCCGTAGTTACATTTTTCTTCTAGAATATTCAAACCTAGCTGAGTATTCAGTAGCTTCTGTCCTGGCTAATTCAGAAAACAGACTCCTAACCTCTTGTGCTTGCACAGCGATAGCTGGGAATGATCATGCTGTGCTGGAGGAAACAGTAATTTTTTTTTTTTCATTTGAAATACAGTTTGAGCTATAACGCCCCTAGCCCAAATGCAGAAACAATCTAATCTCATAATGGTTGCTGTGCTGCCAAGGTTTTGGTATCTCTGTGTCCCAACCCTAATGGCTCAGTGGCTTCCTTCACTCAGGAAGAACTGATTTTGTGGGTATTATCTCTAAGGTTTGAGAGCAGACTGTGTTCCATGTCAGGAAAAAAAAGATGTCAAGGGAGTATTTTCTGGGGTTTTGCAAGGGGAAGAACTTGAAAGGGATGATGGTTGGATTGTGGGAGCTTCTGTTCGCTGTACAACCCCTTTGTTCCCATGAGTTATCCCATCTTCCCTTCTGCAGCTCTAGGTTGGCACTCCCTGCTCCTTCCAGGAGCAAACCTGGATTGCTTCCCCCAGTGGGAAACTGCTTGGGTCCAAGTGCCTGCTTGGGTCCTTGCTCACTCATGTTAATTATCTAAGAACAATCCCCAGGTTTAGAGAGGTTAGAGCACTCTCTAAAAGCTCATATTTTAGGATCAAATTTTCCACTTTGATGGAAGGCTGGATTGATTCTTCATGTCTGCTCTTTTCCAGTGCTGGGACTGCTTCTCTCCACTGGGAAGCCTAACAGGATGGGTGGGACAATCCATCAGTGTGGATTTACAGCAGTGACAGGTCTGAAATGTCTTGGAATCTCAGTGAAATCTGAGCAGGAGCTGGAACAGAATCAGAAACGGTGAGGAAAAGGCTGACTCTAGCAAGACTTTGGCAAGAGGTCAGTCAGGAGCAGGGGAAGCTCCTTTTATTGCTTCTGCTGCTTGTAAAACAAAGTAACTCAAAGACGTGATTAAATTACTGCCTGAAAACAAAACACTGAGCTCATTTCAGATCTTGTACTGTATGAAAAATGTACTTAGAACCTTAACCATAAGCAGCTTTTGTAAGTGTTAATGATAACACTTCGGTGGAAAAAGTTAAACTGTTGGAAGCTTTTGCAGATGACTGCATCTCCTGTTTCCTTGTAAATAACAATAAATAGGTGTTTGTCCAGTTTAGGATAACTACAATGTTTATATGTAATATACACTTACCTTTTAATATAGAGGTATCTGAATATTTCATTAAATATAACTGGGAAAAAAATCCTTCATTTACCTTTTCCTGCAGGTTCATTGGGTTGCCTGTCAGACAGTACCAATTCCAGAGCTCTTCCAGAGGGAGCTGTGCTCTGGCCACCACTTGCAGGGCTTGTCTCTGGAGATGGCATATGCACAGATTAGACTTGAGAAGATAGAATAAGTTCATCTTTCAGTAATCTATCCAAAAGTGCATGTTCTGCACCATAATCAATTGGCAGCCTTCTAACATTTGTTTAGTTCATAGTTGGAAGGCTGTTCATTAATGGTTAGTTAAGCTTTCCTGGTCAGTGTTTGACAGTGAACTGCCCTTTCTAGTGCAGTTAGTGTTGTGCACCCTGTATTCTAAGTAATCTATCCAGATTTAGGGAGAAAATAGGATTATTCTATATTTCCATAAGAAATACTGAGTCCTCATGTAGCTGAGAACAGGAATAGGGGAGTGCTCTAAGTTGGAATAGGTGTAGTTCAGTTTTTACTTGCCTTTTTCTTTTGTCCTTGTGAATGTGCCTGCAGGAATCTTCTCAGTGGGGACAATTTTGACTTGCATCAAGTTAATATCTCCTGGGAATGAGGCTGGGGAGGTGGTGATCTCTTCCATTGGGACCTCAGCTTCCATAAATCCATCCTCGTCTGAATAAGCAGAAAAGGGAAAGCACAAGACATAGAAAACTTTCATTTTAGACAGCCAGTCAGAGCAATATCCTCAGGCAGAACTGGTGTGAATTGATTATAGGATCAATTGGTCATAGGGAAAAAACATTCAAGATAACTGGAAAAGCAAAGAGTACCCACACTGGTCATTGCTTCACATCTGTTGCCTTTCAGAAGAAATGATGCTGGTTAAATATGACCAGTTTAAATGTTGATTATTTTTAAAAATTTTATACTTTGCACACTGAGGTAAAGAGCTGTGCCCGTTGCTGAAAATAATATGGATTGCTGATTAGTCAGCCTTGCTGAGAGATGAAGTGCAGGTGAGACGTCATGAAAAGCCATTTTCTGAGTAAAATAATAGCAGCAGTTCATGTGGGGGTACCAAAACTGAGACCAACGTTAGTGGCAGCAGAAAATTATTTGACTGATGCAGGGCTGGGCAACTCAAGGATTTACTATTTGTAACCACAAGGAAATATCAAGGGGAAAATAAATTGAGGTTGAATAGAAGTATAATTTAAGGAGATTCTTTATCCTAAAAATTAAATTGGTATTTATATTTAGATTATCTGAAGCTTTATTTGTTGAGCAGGAATGTTTTGTTTAATTTGGGGGTTACTTAACATCTTTTTTTTGTTTCTTTTTTTTAACTTTTTAAAAATATGCTAGGATGCAAGTGAAAACACTTATCAAATGGACATCAAGTGGTTTCATTTTTTTTCTAAATGTCAATATGAAAAGTGTGGTATTTCACAAACAAAATGCTTTTAAAATACTAGTGAAGATGTGCTCTCACATTTTTAAAGCCTTTCCTTTTGAATTTTTTGGCTGAACTTACTAATTGGATTGAACTCAAATTCATTAAATTTATCTCTCTGATGCTCTTGTTTTAGTATGTGTTGAAAACAGCCTGTCACCGGACAGGAGAACAGATTAAAAAAATGAAAGTGCTGCTAAGAACACAGCAAAGCCCATGAAAGGCTGCAGAAAGGGATCAATAGCAACACGCTTTGTTTGACAGGGCTGTGTTGAAATGAAAGGGATTCCTGCTAGATGTAGAAAATAAAACTGCAGTTTGGGAAATTCCGCACTTAGCTACGTATAGATATTACAAATAATCTTCTGGGAGCTACAGAGATCTGCAACACAACATCGTCATGACTTTCTGATGCATTCAAATTAATGGAGGAGAATATTTAGTGATTTTGACCAGTGGTTAGCACTGCAATGCTAGATTTCTGTATTGGGGTGGGAGACATTAATGCCATTCAGTTAGTGTAAACAGAGTCAAAAAATTTCTACTTTCAACTCCCCATATTCAGTATTCCTTGACTTTTTTTTCTGATGCATTTCAGTCTGCCTGAATGATCCTTTTTACAAAAAAGGGACCACTGGAAACTTCCAGGTCTACCAAGGTGCTCCACTCCTAGCTGTAGGTGCTGATGTGGCTGTGATCAAAGCAACAACAGCTGCAAAAACAGAAATATGTTTTAGACTTGGGAAGAATTCCATGAGTTTCTATATAATAAAGGAGGAGGCAAAATCAAAATGAACCCTTCTGGCAGCAGACGCTATGAATGTAATTTTAAAAAACAACCATTATATAGAAAAACCTTACGTGAAGAGGTTTCCACAAAGACTTGGATGAGGAGTGCAAATGAGTGGCTGGAGGCAAGGAACAGCTAATATTTCTCCATCTGGTTTTATTGTTTGTGTATCTGCTATCTGACCCCGATCTAAATATGATTCTCTGGCAGCCCTGTCACCATCATGCATGGATTTTGAACTGTGATGCTTTTAGATGAAGTATTGCTGTGCCAGTCAGAGGAAAAGGAGAACTGAGAGTCACTGACCTTTTATCAAGAGGACAGGGGGAGCAGGAACTGTACCTCTGTGGTCCCGTGTGATAACTGTACAAAAACACAGAGGCATTGTGGTAGTAACCTACCTTCTGTATTTCTGCAATGCATTTCTGGAGTGGCTTTTAGTGAAAGCATCATAAAGCTTAACCAAACACCACTATTAGCCTTGTGTTATAAAGAAGTTAATTAAGAGAAATGAAGTGTTTTACTAAAGGATGTGCAAGCCAGCAGAAGAATTAGAGGTATTATCCTGAAATCCTGTGCTGCAGATTTCTATCTGTGACAGCACAGAGCTTCATAAACCAAAATCCATTTTCACCAGGCACCAAGAGTACCTGATTTGTCAGCAAAATTATAATCAGACTCTTACCTCTGGCTTTGGAAGTCCCCCGGACCATCTCAGTGGGCTCAAAAGAAATCACTGTTGAAGATAGAAAATGTAAACTCAGAAGGCAAGTTTCAGAACAGACTCTTAGGAACAGTCAAGCTGCTGAGAGAGCTTTTTTGGCAAAGCAGGGAGAGTCAGGCATTCCATGTATAGAGATGGGACTGTTTTTCTTAGTCCTGCATAGACGGTTGTATACAAAGTGATATTGATAAAATAATCTCATTGCTGCATTCAAATAATGTGCTTTACACTAACAAAGAAGCATAAATATGACTGAAGTGGCAAATTCAGTATTAAATTCGTTTGACAGACAAATACACTGAAGAGGATTAGGTCCAAAATCTCACTGTTGCACACAGAAGGACGACCCATTCTCATGAACACCTTGTGTTTGCCTGCACTGAAAGTCAGGTATGGATGGGCAGCTACAAGGCCAAATACTTCGCTAACCTCTTAAGTTATTTCTTTACCTGATAAAATGATTTTCATTTGTTAGCCATGTTTTGAGAAGTTATAAACACACCTATCAAATGATCCAAAAAAAATATTTCTGCATCTTTTTGCATGTTGTTAGGATGTCATGGTGTGAAGAAGGTCTTTGCCTTTAAATGAGTTTCTGAGAAATACTTAACTTTGGTTTAATGCAGTTCCCACAGTTGTCAATGGTGAAGCTCCTTTGGGTTTAAATGGGGAGAAAACTACTGAAATGATAAGTGATTCTTCAAATGTGTCTTTCAAAATCTGACTAGATATGTTGTCTATGATATGTTTTCAGCTTTTTAAAATGCCTAATACAGGTTCTTATCCCTTGGCAATATTTTGAGCCTTCTAATGAGTTATGCCAATTTAGAGAGCATGAGTAATATTTCAGGCTGTAAAAGTTTACTATAGATGTGCAAATACAGATGCACTCACTCCTTCAGGAGTTCTCAATTTTCTATTACCAAGCCTCCTAGAAGCAGCTAGAAAAAAATGAAGCAATACTGAAGCTGTTGTTAGGTGAGAACAAGAAATACCTGGCAAAAAATAAGCACCTTGGTAATACAGGAGGGGTGTGAAGGAACTGCTGGCATTTACATTCTGCATAAAGCCTTTTCAGATAGGTGACACTTGTTTAAAAATAAAAGACTTGTTAAAGTCTGAAGCATTGTTTCTCAAAAAAAAAAAAAATAGAAGAAGAAAAAAATTCCTTATTGTTTTTCATGATTCCAGATTCACACCTAGGGCAATGGCTCACCTTGGGAAACAAAGAGGAGCAGCTTGAAACAAGGTTCTTAAGTTCTCAAGAAGTACAACTTTCCACCCTTTCCCACTCTCACAAAATACCTCCCAAGTTTCTCTGAGTTGAGCAGTGACCAGATCACACCCATCCAGTGAACGTTGCTTGTGTGCCTGGCAGACACAGGGGCCACATTACAAGAGTGCATCAGCAGGACTGGACAATGGGTGGTAACCCTTCTCTATTTCACTGCTGTATGACCTGGCCCTCACTAACTAGGTGCGTCCTTCTCGAGCTGCTTTGGATGACTTCTGCCCATGTCCTCTTGTGTTGCAGTGCACACCGTGCAGGGAGGAAGCAAATAGTTTTGTCATAAAGCAGCCATGAAATTTTGCAAGCATCCATTGCTGAATAAGATAGTTATTGATTGTAGCAGAAAAACAGTGAAGATTGTCAGAAGAACCAGTTGGTCTCGTGGTTTAGGAACTCACCCAAGAGACACCAGAGTGAGAGGGACTTCAACCAGGATTTCTATGTTGGAAATAAACTACCAAACTGGCAGCTCATTTGCAATAAACCATGCTCAGCTTTTCCTCGTGCCACTGCTTGATCTTGCATAATTAAATGCCTCTTTAAAGACAACAAATATACAATTGGTGGTGGGTCCAATGGTTGGCACCCACACAGCACATCTCTGCCAAACAGCTCACCTGCTGCAACCTGTGTTCCCAGGGAAAAAAAGGTCTGCTTGGATGAAAACAGGTTTTGTCACAGAGTGCTCATTCTCAGCCCCTGGGAAACTTACTGTAAACACTGGCACAAATTGAAAAATTGCACCTTCTCATTCAGTCTTGAATTCGATCACTGAAACATTATATCTACTTTTCTATGAGTCGTTTTAGAAGGGCAGAAAGAAAGCAAACAGCTTGTTCTTCTATTTTATTCTTTTAGCTTTTGGGAGCTGAAAACAGTGCTTCTTGCACTGCAATTGCAAACCTTCTTCCATGGATGCAGTTGCAGCCTGTGCTTTGTCAGTCCTGGGTTGAAGGAATTCTGCAAGAATAAAAACATTCCAGAGAGTCACACCTTAGGATGCTCATTAGACTGGATCTTGGCATAACAGCATCAGTCGTCAGAATGGAACTTACACCTAAATATTACTACTGCTGTGCTTTTTGTACAGTTATTATATCATATAAAAATAGCAAACACAAACCTAATTATTGATAATTATGGTAAAGGTATTAAAATCCTGCCTTAATAGTCATTCACTGNTGCGTGCCCGACCGCGACATCTGGTAACGGTATTAAAATCCTGCCTTAATATTCATTCACTGCTGATACTAAATTCTACTTGGTAACAGAAAATAGGATAAAAAAGAATCCCTCAGACTCTATCACAAAGAATTTAAACATAAACAATAGAAATTGGCTAGCAATCAGCATTCTTTAAATTCCTATTTTAGCAGGTACTTAAATATGTGGCCTATAGTGAAGGTATGAAGATAAGAGTTAAACACTTAAACAGAAATCTTGAATGTTTAAATCCAGGCACTTGGCTAGGAACCTTGTTGAAGCAGGGTCTTAAATATGCATACAAATGGAAAAGAATCCATCTGAAAACATGAAATTGCTTTTAGTCTGTTTCTTCTTATATTATTTCTAGGTGAGATTCAGGTTTCTCTTCTGAATTCCTTCTCAGAAAAAGGAGTGATTTGGCTGAATTTTTCCTGTGCACTTCCGTACAAGCTTGTCACGAAAATGGTGCGTTAGTTTATTGGACTTTCTTCTCTACCTTTCATATTTTGCTATCTTGCTAAAACTTGTCTTTGCTTCTCAGAAAGGAAATCATAGCTTCCAAAATTCTTATTTTTCTGAGTATAAACATGTCTTGATTTAATGTACTCCAGTCAAAAGATTACAGAGATAAGGACATACCCTCTGCGGGAAGTGTCGTGATCTCTCTCTTGCTGGTTGTTTCTGAAAAGGAGAAAGCTCTCATAGACTGAAGTGTGAGAAGGGGGTTTGTCACTGTTTAATCTGAATAGTACAAATCAGGAATTCATTGCATTTATTCCTCTTAAAGCAAAGATTTAGGCAAACAGATCCCCATTTCATTCAATTTTTTCTCAGTAATAAAGAATCTACCAAAATCCTTTTCCTAGAAATTTGTCAGATAGGATTTTTTTTTTTTTTCAAAGCCTGAACTGGACAGAAAAGCTACATAGAGAGATAATAATGAGTGAATACTAAAAAAAATAATACATCATTCAAAGGAATTTTTTTTGCCATCAAGAAATATAATCAGGAGCCTAAAATTAGCGAAGTTATTTAGTGAGCTAAAATTCAATCTACCTTTATCAGCATGATTTTCCTGTTAGCACCTAACAATTTCCCCTTTATTTGTAATGTATTGGAACTGCCATACTTTATATTAGAGCTATCTGATCCCAGAGAAAGATTACTGGCTTACATGAAACAATTTTCTGGCTTTGATGCGAACTTCCCTGTGGCTTTTTCTTCTCCTTTGACCTATTCACGAAAGGCTGCACGCATCCTGAGCATTATAGAGGTGTGTATATCTGTCCTTAGCACTGGGGTGTATGAATATGAGCCAAAGGATTAGAAAAACTAGCATTGCTTTTTCACGTCTGTCTCAGCTTGGTAGTTCAAACGTTCTCCTCCTGCCATGCTCTGATTGCAATCCATATGAATTAAGTTTTTCATCTAGCCCTGCTCCCACACGACAGGTATTCCGTCTTACAAGGCTGTAATTTCAGCTCCAGAGCACAGACCAGTGTATGACAATGGAGACCAATATCCCCTTCATCTTCAGGGAGGATTTTTCCTTCCAAGCTGGAAACCTAGTAACAGAGCAGAGGGGGTCTATTTTTGTCTTTCCAGCTCCTTTATGCATGACTGAAGGGGATATTTGAGCTAGCAATATCTTCAGTTTGGCATTCCTGCTAGTGACCTCAGGGGGTCACTAATCACCCCAAGTATCACCCATTCATTCAGGTTGGCCAGAGGCTTGCAGAGTTGGCAGAAGCCTCCCGAAAAAAAACTTTTCTTCATATCTAACTGGAATTTCCCTGTCACAGTTGTGTCTCGTGCCTTTTGTCCTGTGCCTGTGCACCTCCAGGAGGAGCCTGGCTCCATCTTCTCTACACATCCCACTAGGTACTGAGGACAGCAAAAAGATGTCCCCTGAGCCTCCTCCTCTTTCATCATGAGCTCCGGCCACCTCACCAGCTTGGTAACCTCTCCTGGACTTGCTCCAGGATGGCAATTAATTGACTTTCTTCTTCTCTCTTGGTGTTCACTTGAGTAGCAGTAAATGGAAAGAACACATGAAAAGGAGAATAGGACAGACTGCTAGATTTGGTGCAGGAAAGCACCCAGCTACTGCTTCATTCTCATTGGGTCAAATTTGATGCCAGCAGAAAAACTGGCAGGAGGAGGCAGCGGATCAGGTCCTTATTATTACCTGTAACCAGAGATGGACAGGAGGAGACATCCAGCCCATTCAAGGAAGAGTTAATATGTGCGTTCACAAAGCACTCAATGGCATCTTTGTCACAGTTGCAGAGGAATTGTTCACAGGGATTCCCAGACTCTGGAAATAAAATGAAAATCCAAACAAGGCACTATTGAAATATCTTTTCCACCTCCTGCTTTTTGCTCCCTGTAAGGTTTGTGTCTATATTAACAAGTGCAAAGCTGTTTATACTGTGCTTCCTCAGGTTAAACACAGTCAAAATTCACAGTCCAATGCAATTTGTTTTCAAAACAGCATCCAATGCAGCCTGGCATGGCTGGCAAAAAACTTCCTGCCTGTGCCGGTTTTGTTCTGCAGAGTAATGAGGAGTACAGAGCGGTGCTTTGTGGCTGCTAGTTGTTCCATGGAAAACCTACCCCAGCTAATATCAACTCTGACATTTCACCGACTTCATTAAAATATTTCTCCTAACCTCAAGAAGTCTCAGTCCACAAGCCGAGCCTTTCATGTCAGATGTGTTTTGCTCTTTATAAAGGATATGAAACAGCTTCCCAGGAAATACTATTTTCCCACTTCAAAATTTTCTACCTTTCAGGGTTCCAGAAAAAACATTGACCTTTTGGAGCTGTCACACTTATGTTTTGCCTTTTAGATGGGGGCTCTTCATTTTTTCCTTCCTTTTTTTTTAGTTTGAAGAAAAAAGCTTTCTGATTATTAAGTATGGAAAGAGCTAAAAAAACACTATTCATGTTTAAATGCACTTGGATCTTTATAGACTGGCCTAAATAGCAAAAATGGTTTTCCTTTGAAACAAGAAAAGGATATTGGATCAGATTATTTTTTAAGAAGCTGTGAAGGAGTTGGTTTGGGGATTCTGCTCCTCTTTGCCGGTATCCTCAAATCATGTTCCAGTATATAGTGTTTTCTGAGAGTCAATACTTGCTGAAAAATTATATTAGAATTGATTAGGCATTAAAAAGCCCCATTCCACATTTGCCAGGCCTGTATTAGTGTTGCATGGAGCAGCTCTTATTATAATGGCACGATCTCTGCCCTCCTTCGTGATGCTGTTGTATCTGAGGAGTGTGTACAACCCTGTGAACAAAGAATTTTATCCCTCAAAGTATGTAAAAAAAAAAAGGCCTTTAAGCTTCAGAAAGGAACTGTTTTTCAGGTCTTTCCCTAGCAACCATGCATTTCTGAGGTTTGGAGCCATCTCAAGCAATGCTTAGTGGTCTTGCAAAATCAGAAAAACCTCAGCAAGATGCTGCCTACTAGAGGAGCCCTTGCAGGTTTCTGGTTATTTGACTGAAATTTTCCTGCCTAGCTGGGCTTTCTTGTCTCTGTGTAGTCCCATTTCCATTCACCCTTGGGCAGAAAAATTCCACATGTGGAAGTGTTTTCTGCTTAATTTATATATGACTTTCGGTAGATAGACTACAACAAATATTTCAGTCATGGTGAAGCTCAAGTATTATGCTCTTGCAATAGGTTAACCTTACCACAGGTCAGGTTTTCTGCAGAGCAGCTGACGTCTGTAGAAATCTTTGATGGATCCCATGTGCACTCCATCTCCATTGCTTCCTCATAGCATTTGCGGTGCTGGAAACAGCAGCTTAAAAAATGAAATAACACAAAGGTCATACAAGTTTGTTTCAGTTCAAGATCAGACCGCAATGCTTTAGTGGGTCTCTTGTACAAGAATGCAAAAGTTGCCAAAAGAGAAAAAGAGGTCCTCAGTGTGGTCCCTAGACACAAGAAAGGCTGGGTACAGCTCTTCCCTGAGTCTAGTGGGATAAATACAGCTGGATGCAAAACTCAGTGGTGGGAGCAGGTCTGCATGCTGTGGGACACCACACTTCCATTTTTTGCCTTCTGCAGTTCATGAGTTCTTACAGCTCAGCTCTAGAGGTCTTGGCTCCAGCCTTGCCATAGCCCTTCTCGCTGCAGATTTGGAGAACTACACAGAACCTGCCACCCACAGAGTGCTAACGCCTCTGCAATGCCTTGTGAATCCCTGTGTCTCATTGAGAGGGTATAAATACGTGCGATGTTATTCTCTGTTTCTTGTACTTTTAGTAATTGCTCAATGCTCTCCCACCCACCTTGTTAACAGGCCCTCCAGTTTTTGGCACCAGTTTAAGCGTGAGACAGAATCCCCCAGTACAAAGAAATGAATGAGGTTTTGTTCAGAAAAAAAAGCCCATCTTTTTTTCACAAAGAACTTTTCAGAACTTAGAGACCTCTGGGTAAGATATGTCAAGGAGATGGGTATGGTATTTATTTAATTGCATTAGTGGCCACTCTTTGCAACCAGATCAAACCAGCTGTGCCACCAGAGTTGCACTGGTGGAATTATAAGCAGATGGGACAGACTGCTTTTACCTGTACAATGGGAGTATTTCTCCACAGCTGAGCTATGAGAGAAAAAAAGCAAGTGGATCACTACATGCTCTAGATTATTATCACTTTGACTTCATCTGTTTGCAAGCCATGCTGTAAGGCAACTGGTAAGGGATGTTGGCCCAGCAAAAAGATAATGCTCACCAGCAGGAAGGAGTAACACAGGATAGGGCTGATAAACCAGAGTTAAAGTTATCTTTTGTAGGTCATGTCAGATATTCAGGTTGCAAGTGAGTAATGACTAGATTAAACAGAGCTGGATAGTGTGGTACTCACTTACCCTCTGAATAAATCTTCAATTTTGTTACAACTGTCCTTAAATCATTTAGACAAGTGTTATGCTCCGGATCATCAGATCATGAGGGCACAGACAGCCTGTCAGGGCTGAGGAGGACATGGATAAGACTTACTCATCAGCTTCATCCACAGGGAGCCCTTCCATCTCAAACCGGCAAGAGCAACCATAGTCTTCAAGATCCCTGGGACAAAACCCAGTGACACACTTCATTTTGTTCACAAAGTTGAGCAGGGCAGGGAAGTTAGTGAAGATGGCCTGTAACCAGGTGAAGTGAGAACCCAGGCAGTCTGGAAAGAGAACAGCCATCAAATGGATAGTAAATGGAAGTGAGCCAGGTGTGGGCTGCACATGGGTGACATTCATGTGAATGCAGAGCTTAAACAAGGCAGTAACACAAAGACATTAAGCAGTGCTTGACACTCTGCAGTATTTAGTATTATAATAGTCTTTGGAAAAATCTACAGCCTCAAAAATCTCTGTTCCTTTTCAGTATATATAAAAGCAAACACCATGGGATTTCTATTCAGTGCTCAAGGACAACTGGAACACATACTTACCGAAAAATAATGCAACACTTTCCACATTTTGAAAGACTCCATTGAGGAATGTGGCATTGTCTAAATGAAAAAATAAACAAACCATAATTCTTTTAGAAAAAGCAAATGACAAAAACTATCCCCAGACTGCCCCTGGTCTTGCTTCAGTTGTTAAACCAGTTTGAGCGAAGAGTTACTAGCTATTTGTTAACTGCACACCTCCTGGCAATAGCTCTGGAGTACAAATGATTCCCCGCTGCCATGCAATATTGTGGAAAGTAAAGCTGAAACCATCCTTACTCAAGATTCTTTCAGGTGTGTCAAGAAGCTCTGGCAGGAATGCTGGCGGCTCCAATTCTTGGCCACCTACCTCAGCAGGCAAATTTGAGAAGAAAAAGATTTTTTAAAAAACAAAACAACGGAACAACAACATGTTCTTCATTATGACACATACACTGCAGGCGTTTTGAATACCCTCCTACAGTAGCGAGCTGATTTATCAAAGCCATGAAACACTTGCTGAGCTCTGTCTGCACCCAGAAAAGCCCAGAAGCGTACTGTTAAGTCTCATTAACATCAGATTAAAAATCAGTCCTCTGTGAAACTGAGGTATCACTAGTGAGGATGTGCTGACACTTGTACTCCTGCGCTCTTCTGAACAGTAGCACTCACTGGGATAAATCAGTAGAACTGTATAAAATTATTTTAGTTGTCTGACTACTTTTATTATCTCAAGTGTTTCTACTCTGTAACCTTGTGCTCTTTATTTATTTGAAGTCAAGAGGTTTAGTTTTTCTGAGCCCTTCCTGCCTATTACCTTATCGCCTCTCTTCCTATTACTGTTTCTTTCTTAAGCTATATACCTCTTTTTGCTTTTGAAGGTGCTGTGATATATTTTCCACACAATTTTTCCCCATATTCTGAATTAGGGAAAAATCTAATAATTGTTCTCTCTGTTCCCTTTTTTTTTTCACTTGTTCTTCTTTTCTGCATGATTTTAGGAGAGAATGAGTTACTTTGGATTTATGTATACTTGACTTTTTTTAAAAGATATTAAGTAGAGGGTATTTATTGGCTCAAGGACCTAAAAACTTAAGAAAAAAAGTAATGTTAAATTCACAGCATATCTTATGCCTCAGAGTACTTGGCATTTTCTCTATGAAAGATTCTGGAAGGAGCTGATAGTTATCTTGCTAATCTGCTGCATTTTCCTGCAATAAATAAGAGTAAAGCAGAGTAGTGGTTTTTTTAGATGTAAGGCTTAATTCTACATGTAGTAAAGGATTAAGTAAAAATATTACTTTTTTTTTTTTTTTTAAATCATACACAAGGGCCTTCTCAGGATGTCTACAACCCTTATGAAGTGAACAACATGTTCATGGTAACGGTCATATGCTTCCAGCCATTAATTCCTCAAGATTAGTGGCAGAATATGGGTATGAGATTGAGGGAGGTATGAAGGTGTATTTCCTTTTATATTATTCTTTGCCTGAAAGTCTTGGTCACAATGAAAAGCTTTGAAATCAACAGCTATCCATTGGAAGTGTTCTTCATTGCAGTGGGTCCAAGGGGAACAAACAAACTAGGAAAGGTCTGATAAAGGCTGGGCTTTTCAGAGAACTGCAACGAAATCTACTGAAAGCTCAACAGCCCTGAAGAATTCAGATTCAAACAAAATAATGGTGTGCCTTGCAAAATAAATAGCATTGAATGCTATATATTTATACACATGCTTGCAAAATAAAAACTGCTGCTTGTTTTCTGGCTTAAAGCCTGTATTTTCTCTGCCATGACAAACGTCCTTCCCCCAAACCATGATCTATCACATGTATCTGGAGCCAGGTTTTGACACACAGCATAACACCATGGCTCAAACTCAGTGTCTGTCGATGAACAGCCATCAATCGTTCAATCCTTTCAGCAAAATTTTTGAAAACATGAAAATCCCATTGATTTGAAATGAGACAGAGGAGAGAATTGATAAAGCCGTGTTACAGAACTGCTAGAAGTTGTGATTGCTCCAGCATCCTTCACCTGCACTTGGGTCTTTTCAGACTGCATTTGCACACACCCAATTAACACATAAATGTTCGAAGCTCCCCTGGAGAAATATTTCTATCATAGGGTCAGCAGCTTGGTAAACCTTTGGCTCTTCTAATCCTTTCATTGTGAAGAATGATATTTCTAATTGTCACTAAGTCAAGATCAATGATCCAATGTTTGCTAACAAGATTGCTTCATTTTGTTTAAATGGTGGGGAGAGGGACAAAGAGAGAACCCTTTCTGGATGAATTATTCTCTTTTCTTCTTTCGCTATCAGGTCTTTTGGGGCTGTTGGTCCTGTGTAATTCCTTGTATAGCTAGTGGAAGATTGCACTACAAAAACCAATCCTTTAAACCTCAGAAGACGCTGGCGAGGTCAACTTCTCTTGCCTTTCTCTAAAACCTGCTAAATGACTTGGCACATGTCCTGAGGAGACTTGCATGCTGCATCAACTCTTGGACTTTCCAGTTGCATACTTTATTCACAGAATTTCTTTCAGCGTTCAGAGGTCTGTGATGTCTGTCTGTGATGTCACTAATCTGACAACGCTTTTCTTAAGCGTTATCTGAAAAAAAGCCGATAAAAAAAAACACCAGTGCATCTCCAGCTGTTTTTTTTTTTTTTGCAATTGTGGCTTATTAAAATATCGTAATACAGGACATGGACACAGTTACTATAATCCTCGGAGAGTAGCAACCTTGATTGTGCCAGGAAAAGTCAGAGTGCAACAAACCCAACCTATTTGATTTAATCAAGGTAAATCACATTAGCTTCTCACAGAGATGCTAGTTCATGCACAGATAGTTGCTTCCGTCTCAAAGCAGAGATCAGCAGAATAGATCCTGCATGAATGTAAATCAGTAATCTCTCCAAACGTAAAAATGGTCACATTGTGCTTAGATTGTGCTTAGCTAGGGGAAAAAGAATTTTAAAACTGTGGCACAGCCTTTTGAGGGGAAATCTCTTTCAAACATTATGTCAGAACTGAGTGTCCAGATATTTCTAAGTGCACTAGGTATTAGCAATGTATAGTCCCTTTTACATCTGGGGACTACATACTCATTTGGGTGTTGGCCACGTTTGAAGGGACAGAAGGGTGCTTCTAAAGAATTGTTTCCAAATATACATACTTAAACCAGTATTTAGGCATGAACGTCAAATAATCATAAAAATGCATGTCCACTTACCACTGTACAACAGCATTGACATAGACACCAGCAGAATTACAATCATTTTTTGTTTAATCCAAAGACAAGAAAAAGTCACACAGCAGACTGGGGTGCCTGGTGAGTGAAGTAAAATATGTTATCTCTTGAATCTGGCAGTGGGAAGACATCAGCTTAGAACACCATGCTTTTTTAGCCTTGCCATATTTCTCCTTGATGCAATTCAGTCTTTACCCTTATTGTACACATTACACATTACAGCAACGATGCACCGTGTATATCCTTCAAAATTTACCAGTGTCCTCTCTAAACCTGGCTAACAGTATTTATTTTGGTATTAGTTTACATGAGGCAACAGGCTCTGCCAAAATGCCACAGACTGGGAAAGTCCATTTAGCAATAAAATTATATACTTGAAGTTTCTTTTGCTTTGCAAACAGTTTTCACATATCACTTGATCCAACAGGATGTTTAAAAAATTCTTCACATTACCTTTAAATGCAGATATTGTGAAACAAATGAAAATACATTCTGGGATTACTTCTATTGAACCCGGTTATTAGATTGCTTCACATCACAAAAATCTCTCCCACTTCGTAGTAAAACTTTGACTCTAATCTGTGTTGAGACTGATCTAAAGTATCGTATTTTCCTAATGATAAACACTATGTTGTTTGGAGAGCTTCAGGTTCTGGATGTGCTTGTCCTTACAGAAATGTGTGTAAATAATTCTGCTGAAGCTAAAAGCCCTGCACCGGTATTCATTAAATGACAGATAATAGATCAGTTTTGAACTACAGTCACAGTTTACTCCAAATTTGAAATGATTTTCCAAGTCAGGCATGGAGTTTTTTACAGCCAAATAAACGAACATTTATTTATCATTTTTGAAATATCAATCTATTGGTGGTTACCTGCTCCTTTAGGGTCAAATATTGCATTCATTTCTATCAAAAGATCTTGTAATACTTCATCAGGAGGTGAGGTTATAAATCTAACAGCTCTAGATATTTATAGTCTACTATCCCAAATCTCTTACCTGCATTTTAATCTGCAACTCTACAGTCCCAAATAGCTTGTTCTACACTGTTTCCTTCCTGATTCCTGTATTATAGAGTATACCTAGAAAGGCTTACCTTGAGCAATATTTTTCAAAAGCAGTTGGATGGAGGACAAATGGATTTTAACCAAGTCAGTACTAAGTTATTTATACCCACTGGGATATATACCTCACCCATGTGATCACTTCCTTTATCAAACCCACTTCAACATTTATTCATTAATTCTTCCATGAGATTCCTCAGGGTCATTATGCCCACGGTGTATCTGAGTAATACAGCTCCAGCCATGTAAAGGATCTATAGTGAGAAGTCTGTTCTGCAGGTGCACTCACCGTGTAGTAACTTTCCCTAATACTCTTGGCTGTAATTAAATAACAATCATCTCCTTGTTATTAATCACTCACAAAATCTCTGGGGCATGCAAATATGGCTTTAATGGCTTAGCAAGAGGTAGTGTTCAGTGGTGAAAGATGAGTGAAAACTTATACAGCTTTAAACACCGGCATTCCTCAGGGTTGAGAAGTCTGCTCTCGTCTATCCACGGTGGCTTGGATCCAAAGCAGAGTGAAATCCAGAGGAAGGTTGAGTCAATGAGCTTTGGAAAGGCTTCTCCTCATTGGGAAGGTGTACTTTCAGTCGGAGTCTGATACGGCTTCAAAGATGCAAGGCATCAAAAACAAGCTCTCCACTGAGTTTTAGTATGAAGAAGTGAGAAATCTGACAAATTGGGAATTATAAAAATACTTAGGTGAACAAAGGCTTGGCTCCTCCAAAGCCCTATGAACTCCATTGTCTTCAGAAAGGCCTTTAACGCTGTCTCCCAGAAGATCCTCATAGAGAAACTGTTGATATATGGGCTGGATGAACCCAGTGTGGTGGGTTGAAAACTGGCTGAATGGCAGGGCCCAGAGGGTGAGGGTTTGTGACGCAAGGTCTTGTTGGAGGCCAGTGACTAGCAACGTATGGCAGCCATCAATACTGGGTCCAGTATTGCTTAACATCTTCATTAACTACCTGGATGCTGGGGCAGAGCTTATTTTCAGAAGTTTGTGGATAACACTGAACTTAGAGGAGTGGATATGTCAGAGGGTCATGCTGCCATCCAGGGGGATCTTCACAGGCTGCAGAAACAGGCCAACAGGAACTTCATGAAGTTCCACAAGAAGTGCAAATTCCTGCACAAGGGAGGCACAAGCCCGTGCACCAATGTATGCTGGGGGGCCACACAGCTGGAAGGCAGCCTGGCAGAAAAGGACCTGGGATCCTGGCGGATACCACATTGAACTTGAGTAAGCAGTGTCCCCTTGCAGCAAAGAAGGCTACGGGTATTCTCAGCTGCATTAGGAAAAGTACTGCCAACATATCAAGGGAGCAGATCCTTCCCCTCNGAACTTCATGAAGTTCCACAAGAAGTGCAAATTCCTGCACAAGGGAGGCACAAGCCCGTGCACCAATGTATGCTGGGGGGCCACACAGCTGGAAGGCAGCCTGGCAGAAAAGGACCTGGGATCCTGGCGGATACCACATTGAACTTGAGTAAGCAGTGTCCCCTTGCAGCAAAGAAGGCTACGGGTATTCTCAGCTGCATTAGGAAAAGTACTGCCAACATATCAAGGGAGCAGATCCTTCCCCTCTACTGGTGAGGCCACATCTGGAGTAGTGTGTCCAGTTTTGGGCTCCTCAGTATGGGACAGACACAGACAAACTTAGGACAGTCCAAAGAAGGGCCACAAAGATGATTAAGGGACTAGAGCATCATCTCATGAGGAGGGGCTGAGAGATCTGAGACACTTCAACCTGGAGAAGGCTCAAGGGGATCTCATCAGTGCCTCTAAAGAACTGAAGGGAGGATGCAAAGAAGACAGAGCCAGGCTTTTTTTGGTGGTGCTCAGTGACATGAGCAGAGGCAGTGGGTGCAAACATAAACACAAGAGGTTCCCTCTGAACATCAGGAAATACTTTTTTACTATGAGAGCAACTGACCGCTGGCACTGGTTGCCCAGAGATGTTGTGGAGTCTCCTTCCTATCTCCTCCTTTGGTGTTATTTCAAAATCATCTGGGCATGGTCCTGGGCAACTGGATCTAGATGGCCCTGCTTGGGCAAGAGAAGTAGACAGGATGACCTCCAGAGGTCCCTTCCAACCTCAACCATTCTGTGATTCTTTATCAATTCAGTACTGACATGTTACCAGGAGAAGGACAGAGGCCAGTGGTATCGTTTCTGTGACCAGCCCTATCAAGGAACTTTATAGCAAAAATTATGCCTTAATAATATGAACATTAATTTTCACGTGAGTTTTGATGCTTCCAGTCGGAGTCTCCAGGGTTTGCCAGAACTGTATTTTTACTGCCCTGATGAGCATTTTCAGCCTGACAAATCAGAGTGGGCTTGACTGGGCATAGTAATAAAACATGAGTCCTCTGAGCTATTGATTTGCCTGTATGCCACCATCTTTTTTTTTCACTTCTCCCAAACATGCATAGAGTCTTTCAGGACTGAAAACTCTGGAATATGGAAAAACGTTTTTCCATTTTTTTGAGGGTAGACAGTGTGTTCACTTTTTTCACACAGCCTTGCTTTTTCATTCCTTCTCTTACTTTGTAGTTTTTCTCATTAATTTTTGTTATTCTCCTGTGAAAGGCAAACAGTGAGTCTTAAACGACTCTGACAAGAAGGTTGTCTTTCAGGACAGGTCCCATTAATTCTTTCTCAGCTCCTTTCACTAGACATCTGTAACTATGTGATACCCTCTAATTCTCTCCCTGTGAACATGCTTGAGCCATAGCTCTCAGCCCTTTCCGAGACCATAGAGTGGAGATGGCTGTGACCCACCCACAGTGCCAGACACGCTGAGGCACACCCTGTCACACTGTGGAGAGGTTAGCATCCTGCCCAAGGACATGCATTCCTGCAGGAAAAACACAGAATGATTTCTTAGACACACAACAGTGTCCTTTAGCACAGAGATCAGTGCTACAACTCAGAGCTAGTAAGTTCATGAAAAGAATAGTGAAACAATCAGCTAAAAGGGAAGCCTTTTCAAAAACTATTTTTCTTTTGATACTTTCTTTTTATTGAAAACTAAAAAGAACCAGAAGTCAAAGTAACTTTAATCATTGTTTTCTCCCCTTATGTTCTTGTTTTCCTGTCCTTCTTCCTGAGTTCTGAGAAAAATTAACAATAAAAATGTAAGAAACTATATAGATTTATTTTTTTAATCATGCCTTCAGGCTTTAAGACATTTTTGTGAGATTTAAAAGGAACAGCTGCACAAAGATGTAATTCACTCAGCTCTTCATACCAGAGCTGATCCTGCCTTGGGTGAGGAGACGTGCTACAGAGTGAGACCTCGCTGCAGCATTGCAGTACCGTGGCCATGTTCAGATTTCCAATTTAAGCATTCCCTATATCGACATGCCTGTTTCTTCCACTGACCTGGCTTTTGGTACCGACTGTAATTGGTACTACTCCAATCTGTCCTTTTGATGTGACAGAAATGCTTCCATCATGCCACTGGGCACAACAATGGAATGTATTTTGGGAGAGGGCTGCTGCATCCCACCTCTCCCTGGGGGAAGCATTCCTTCTGGTGTCACCTTTCTCCTTGGCTTTATATTATTTTGAACATATATTTCTTCAGTGAAATAACAATGTGCACCAACTGTAGTGCAAATAATTTTTTTTTTTTTTTTTCTATTAAAGGCTTGATGATGTACTTTGGGATGATAGTAGCACCATCTTGCTGCAGTGTAGTAAAATATAGGATCATGCAATTTGTTTGGTTATTCTTTGCTTTTTTAGAACTGGCTTTTAGTTCACCTGAGGTGCATATAAGGAAGGAGATGGATCTTGGTGAGCTCTGACAGATGTGCCACAGATTGAGAGTATAAGAGGTGTGAACATTTCCTTGGTTGAGCTCTGCACTAGGTGAGCTGCTGAAGTAGTGGGACACTTGATTTGGAATAATGGGTGTTCTTCATGTGTTGAACACCAGGAAAAATCCTTCTTGCCTTCAATATTTCAGGTTCCTTTTAAATTATTTTGTATTTGTTCATTTTGATGACTTTATCTTAATTGTAAATAAAACTAGAACAAACTGTTTACATCCACTAGCCAACCATATAACTATCCTTAAAAAAAAAAATTTAAAAAGCCTTTCAGTGCTTTTATTGCAGTTACATCACTTGTATAAAATACATCTGTTTTTACACATTATTTTTACAGTACCTTGGAGGAAGACACATATCTAGGTTAACATTTGGTTAATAGCTTGTCTTGTTACAAATATTTGCAAATAACATGTTGCATCCTGACTTTTACACCAAGAAATGACAGAGACAACTAAAACTGCCACCAGTCCTCCAATCTGCTGTAAAACTCCTCAGTGCTCTAGACCGACGTACAGATGTTTTTAAGGCATTTTTGTTTTAATGCTGGAAGAACACAAGAAAACTGTTGTCAGAAGAGGTTTTATGAGGAAAATATGAAAAACATACATGAAGGTGAAGTAATATTTTTTTAATCACTTAATCATTACCAGATAAAATAGCTATCTGATGAAAGGCAGCAAATACTCTGTGAATATCTAAAACTTTTTCTTATACCTTCATAATAGAGTATAGAGATATATAAAGAGAAAATATACTTACTGTGGGAGTAAGCAACTCTTTTGACTCTTTCACAGACATAACTTGCATTTTTTAAGAACCAGGAATAGTAGTCAACACAGTACCTAAAGATGTAGTTAGAGTTAGGAGAGTGGTAACATGTTATCTTTCAGAAGCACAGCTATATGCACATCATACTGCTAATATTGAATATGAAAATAAAAAGCTAGATTCTGGCCTTGATGTCATTAGATATTTGGAAAAAATCAGCTGGGCTTTATTCACTTAGTTTGAATACTAGAGGCCAAATCAGGTATCAATCGGTGCACTGGGGACCCATTTGGGTCTCAGCCAGTAACCACAGACTCTCGAAAATAAGCATTAGTGGTTGAAGACTGTCATTTGAAAAAAGCCCGATGGAGTATTTTAAGCAGGCAGAGAGAGAAACTAGAACCAGGTTTTACCTCATGGCTTCCTTTCTGGGGTATCTTCTCTGACCAACACAGAGGCACAGCTGAAAAAACCTACACAACTCCATCACGCAGGGATTGATCTTTTGTATGATCAGCGTGACAGGAGGTGAGGTCACATGGGACTCTCTGAGGATCGCCTGTGGACACCCTAGGAAAAAATGCAACTCTGAGCTAGGTCAAATACTTACCCCATTAAATTTCTTGCAATGTCTTATCTGGGCTATGAGAAACACGCAGATTAATAAGCTCATGTTGGTATCTTAAAATGAAATCTGAGTGAGGCAGATAACTGAAAAGCAAACACCACCCAGCCTGGCAGTGGCTTGAGTGAAAGCACAAATATTCTGTGCAACCAATTATTATTCATCATTACTGATCAGTTACCAAAAACCATGTTGTTTTTATTTAACACAAATGTAAGGAACAACTCTAAAGGTGTAATTTATTTATTGTTACCCATTTAGTCGGAGGTGCAGTTGCCACTGAAGCATCAGTTCTACACAGTGCTAAACAAAGAGCAGCACTGTACACTTACATACGCTACTTTAATGAAAAACTAACTTCCAGTTCCACATCCTGCCTTATATCCACCCTCTAAATCTGAATCCTAGATTAAATATGACTGAGGTAATCAACAAATAGACTCTCACTGCTCTCTCCCTCAGTTTTTTTAGCCTCATTAACAAAATATACATTATTTATGCAGAGATTATGGCTTTCTCTCTGTCCATCTCTCTGTCAGTTTACCCCTTCTTGTTTCTAGGGACTTGAATAATCAGCTAATTTTAGGCCAGTTTTTAGAAACAGGTAAAGATCCTCTGGATAAATACATTCCTGCAGATGTCATGAAAACTGACAAGTAACTAGAGGAGAAAAGGTCAATTTTGCCTGCACTGAGAGGAAGGTAGAAATAATTTATCCATTTTAGTATTAGTCTGCCAGGAGCCAGCTGGTTAATCAGTGGTTTTTCCTTCAAGTGACCACCATTATATCATTTTAATGTAAGAAAAAATCAGGAAAATGGTGTACCTGAGGATGGAATCCCTTTTCTACTCTTTTGAGACAACTAAAAGGAAAATATCTAGCTTACTCTATCCATTGAATCTTCTGCAGTCAGCAGCAAGACACTATTTGCACACCAAACATTTCATCCTGCCAGCAAATGCAGCTGTGCCAGACTGCAGAGAAAGCAATACTACAGCATAGCTGATGGCTGCTTGTAACAAAATCCTGAATTGCTATGCGGTTTTTCAGTGTCAAATACAAGTTCTCTTCAGACTCCCCTTCTGTTACAGAAAAAAGAAGGCAAGGTGAAAATGGGGGAAACTGAGAAAAGGTAAGGCAAAATTGAAGCTGTTTTAAGGGGTTTTCTTCGTCATATTAAGAGGAAAACCTAACATTCGCCATAGTCTTGACTTCTCCAAACCATTACTTGTCACACATCATCCTGCACCTTAGCTAACAGTTGTGTTACGATGGGTCAGAATCAAAGGACTTGCTAGAAAAAAAAGGCTACCAAGGCATGGCTAAAATAAGTGTGCAACTCCCTCTCCTTGGTATATTTAATAACCATGCTCTGAAGAGGGGGTGCAGTGTGAGGGCACACTTTGGGTTGCTGCGGTGAAGCCACCTGTGCTGCAAAGCATCACATCTGACCCTGGGGAGCTGCGTGCACCCACATCATGTTGTCCCTTGCATGAAGTAATCCTTCCAAAAGGATATCTCCTTGACACCAGCACTCTGAAAAACAAGGGACATCACTGCAAATGCCACTGTGGGGCTCTGAAAAGATAAGCAGGAACGAGGCTGTGAGAAGGAACATTCTGCATGATGTTGGTGTCTCCCTCACATGTACCCATTGCAGAGGAAGAGCCCAAATATGCAGAATGAAGACAGCTGCAGTGTGATCGTGAACTGTTTTTTCCTTTTGTGTAACTAGCATCAGGCTTTGGCCATGTGCAGATAAACTGCATCACCTGCAGAGTATAATCCCCTTAGACAGAGTAATTGCATTTCCAGGTTCACATGCCTCACATGCTTTATAGCTTTGGGCCATCTTATGTTATGCGATAGGAGAGGTTACAGAGGTTGAATCTGGACTAATGAATTTCTGTTGAAATAAGCTTGAGTTGTCTAGTGCTGACAAGAGGTTTAATATAAAATGACATTCACGGGCAGGAGGAAAATAAAAGCACTGCCAATGTGAAAGAGATCGCTATGAAACTATTCTTCTTCTGTCAGTGCTTGCCCAAGGAAGCAAGAGCCATGGAGGAGTATCAGGCAGACACTTCCAGCTCCCAAATTCATGGACGTCTCTGAAAACCTGTTGTGTGTCAAAGGCACTACACAAATATGAGGTTTAATTAGTCAGGAATTGGCAAGAGGAGCCCCATTTCTCTTAATCCTAGCAGCTTTGCATAGATGTCATTAGATTTTGTACATCTAATAGCATTTGACACACCTTGATTTTTTTCCACTCAATGGCAATTAAAACTGAATGATTTATTGCTTTAATAAACACCCTTCATGTTAGAAACTGAGCATGTGGTTAAAAGGTTTTAATATAAATTGTCCATGAAAAGGGATGTCAGAGTTCTGTGAATAATTAAAACTTGCTGAAGGCCATCCTCCAATGAATCTCAAAGTCTCCACCAAAGTGGGTGCTCGCTATCCTGCCTGATGGGTGTCAAGTGCTTTACCCAAACTGCATGTTTTGCCAGCAGAAATTCAGCTTTATCTAAAGGTAAATGGAATTACTGTAATTTCAGTTTGAATTGACCTATGGGAAAGTGAATTCGATTTAAAAAGCTGAAAGTTAAACACAGTGCTTTGCTTTTCATTTTTGTCAATCACTTAATTTTAAATTAATGCTGCATTTACATAATACTGTAGTTACTTAATACTGAAATTTCCTTTAAATTTATGTTGTCTTTAATTTTATTTGGATAGGATAGTCACATCATATTGCTGAAATTAATATTCTCAATGCTTCATGGTAATGTCTTACCTCCCTTCTGTAATAATTTTTTCTGTGAAATGTATTTTTTTTACTCAATTCATAAACTCCTAAAGATTTGGATTGAACTTTTAAGAAGAATTAAAGTAGGAATTTATTTCAGAACTTTCTTTTCTAAGAATTTTCTTTCCTAAGAAATCAAGTCAGTCAAAAGAGGGCAGAAAACTCAGAAACCACAGCTCTCTGTGCAGAGCTTTGCTCTTGTGTTTTTGAAATCGCTACATTATGGTCACAAACAGGTAAGTGACCAGTTCTTGCTGCAGAAAACAGACTTATCGCATATTAACTCAGCATCACCTCTTTCTGACACTGAGATTAAATTTTGCTGCCTGTGAAAAGCAATGCTATGGCTACTGTGAATAATTGAGACTTACAATATCCTTCCGTGTGTTCTCTAATGCGCACACTTGCATATTTTACCAATGGACATCCACTTTTGTGATGTAAGAAATGACCTCTTGGAATAATGTCTCAGTCCTCAGAGCATTGTGGATGCCCTTCATTGCTTTGTGATCTCATTCTTTGATTTATTTTCCCAAATGCATGATCGATATATGCAGGTAGAGAGCCCCTGTCATCACGGTTTGTGATAGAGAGGCATTTGGTGACTCTCCATTCCCTGATCTCATTGAAATCCCTGTTTCCCAGCCTTTTTAGAACAGGCTGGTTCCCAGTCCTAAATTATCCATGATCTATAGTGTTGCCCACCAGACAGCAACTGGCACATGAACAAATTCTGGACTTTGCACATCACAAGTCCAGTCACACACTCCAGCAACTCCCAGATGGCTGGTCGTTATTTAATCCTTAAGTGGAACTCAACTAAAGAAAAGAAGACATGCAGAGAACTTTGGTTTTGTGCAGAATTTTTTATGAATGACAATTAGTATAGCATATTTCTCTGCTTCCAGTCAAGATAGGAAGATCTAGTTCATCTTAAATTCTTATCTTCACACCATCAGGAGTGTCAAGAAGTCAAACTGTATTAACGTGATATGACATTGGCTCATTTTGGATATGCAACCAATGTATGTCCCGGGGAGTAAGATGAGGACTCTGGTATTTTGGATTCTTTCAACAGAAGTAAATGAGAGAAGGATCGAAAAAGGATATTTGGCTTCCTATATCTATGCTTCAAAAAGCCTCTTACATCAAGAACTGCTCCTTGGCTCAGCACCAGTGAGTCTTCTCCTTAGAAACATGTCTCAGTAGAAAGTTTTTTACTATAGTATTCTCAGGCCTCACAGGCAATAGCTTCCTCTTCCTCTTCCCTGACACTTGATGCTGTTGTCAAACTTGTTTTTCATGGTCAGTATTTTTAATTTTTATAACATTGTTTACTTCTGAAAGCAGATGCCCTACCAAGTTGTATGCTCTCAAATGCTTTCTTTTCTAATGGTATGAGTAAACAAAAGTTGTGGTTTTTTAAAAAAAAGAAGACAACCAACCCAACATATGCTGATAAACTTAGCCAAACAGAACAGCACTGGACACTATGAAAAACCTGATCAGAATCACCAAAAGCTACAAAAGTAACAGCACAGGATTCTGGTCTTGGATTATTACAACAGGCAAAACCAGAAAACCAAGGCACAAAGCAAGTGGCGTCTGCTCTGTGGTTATTCCCAATGACAGGAAAATTGAAGATTTGTGAAAGAACCTTTCTCTCAGACTCAAATACATTTACAACCCCCAAAAAACACACTACAGAAAAGTAAATTTGTGTTGGAATTTAGCAATGAGCTGAGGTAAATCGGTATTTAAAATATCCCTAGAATGGTGGAATTAGCAGGGAATCCAGGCCAAAACTCGGACTTTAGGCCTCCAGGTAATCCCAAAATGAAGACCTGAAGGAGTCTGAGTTGCATGGAGGCAGAGAGCTCGCTGCATACCCGATGTTCTAGGCCAGCTCTACCAGCAGAGAAGTCCGCAAGGATGTAGAGTTTCCCTTTGTGCAAGAATCTGCTGGTGATGCTCAGTTTTTCATTTTGCCTCTCCTGTTTTGACAGACTAACTACCAGCAGCAGTTTTCTCTTAGTGAGATTTATCAGGAATCCAAATCAAGGGCCCACAATTTCCTTTGACAATACCAGAATGATGCAGTTTATTTTTCCATGTTTCCTACTAATCTATCAGAAACCATATAATCAGCATTTCTTTTTGCTCTCCTCGCCTACCATCCTTCAGAATTTTCAGGCCTTCATTTGCTCATATTATCAAACTTTTTTTGTTGTATTACCTAAATATCTGAAGAGACCTCTGAAAAAGTATTATTTGACTTCCACTTTAGTTCTTCAGACTCCCCTAGTTTTATCTATAATATGAAGTCCAAATAATACTGAAGACCCCTGCAATTTAGTCTGATATATTATCTTTGCACTACTTAGCATCTGTGCTTCTCTTAGACAGTTGCCACGCAGAAACACAAGCATTTGAGGGATAGATTTCCAAAATTCCCTTTGGCAGTCCTCACCACCCAGCAGAACTCATGTTCCCACTCATTTATGGTAGCAGCAGAGTCAACTTCCATGGGGGGACTAAGAACAGCCTCTTACCAGAGCATCCTCAGAGTTCTTAACCTCATCACAGCTCTACACAGTCAAACTGGCAGAGCATAGTCCTAATGCCAGGAAACCCTGGAACTGAGACACCTGCTTATTCTGGAAAAGTGGGGAACATTTTTCATTTCTAGTCTTGAGCTGAGCACAAGCATTGTCCCAGCACTGGGCACTATAGGAGTTGTCACACCAACCTCAGTGGCAGCTACCAAATTTATCTTCCTAAAAAGATCACACTTCACCAAACAGCAGACAATCACAGTCCCAGTCTAGAATACAGGCACGTAGATTTTATCTGGATCCCAAGAGAGACATTCTGGATTTTTCCTCCATTATGAAATAGCAATAATATTGATGTGGTTTCCATATTAGTATCAATGTGGGAAAATGGACACCAATGTATCCCTCAAATTGACTTCCTTGTCTCCCAGGTCAATGGGGAGTATATAATCAGGAACTGTGGCATACATGCAGCTTTTGCTCTACCTTGCCTGCTGCAAGTGGTTTGGTTTCCATTGTGACCACTTGGAGCAAGGACACCAGACGGGGAGTGGAAGGACCCCAAGGGTACTAAAGATGTCTATAGAATGGGGCACATTTTATCTAGTTTTATGTGTCTATGATGCTGTTGCCTAGAGCTGAACTAGTCATCTTCAGTCCCCAAGACTGGGATTTGTGGCTGAGGTTTATTGCTGTTGTACTCCTG
The DNA here is from genome assembly GCA_013400335.1 of Eurystomus gularis. Taxonomy (NCBI): domain Eukaryota; kingdom Metazoa; phylum Chordata; class Aves; order Coraciiformes; family Coraciidae; genus Eurystomus; species Eurystomus gularis. Next base: position 268,526 of record VZZY01014228.1, on the reverse strand, counting down.
AGCTCTGCTCCTACTTCGCAAATTTGGGCATAGGTAGCCCGGACTCAGACACACACACACATGCTCAGCATCCAAAGTAGGTGCTGAACTCTTCTCGAGTTCAGACTCTCCTCCTAGCATTGAATCATGTACTTTTTCAAAGTATGTAATATTGTACTAAGTATAGATCTACAAATATAATTTTATTGCCAACATCAGTATATGGCGTGGAGTGGCACATCATCTTATATTAACTCTTTATTTTTCACTCTTTATTTTGGTGTTTAAAAGTAAGAACTGAGCTTTCCTGAAAATCTAGTTGATCATGACCCTTCTTTAGCTGAAAAGGAAGTCTGCAGTGTTGTAAATTCTGGGGAATCCTGGAGATTTCCCGTGGCAGGGATTAACTTAATCATTTTATTTGTACCAATAGGGAGATTTAAAGTGTGATACTTTTTCTTGGAATGAACAAATGTTAAGATTCTCCAATAACAAATCCATGTGAATATTGACACACAGAGTACACATGCTGATTCTATCACCACAGCGTAATTTGTATTTTGAATGTGCGATTGTGTATGATTCACAAATTTGGAAGCAGTTGCATAGATATTTTGGGTGTTTTACACACATGAGATCATGTAAATTATCCCTGTATGTTGTTTCTGTGTGTGGGAAAACTGGAAAATTTGGATATTGATACACTTTCAAACACACTACTCTTTTTGCTGCACAAGGTGTAGCTACTTACTGGTAGCTGAGTAAAGTTTCAGTGTCACACCAGGCTTGAAGGGTGGCGTAGACAGTACTGAAGAAGGCAAATCTGAAGGAGGGAAAAGAATATAACTTGTTTTGACATCTTAAACAAAGAAAAAAGAAAAAAGAAGGTTGATTGAAAGAACAGCAGAAAAGAAAAAAAAGCTGAAGTCACAGATCACTAATAAACACTTACATAGACATTGATGTATAAATACATTCACAGCCACCTGTTTCTATATATATAATTTTATATTCCAGAAACGCACCGACTGACATACTTTATTATTTTCTCTGCTCAGTCTCACCTGGCTCTGTTTGCATCAGTTTGCTGGTTTCTTGAAGCGACGCTGTCTGCATCCAAAATGAGTCCATGTCAGCTGTGGGAACAGAAAGACACATGCTTTGTGTCATTCAGGATATTTGTTATTTATCTGTCTACTAAGAATAATTGCTATATAGGAGACAGCTCAACAGCCAGACCCCCTCAACTAGTACTTCCAGTGGCATATAAAAATTCCAAGATGAAAAAGGAAGGGCAAAAGCTGTACTTTGCTAGATCTTGAAAAGTTTGTGGGCTAGGGCAGAGTAGGATTTTAAAAGGTAAGTTTAGCAAAGATCAAGAGAAGCAGCTCTATATTGCTTTTCCACAGGTCTGCTCACCAAATTTGGAACAAAAAGTGAGGGAGAACCAGGGTGGCAGAAGTGTCCATGAGAAGCAAGACTTAGTTTTTTCCCAAAGGATAAGAAATTACAAGATGGACCCTACAACTGATTTTAGCACTTCTACAATAAAGAAATTGACTTACTAGTACATCCCAACCTCCACCTCAGAGATAAGGTTTCAGCTTTTGGCCAAACCCCACTGCTAGTAGGGTAAAGCAGGTACCAGTCCTCCTCACTGTACTCACTGGGACTGTGCTGCAGAGCTGGTGAGGGGGCCGAGCTCCCTCCAGCAGCTGGAGGGGGTCGAGCTGTGCCTTGCGGTCTGGAAGCATCCACATGTGGTGATGGAAACCCCAAGCCTTTCATGCCAACTGGTTTTGGCCATGGTGGAAAGCTCGTGGTAGAGATTTCACCCCCTTTCTGGGCAAGGGGGATCCTCGTAGCTGGAGAATCAGGAGAGACAGAGGGAGGGCACCAGCAACACACTGTACATGCTGGTGCTCAATGGTAGCAGCAAACATAACATGTTGGTGGACTATTGTATCTAAAATACACCCAGAAAATCCCATCTAACCCTTGAGTGCTTCCCCTGGCAGGTGAGCAGCTACCTCTTCATTTCATTTTCAATATGGAAACATGAGGAGTATAGTTGTCTTTGAATATATAACTGAGAATATTTTAATGTGCACATTTTCATAAACAAAAAAATACACGGAAATGTTTCTGTAAAATGGTTGTATTTTTCCTTCTTCACAAAAATTATTTTTCTTTTCCTCAACTGCTTGACTGCAGAGGAAAGAGGTGAAAGCTCTGGTCTGTATGAAGGGGAGCAGGTACTGCAATTTGAGAGCTGACAACATCTTGTCACACTTGGGGCTAGAAGAGATAATAAAGAGCAATTCAAAAGAGCTTATAAAAAGACAGCAGACAGCCTAAGGAAAATTTAGAAATTTTGTTGGAGAGAGAAGAAGCTGCAGTGGCAAGGAAACATGAAGTCAAGGGCTGAATTTCTCTTGGCTTCTACTATGTGCAAGCAAGTGTGAAGCCCTGCTTTTTGGCTTTCGAACTGAGGCAGACTAGTGCTTTTCTACCTTGTAGCCCTGTGGCGGAGTTAAATGCATTGAAGTTTACGAAATGCTCGGGCATCCACCCAAAAGTAAAATACAAAAAAAAATACAATTAAAAAGGAGAGGAAACACTTTAAAAAGTCTTTTTATTGTTGTTTAAAACAACCACCATTTTTTCTTTACTCTTCTGCCCCTTTAGAAACCTTTTTTTTAAAATAAAATGGATTTTTACGATAATTCAGTGCATCATTGATCTGATCTTTTGCTGTTTCAAACAAACTTTTATCCTACTCTGTAACTGGAGTTCAACATCCCAGTGTTGTGCAGCAAACACACATGATCAGCTGTCACGACGTTAATCAAGAATAATTTAATGTTAAGTCTGACACTATTTGCTTACTTTTAAATGTCCACAGATGTTCTGCAGCTGGTTCCCCTCTTTTGTTTGGGTCTTCCTGTAATTTCATGAAACTTGAAAAAATCGAATCTAGGTCTTTGAGGCACAAGAAGATAGGGTTAGAACACACTCCATCCATCACATATTGTGTGATGGAAAGGAAAGAAAATCAGATTCTCGTATAATAGAAACAACTGTTGTCTTTCTTAATGAAAGTAATTTTTGAAAAATGTTTTTTATTCTATTTGTTTCTTTAACAGGAGAGAAACATCCTAGAGCTCTCAGCACAGGCAAACTTGCCACTGGTTGCACTAGCTGCCTGTTTTAATCAAGCACTGAAAATGAGGAGTAGTCATGGGCAGCAATGACAGGGGAGCATCTGAAGTGCAGCTCAACCTGGCAAAGCAGTTTTGGGTGGAGGAGCCACGCAGAACACTTGCTGAATGTATTCAACTCCTTTCTGAAGATAACTCATGTAAAGGTAGGAGGTAATTTGTGCTGAGACCTAAGGAAGGTGCCCATTTAGATTAGGAGCATCAGGTAGCCTCCCCAGTCCAAGGCTGAAGTCTGTAAAAGCTTTAATCCCAGGCGGTTTTGTTCATTCCCCTACTAGAAGACCTTGAGGCTTAATTTAAAACTTTGTAAATTTTATTCATATTTGTAATATAAATATTATATTATACTTAGAATAATTCAAAATATTACTCTATTTCAGGGGTAATAAAATATATCATAATGTGTACATATAAGTAACAATAAAAATATAAAGTAATATTTTTAAAAACTAATTTTACATTATGAATATGGAGTATTCATTGCAAGTGCTACCTGGATGTGGTTTTCATTGTTGTTCCTGTTTCCTTTTATTCCTCAGCACATACTTACCCAGGTCAGAAGATGTGTTACTGGAAAATGTGTAATTAATAATAGGAGACTCCTCCAACATCTCCCAAAAGTCAGACAGATTTCTCCCTGCAAATAGAAATGGTAACAAATATATTAAAAAGTCTTGTTTCTAGTATAAGTCATCACTGAGAATAAACAGGGCAATATTTTGGGGTGGAAAGGTTTTAACTTTTACCTGTCTGCCCTGTCATCACACAGATGTAGATACAATCTGAATCATTGCTCTGACGCACTGAAAGGTAAAAAAAAAGTAAAACAGATCATTGTTACCTGTTTTTATTATATTATTTTATCTCAAACAGTTGAAAATGCAAACACAAAATGGTATGTGGCTACTGCAGCCTGCCAGATATTTTCCTTCTGATCTGATTTTTGACAAAAACCTTGAACCAGCATCAAATCCAAATGCTAATATTTCCAGGGGAAATATTTGTATCTAATTAAAATTGTAAATTACAAGTATTCTTATGTGGAAAGAAAAATGATTCAGATAGTATAGCCCATAATTCATATTTGGGAATAATAATTCTTTAAAATATCAATAATAAATAATAATTCACAAAGCTTTCAAATAAAACATAGCTGCTCATAGAAACATATATGTGTCCATATTACACATATACACATTCTATATATGTATCTTGTTCCTCTAAGGAGAATTTGTTTACAACTTTGCAAGAAAAATGATGCTGAGTAAGAGCATAAAGCTTTTATATACCTTTCTATGGTTGTTTCCATGCCAGGAGTAAATCAGACAAATGAGACAATTATAAAAGTTAAAAGAAAATGCAAACCTGAGAGAATAGAACTGGATTTGAAAATTTCCGTGAGATAACTGGTGGAGTTTCCAATAATATCAACCAGTAAAGCTGTAAAATCTAGGCAACAAAATAGAGAAAGTTTATGATTGAAAACACATATTCTATCATCTATGCTAAGTAAAAAAAAAATCACTTTTATATGTGATCATATTTTGGATATATTCTTATATGGGACAATATTTAAAATATTTTAAAGTTCAAAATGTTTCTACTGGATGAGAGTAGGTTTAAGAAGCCACTGGAGTACTCTGCAGAAGCGTATTTCAAAGATGATATGCAAAATAGCACCAATGTGCCTAAAAGTCAACTTAAATGGAAATTATCTGTTCAGGAGAACAATTTAAAGTAACACTCTGCTTTGCTTAAATGTAGAAGATCCAGACCCTGTAGGCTTTGCCTGCACTAACCACCTTTCTTCCCTGTAGGACCTTTCAAGAGGTATCTGATTGTCACCTCTGAGGCCTATTTCAGACATACCAATGATGTTGTCGGCTCAAAAAATGGCTAGTGGTGCTGTGGCATTACAACTTCTTCCTAACAGGTTCTAGCAGGTCAATGTTCGCACTTAGAGAGTGACAGACATGAGTCCTGTGTGGCCTGGATTTTTACTACTTGGGAGGATGCTCTAGTCATTAAAATATTTTGGATTTGGGGCAGAAAGATTAAAGTTTCTCTGTTATCCTCCAAAGCAGACTGGGTCATTATGCAGTAAGGCTTGTGAGATGTGTGGGTCCAGAAAAAGTCACGAAAGCTGTTGTGGCTCATGTGTGTGGTCATCTCATGCAGCCTGGAGAGTGTGAGCTCTGGTCCCTAGCTGCTGAGCTGCTCTTGATATCTTACATTAACTAGCCATAGAATCCAAGCACTCAGATCCATCCTGGTATGTTAAATACTGTGAGATCAGGGGTGTGAATGAGGATTGTAGGAGAAGGATTTGCACATTTTTCACTTCATTTACATTCTTGCTTTTCAATCCTATTGGGCTCATTGGCTTACTGGAGTCTCTTGGTGCTGAGAAGCCCTTGTTCATCTCCTGTGGGTTACCTCAGGAGAGTGGAAGTGGCTAAGGCATCATACATTGTCGGGTTATCTCCTGGGCTGCTCTTAGTATTCCAAGGAAGAAAAGGAGGTCCTTCTTCCATGTAAACCACACCACCAGTCATTTGACTGATGGATCCATCCCAGACTAGCTGGCTGGATGCAGCTATCTGAGACTGAGTTCATTGCGTCTCCCCCAAGGTCTAACTCATAGTGAGTTATGGCTGTTGACCTCAGTATGGCGATGCTACCCGTAAGGATGAAATCTGCAGAATTCAAACTTTCAGCTCCAATTGAAATAATTCAGCTTAAGCACATGCAGTTTCCAACCTCTCTTGTGTACCCACCTGTCAAGTCATTTGTCCCATTGCTCAAACAGTAGCAGTAACGCATAGGGAACTTGCCAGGGTCAACATTTTTCACATTAGAGACTGTAGGGAGGGACAGAGAAAATATCAGTATCTTGATGCACAGGCTGCATGAGAGAAAAAGCTCGTGCGCAGAGCAAAGCGTGGAGGCACTTACTGTTATAAATGGTGACTGACACTTTGTGGAAGGCAAATGAGCTGTAGGATGTGACACTCAGCAAAGAGAAGAGTTTTTTGGTACCTGCAGAAACACATGCCCATGCTATTAACAGTTGGAACAAATTATGAGAACAGTGTGTTTTGACTCTGCTCGTTTAATTTCTAAAAGACTCCCGAGGTGCTCTACTATACAGCTGCCTGAGACTCAATTCTTTCTCATTCCCGCTGACGGAAGGATTATTTGTAGTCTTTTTTTTTTTTTTTTTAAATTCAAACCACACTGGATTATAAAGCACTTTCTAAAGGCATCCCATAAGTAATTATGTTGTGTCTATCTATAAACATGCACTGATTTCTAAATGCTTTGGGGCAGACAGTGACCTGAGTTATAAATGTGCAAGGGTAACGTGCTCCTAGGATTGATTCTGGAGGCAGACAGCATGCATTTATGGCTTCTCCTGCTAACACTGTTAGCCCTTTATCACACCGACTGCGGGGCTGGCAGCCTGTGTGACCTGCTCAGCCTTGTTACGTTACCTCTGAGCGCTGTGTTCAGCATGCTGTTCACCAGCTCTGTCAGGTTAATAGCAGCCAGATCCATGGACTTTGCGGGCAGCTCTGAAAAAGAAAGGGTGTCTGAGCAGCTGGCTGTGTGAGGGTGCAAGGAAATGTCCGTTAACTCCCTGCTTACATACAGCAAAAATCTTCCAGAATGGGAAAAACAAAATGAGCAGAGCAGAGTGCACTGAAATACCTGTGGGGAGAAAATAAAGATGCCAGCAGTGTAGAGAGGGGTCTGAAAAACAGCAACCTCAAATGGGCAGTGCAATGGGAGGCCAAAATGTAGGTCGGGCTCTATGTCCCCTATTCCCTTGAGCGTGCCCTTGAGCGGGCTGCCCAGGAGCCCAGCCAGTCCCGGCCGTTTGGTGCCCTCTCGTGCTGGGCAATCGGTATTTCCTGCCCAAAGAGCAGCACATCTCTTTGCAGATCACAGAGGAGAAAGTGCCTAGGGAATGTTTCCCCTTTCCCGATGCTACATGGAACTGGGATGAAAATACAAATTTATTTTTTTTACTGCTGCCTTGAGTGCTCTATAAATCCACCATAGCTGAATCATATTTTTAATTTTAATGTGTTTTCTTTCTGTTGAAGTTGCTTATTCTTTTTTACCAAGTCAAAATTTCTGAACATGTTCTTTTTCTGCCCTCCCACAAAGTCATGCAGAAGCAGAGCAGTATGATATCCGCGTGTGTGCAAGAAGGAAGGTCTCTGTGTGCATGACAGAGAGAAAAAGCAGAGCAGGATGGAAAAACAAAGCCAAGATGGGAACAAAATGAAATCTGGGGAGAAACACAATTTTCCAATGTTATTTTTAACTAATTCAAGACAAAGCTGCACCCCGGGGCTGAAGCAGGGATTGCCCACAGCATGGAAGAGAGGAAAGGGAAAACAAGAGGGGATGAAGAGCTGGGAAGCAGAGAAAGGAAATAGAGAAAACAACATTTTAGATTTCTGGAAGGACAGAGGTTAAACTGGCCAGGGACCTGGGTAAGGCCTGGGTTGGGTGAGGAGCCCTTGCTTCTGTTGGGTTGGGGCTTAGAGACTGCGGGAGAAGGTCCCATCTGCTGATAACTCCGTGGCCACCACAATACCTTCCACTCCCATTAACACCCCCACACAGGGTCTCCTGAAGTGCTGCATGTTACCTGCAGTAGCCAGCACTGCCACTTGCTTCTCTTTCTTATTTTCTCTTCTTATGATGCATGAAGCTGTGAAGTGAAGAAAGAGATTGAGAAGCAGTTTTTTCTGTTGAGATGCCAAGCAGCTCTCAGTTGAGCTGTCTGCCTCAGACATCACAGAACAAGTTGAAGTGCAGGAGTTTGGTGCTTAGGATCCCTATCTCATCAGTGGAGAGCTGAGTGCCTCCAAAGAGTCATCCAGAAGGCTACTCAAATGAGCCAGTGTTAGCAAATGCTAAACTCCCATGCCTCGCTGAAGCTTCAGCTTCTCAGTTCACTCCAGCTCTTCAGAGACAAGTTTTCTCCTGGGTGCTGGTGGTGAGAAGGGCTTGTTGCAGTGGTGGTGATGCCCTGCTCTGCATTGAAATCTAATGGGCAGAGCTCTCATCAGGGAGTAGGAAACCTGGGTTCAGCTTCATCTTCAGTAACATGAAATCTACAGGACTGGAAGCAGCACAAGAAAGAGTAGATGTGACTGCATAGTCTGGCTGTTTGTACCTAAACTGGCGAAACCTGGCTGGTTGTCCTTGTTCATACAAAAATCTATGCCTTGTACAGAAAACAATCCCTGGATACAGCTCTCTTTCTCCTTCTCTTTATATAGATGCATATATATAAAGGAAAAATAACCTGCAGACAGCCCATGGTACAAGGCCTGTAAATGTGACTCCTCACAGAGTGGTAGTCAGCAGCATTAACAGCACTCACTTAGTATGAGCTAAATTTGGACTGAAAACCTGGGTGGTAGGAGGTCTTCTAACCCTTCTCTCTTTTTCCATATAAACCTTTCTTACTCCAGATTCATGGCACAAGATCCAAGAACAGACTTTTGTCATCATCTGGTCCACCCTGCTGCATGGCACCAGCCCTGGAGCTCCAGCCCATCAGACTTGCCTACGCAGAGTGAAAGAACCAAGCCTCCCACAGATGTGGAAATGGGGCTATGGGAGCAATTGGGAAAGAGACACTTGGGTTGTTCCCTGGGAAGCACCAAACCCTCATCCTTACCTGTATTGAATACCAGGAAGAGACATAGAAATCCCAGACTCATTTTCGCTGCCACATGCCAGCAGAACCACTGCATTATGGACTCTGATGTCTAGCAGGTTTGGCTGCTCTAGGAGAAAGAAATACAGTTTTGGTGGTGTTTGTGTTATTGCAGGATTTTGTTCCAACTCTTGTCCCAGAATGTTGTGACCATGAAAGAAATATTAGCATTTTAGGATGCAGAGAAAAGATTGGCAGGGTAAATGGCAAAGAATCAGAAATCACACAATCAATATTTCCATGTATGTGTGGGTCTCATGAGCTTAGTATGTAACTCTTTATTTTTGAGTCCTATGTGACTGTGGATTTGGATGAACTTGGTAAGATTGTCTATGCAGCACAATGGCATGTCAGATGTCTACACACTTTCTTTTGAAGCAAGATAAAGTTTACTTATGCTCAGTTTCAGACCAGGTATCTGTTGAGCCTCTTTTCTACAGAAAAGTTGCTTGTCCCAGTCACTCCTGCTCTTGTATTTCTGTAGTTACTTATTGTCCCCAAGATGTGTCCTGTGTTGCCTTGACTAGTTGCTTGAGAGGGATTAATGGTCCTCTGCCTTTCAGACAATGGACTGCTTTCCAGGTTTCAAAGATTTAATTAGAGGTGGTTAGAAAAAAAAGAAGGGAAGTCCTTGCTTCTTTACATCTTGCCCCATTTTAGTAATATCAGAACACACCCAATAGCTCTGTAGTTGTCAGAAAATGAGGGATCATACGAAAATTAGAAAAAAAAGACAAAAAAATTTTTTTTTAATCCTATCAGAGTAGCTAATCTTGCAAGTACTCAGCAAATCATTATCTTGAAGATAATACTGTTTGATTAGCAAACTATTATCATGTTTAAAATCTTTCTCATATTTAATTCACTAGAGAATTAGCACATTCTGAAAATAGCTGATTTGTTCTTAGCAGTTCTAGAGACACTCTTCCTTGGGATGCTGAAACAATATCAAGCATTTCTGTGTTTGAAATGTCTGTGTTTGCTCATCAGATGAGTCAAAAGTATTTAAGTGCCAGCTCTGCTAACTCAAACAAAGCTCTGAGAAGCTGTCTGGGTAGTTCATCCCATCTATTCAGTCCATCTGCCTAATTCTTTTTACTCGACCCCAGACTCATTCTCATCCACAGTTCCTGCACAGCATGGGCAGAAGAGCTGGGCTAAGGCAGAGAGAAAACCATGTCCAAAGCTCACTCCCTAGACTTCATGCTCTGTCACCTTTCTGTAAGATGGACTAGTGATGCATGGACAGAGTTCAATGTCCACAGACCAGTCTAGCATCAAAAATTCTAAGCTTGGCTGTTCTTACAACAATATTTGGGATGTGACCAACAAATAGGCTACAGACCATTAATGTGTTGCTGGCATGAGAATCACAGGGCTTGAAACCCCATCAAGGCAGTCTCTTTTTCCAGTAACTGATATTATGAAGCATACTGGGCATTCTAACATTTTCTATAGACCTGTGGCTGTCTCCTTAGCTCTGGAAGACCTATGTTATGATGAACTGTGCTTCACGACGACTGTTCAGAGTTTATGGGCCACAGACCTCCCTGAGCAGGTTCCCAATGACTCATTCCCTGCATGCAGGGTGTGATCAGGTTGCATGGCCAATGCTGTCTCTGTGTACTGCAGCCCAAGGGAAATGTGTGTAACACATGGCCAAAAGCAGTGCTGCCACCATACCATCCCTGCAGCATAAGGCTGGTCTTGGCTGGAAGGTCTCTACTGCCCAGATGGGGAAAAGAACCCAGAACTCTGTCCTTCATGAGGATTTTTGTCTGTGTAGCAAGTGAGAAACTCAGACTTAGGAGGTGGGAGGAGAGTCTGTCCCTACACATGGGGGGTCACGCGGTCAGTGGTCATGCCAGAGTGCCGGAGTGGGGAGACTTGACATCCAGCACATGCTTCGAGGAACATGGGCTTTCCCAGGTTAGCAGTGAATCATGCTTGGACTAACACAGAAATTCTTGGTGAGGCTATTTCACAGCCTGTTCGGCAAGCACAGTTGTTCCTCAGAGGCTCACAGTAGAAAAGTTGATAGACTGTAGATAATTTCCTGTCAGGGATCTAACTTCATACTGATTCATTTAAACTGACCCAGAGCTGTTCATGGTGGAAGGATAGAGAAAACTGACAGAGAACTCAGCGCAGCAGGCTAGGACAGGGGCTAGAGAGAGCACATTCCCAGGAGATAGAGAAGAGGGAAGAAAATTGAAGCATGAAGGAACTGTTCTGCCAAAGCACCTTAGGAAAGAGAGAGAGGAAAAAAAGCAGCTGTAAAAGCAGAAACAAAATTGAAAAAGAGTGAGAGACAAGGTTATGCTCGGGAGTATTCCATGCACATTTAGAGATGCTTTCCTGCTCACCTGAATTTGCAGCTCCTGGCTGTCCTCCATGCTGAGCTGCTCCTCCACACTAACCAAAACACACAATTTTCTCCACATACAATGCTGATTTGCAGCAGGAATTTGGAGTAAGAATTAGTGTGGCCAGAACACTCGTATTTAACTGAGGTGCGATTACACACTAGGGGTTCAATCAAACAAAATATCTAACAATTGGGATAATGTGCAATCCTGGAAGATCATAACAAGACAAATCCTTTGTAGCAAAGATATGTTAAATAATGCTAGTATAAAATGAGTGGAGAATCCTCCATTGATGGGAGGGTTTGTTTGGCCCAAATGCCAGATTTAGCACTGTGCCTTCCTCTGGACAGTACAAGATGCTTAAAAAGAAATTGCAGAGAAAACTCAATACTAAGAACACCACTTAAGAAAGGACTGTCCCTACTTCTTAGTTGGTAGAGAATAATTTAAATTTGAAGTATTACGTTTTAGCTGCTTTCCAAAATATTTTCCCAGCATTAAGCTTCTGAAGATTTACGCTGCCCAGTTAAATTTCAAAGCCAATTGTGACAAATATTCCTAGAACTGCTGCCTGAAATACCTTATCTCTCAGCAGTGTGGATATTAGTATTCTTAACTCCTACAATACATGTCATGTTTGTGTTACACTGGTTATATGATACCTAATTTTTATGTATTAGAGACAAGACTGTATTATTTTGTAACTGTATCTCTTTTGTTTGCCAGCATAAGTGACACTACTGTGGTGACTAAAGTACATGTCCAGATTGTAAATATGAAACCCTCATTGTGCTCCAGCTTAAAATCACTAACAATTTCCATTTCAAATCATAGTGCAATTCACAGGCACTGAAGGCACAGGTGCTCCACAACCATCCCATAAATTGACTCTCAGTGAATATTTTCCTTCCAAACATTTATCTGATACACGCTGCAGGTCAAGCTTTTAGTTACAAATTCTTCTTCACCTGTAGTGGGTATGAAAATCCTTCTCTTGCATTTATTTTAAGATGAACAATATTAGTAGAATCATTTTACTTAGAACTGTTGATCCAGAGTTCCCTGAACTGCTGAACTGGAGGTTTTAATCCAGTTCGGATTACCTTTATACACTTATGGGGACCTCTTATTAAATATCTTTTTGCTCTTCTGGATTAACTGTAATATTAAACCGACCTGCTTATTAGCCATGCTTCATTTGAACTAACTTTAATATGTCAGGTAACCATGAAGTTTTAATTGTTTTCATTTTTCTTGTACACAGTGCAATCAGATATCGAGTAGTTTTCCTGTGTCTTCATGCTAAACAGAGCAGACCAGAAGTTAAGAGACCAAAGGGAAAAAAAAGAAAGTCCTTGAGTATTAATTTCCTTACCTTCATTCAGTTCCAACATCTAAAGGCCATCTCTCATTTCAAGCACACCATCATACACCAAGTCTAAAGAAATATTGCATGTTAATATGAAAATATATCCGTGTTAAAGTTAGACACTTCATTAACCTTCTGCAACTACTTTTTAACTTCAGATTTATTTGTATTAGAATTTAATAAAATATAATAAATATGCATTTAATACAAATACACTTCATTTGCTACATTTCTACCAAGCATTAATAGCACAGTTGAAATGGTTTCCTCCAAGTAAGTGAAATCACTGAGATTTGGAATAGTTAATATCAACTTACCTGATGTCTCTTGACAAAGATTATTATCTTCAGAGCCTATATAAAATGGGAGGTTATTGCCAAGCCTTAATAATCACTTCGTGAAAGACTTTGAGTAGACAGGCTTGATAATCTTTCTTTAAAATCCTGTGAAAATTGTTATCCTAATCCCAGAAGGACTAACTAGAGGTAACACAATCATAAGCACACAAAGTGCCTGTTGAATCCCACATGGAAAGGCTCCGTGGGCAGGTCAGGTGAGGACTGGAAGCTCCTTTTGGCAGTAAGGACAGGAGCTTCGGAGCTGAAAGGATTTTTTTCCTTTTTAAAGGGACAGCTCGTCTCACTGCAATTAAGCCAATGCCACCTCTGATGGTGAGAGGTAGGCCAGGGTAAACCCTCTGGTAAAGCTTTAGCATCCTCGGAGACAAGATTTAAACAAGGGGCATTGTTGAGATGATGGAGAAGAAATCTGAAGTGTATCTTAAATGTGAAAAATCAAAAGGAAGAAAATGACAGATAAAATAGAAAATTGCCTGGCATTGTGGGTAAGTGTTGAGGAAGGAAGAGAGATCTGGTCACATCAATGACTTAGGGCAACTTCAGTGATGATGAGTGATGTTTAGTATTACCCAAGAGATGATCACTACTGGGAGCACTGGGTGAAATTTTGCTCCCATTTACTCCTGTGGACTGCAAGTTATTCCTCTGAAATCAGTGAGTTTAGATGCAACATTGTTAAAAGCAGGTAATCATCCATTTAGTAGTTTTATCATAAGCCACCAGACACCTCAACATGTGAATTAATTCAAAACCTTGGAGTAATTAGAAAGAGGCAACCTCAAAGGATTCACAGTCAGTTCATGGAATAAAAAGCACTTTAAGGATCTCCACAAAAGCTCAACAAATATATATTTTAACTCCTGTTAGAAAGAGAAAAGACAAAGAGGAGGCAGCAGATGAGACGCACGGGATGGCTGCATACAAATTGTTGGGAAAGGCCCTCAGCATCTCACTCATTTTTGAACCTGACTTGGGAAACTTTGGAGCATCTGGTCAGGAGCACTCTGGGACTGCCCTTTCAACGTCATTGTCCTACCAATACTATAGATATTTGGGTTACAGGGCTTCCCAGCAGTACTTAATTTATTATTGTAGATACTGCTTGGGTAACTAGTATGTCATCAGGCTTTTTTTTGTTGTCACTTGTCTTTGATTGATTGTATTGTTCCCATCTTGCACTTCCACCAGTTAAGGCAAAGAAAGCTGTGATGTTACCCAAAGAAGGAAGAAACTTGCTTCAAGTTCTAAAACACTGCAACCTGCCAGTGTGTCAGATGTAAGCGATTTTTCTGGTTTCAGATTTCAATCATATGCTCTGGTGAGCCCCGGTTTCCACAGAGGAGATACTTATGGGATCATGTTATGTGTATGGTGGGCTATGTCTCTGCCTGTCCCACAACCCTGCCTTTATCAAGAATGTCGGAAGCTGGAAGGCAACTGCAGACACATTTAACACAGTTATAGCTGGTAAACATGATGTTCACACACGTACCTGCACACACATGGCTAATCATACCTTTGTTTTCTTTCACTCTGCCTTTCAAGAACAAACATTATCGAATGGGATGTCATTTCATCTAAAATTATCTAATTCTATATAGAAGTCACTGCTGTGATAGAGGGAAAATTTTCATGACTCGTGACTAAATGCTGCAGTTTTATAAATATGGAAACACCTTTTATTTGACAAGACTTACTTTTACTGATTTAATCATTGGTTGCTCAATATCTCATCAAGAAGGCTGGGATGAAAGTCCTCTCTGTAACAGCTGACAAAACCAGGTATAGCCAGGAAAATGTGTGTGCTGGGATCAGTTCCAACTGTTTGATGTTTGGCTATGAGAATAATTTGACTTTCAGCAGGTTTTACCTCATGCTGCGTTTTACCCTGGGACTCTGTAATTTTAACTTTCCTCAGCTGCAGAGCAATGCCCAGGTGACCAGGGAGGGGGCTATTGTTCAGGCCCAACTTTGGCTCCGGGGGACAATGCCACGTTCTCACTCAGAGCATCACTCTGAGCAAGTTGCTTTCTCAGGAGTATAGTCTTTACATGCCTCCTTTTTCCAGCATCTCTTTGTGTGACAGCACTGTGTCCATAACTAGTATCCCAAAATCCAGAAGAAGAAAATCAAACATTTTTGGCGTCTTCTTAGTAACACAGTATAGGCACATAATTCATACAAATTACTGAATAAATGCATTCATTTGCTGAAGGCTATGCAGGGTAAGTCTCTGCTAATGGAATTTAAATAAATGCATATTCAGGCCAAACGCCTGTGATTTATCTGTAAGAGAGAGGACAGTGTGGCATGAAGTTCCGGTAAGGAGAGAGAAAACAGACTCTGAGCGTTGGTGCTTTATGTCTCTACAGGCTGAGAACACAATGCAGAAGTGATGCACTGCTTCTTCCCGTGGCTTTTTTCTTAAACATTTTAAGCACGCAGTAGCAGTTGCAATATGCAGGAGTGACTGCAAGGGCTCCAGCCGTATGTTCTCGTGATTTGAGCAGGAGTCAGCAAGCTCTGGCCCAGTCTGTCAGTGTTTTTAGGTACAGCTACCCACCGCCCTGGCTGGGGAAGAAACCATCTCTGCCTTAAAAGATGAGCTGTGGCACATAGGATACTGTAGTACCGAAAGCATCTTGCAAACCTACCTATCTTATATGCCAAGTAGGAAAACACAGATCCAGCTGTAGCTCTCTCCCATCAGGTGCTAACATGCAATAGAGAATGAAGCACTGTTTTTTAAAAAAACAACAAGCAAATTTAATCCAAGCTTGCTCCAGACGAATGAAGTTTTATCTTCGGTTCCACTTTGTAATACTACAATAAACACTTCCATGAAAGCATCTTTGAGTAACGGTTTAGTAAACTTTGTTTAGAAAACTATCACCGGTGTAAATGACTTTTTTTTTCTGAACAAGCCTGATTATAATTCACCATTTCTCCTTTAGCCCTCTGCCATTATGATTTTACAAGATATTTAGTTTATTTTATTAAGAAATGTACTAGTTTATTTTCATCTGAATTTCATTTCAGATGTTAGCAATATTCTTCTAACTATATTTTATTTATGTTTGCACAAATTTCATTAACAATACTTCTCTAAATGTAATAATGTTTCTTTATTACTCTTCTTTTAGAAGAATAAAACCGATTTAATATCTTAAAAGGAGAATTATATACAGAATTATAGAATCATTTAGGTTGGAAAAGAACTTTAAGATCATGAAGTTCAGTCATAAACCCAACACTGCCAAGTCCACCACTAAACCCTGTCCCTCAAGACTGCATCTACACATCTACCTACCTCCAGGGATGGTGATTCAACCACTTCCCCAAGGAGCCTGTTCCAGGGCTTTACAACCCTTCTTGTGAATCTTTTTTCCTATTATCCAACCTAAACCTCCCCTGGCACAACTTGACACTCTTTCCTCTTGCTCTATCACTTGTTAGCTGGGAGAACAGACTCGCTACAGCCTCCTTTCAGGTAGTTATAGAGCGTGATAAGGTCTCCCCTGAGCCTCCTTTTCTCCAGGCTAAACAGCCTCTGTTCCTCATAAGACTTGTGCTCCAGACACAGATGGTGATCTTTGTTGCTCTTCTTTGGACATGATCCAGCACCTCAATGTCATTCTTGGAGTGAGTGACCCAAACCCTAACCCAGTACTTGAGGTGTGGCCTCACCAGCACAAGTGCAGGGGGACAGTCACTTCCCTGGTCCTGCTGGCCACAGTTGTATTTCTGATACAAGCCAGGATGCCGTTGGCCTTCTTGGCCACCTGGGCACACTGTTGGATCATACCCAGACAGTTGTCAACCAACATCCCAAAGTCCTTTACCACCAGGCAGCTTTCCAGCCACTCTTCCCCAAGTCTGGAGCATTCCATGGAGTTGTTGTGACCCAAATGCAGGACCCAGCACTTGGCCTTGTTGAATCTCAAATACATATTTCCATATATAAACATTTATCTATTCCTGTTCATAAAACTTCTTTCACTTTTCAGAAAATTTATTTAGAATTGCAAATGAATCCTGTCCCTTATTTTTTCTTTAATCTTTCTTATTAATATTTTGCTAAGGTTGGTACTAACACCACAAAACCTGAAAACAATGACCACTGAACTCTACAGCCATTCAGTTTCAATGTTTCCAATAAGAATGTTTTGTATAATATTTTTGTCTAAAGTAGTGAACTCTTTTCTTCAGAATCTCTGACACTGTAAAACTGCAAACTCAAGCACATTCTTAAGGAAGGGAGGAAAAGGAGAGAGACAGGAAAAAATAGGAGGTGTGGAAATTGTGAACACGTAGTGACAACAGGCATGAAGTTATCCCTACTGATGTGGGAAAGGACTATGAGATGTGTTTACCATATTCCTTGTCAGCAACTCACCTCAGCTGGAAAATTAGAAAGACACTTCTCAGAAACACTTATTTTTTCTGTCACCAGAACTTTGTTTCATCTGCTTAAATGGGCCAAGGTATCTGCACCAGGGACACCCAGAGTTTAATCAGCTGAAGACTGCCATTGCCTGCCCCATAGAAGATGCATAAGAACTGAGTATCTGGGCTCTGCTCCGTTCCTCAACATTGCTGTTGTCATGTTATGACAAGAAAATTGAAGTGGAAGCAGATGAGCTGCCTGGTATTTCCTGAGATATACTCACTGAACAGTCTTGAAGAGAACAAAGCCATCACAAGTATCTCTCAGCAGAGCTGTCCCATCAAACATTCATACATTACGTAAATATTTCTCCAGAAAAGCAGTGAGCACAATTGCTGTAGCAGTGACTGCAGTGCTGTTGCTCTGTTCTCCTGTCTATACAGCAAAATGGGAACTGCAGGGAATGCACTGGATATCAAAACCATCTCTAGTGCACTCCTGATGGTTTTGCTTTCCTTTCTGTGTGTTACAGACATGGCATGAGATTTTTACAGACCTGCACAATACCTTGCACTATTCCTTTCGGGCTTCCAAAGATGGTAGTGATCAAGCACCTTCTTTTCTCCAGATTCTATATTCTGCTGACCACCTGCATCTGCCACAAGGAAGCAGGAGAGACGCTGTGGTGCTGTTTCAAGCTCACTGGGCTACCACCCATCAGGACCATGTGCCTGAAAAAATTGTCCTAGATGGCAATTCCTTTAAAGACAATCTAGCTCTCTTGCTTCTCTGTGCCATGGGACTTGGCTTTCCTGATTCCTTCCCTTCTCTGTGATCCAAGAGGATGCTCCATGTAAATCAAGAGATCATTTTATCTGAGCTAGTTTTCAAGAGTCTGGAAAAGACTGAGAAGAAAGAGAAGGATACACTGAGAAACTTCTACTCCTGACACTGTTGCTTGGGCAATACCAGACTCAGAGATACATACCTGATCTGAGCTGTTAATCTTGATCTTACCCTGCTCAGGCAGGATACAATTGTACATGACATCAGCAGTCCCATACAGACATAAGCAGAGTCCACAAGAGGGGAAAATTCCCTGGATATAAGCAGGGCTTTGCATGAAGATAGGGACCACACCTTATTTCTGTTTTAGAATAGTTTTCCTAAAAGATCAGGGCCAGTGCCTTACCGGAATCCAGCGACTTGGCATGCTTATGTATTTGGGTGACAGCCGAGGGGAAATTTTAATGCAGTATGTTTCAGTTCAGGTGAACAAAAGCTGAGTGGTTCACCTACTGTGCCTATGAAACACTCATTTAAAAGTCATTGCTGTGGCTGGCTGCTTTTCCTTGCAAAAGAATTCTGTTGTGTATCTTCTGTTCAGTTCAAACTGGGCCATTCACTGCTAAGTCAGTAATGATAATGTGAGGTAAGAGTGCTTATAAAAGGATGTGAACGCATTTGAAGGACCTTTGTGTTTGCCTTGAAAGAAATGCAGGGAATAAAGAAAAAGTTAGTGTTACACGTAGTCCTTAGCGCTGTGTGGAAAACTAAACCAAAGAGATTCAGAATTCCACTCTCTGGTGCATTAGTTTAAAAAAAATACAGTTGATCTTTGGAAAAGATGATAGAACTTGGCTGTAAGGGCTTGGCACTGATCCTATTAAAAATAAAAAACCCCCCAAATGAAAAAAAAAACCCCACCACAACTGGGTGTTCTAGTACTCCAGGATTTTTTTAGTTATTCCCAATTCACAGGAATACAGACGTGGGATAAAAGACTGGAATAACAGCTGAATAATATTTTATCTACCACAAAAATTTAAGAAACCTCTTTTTAGGTTGCATTTCAAGTGTTGAGCAGAGCTGCTTCCTTGATGACAATCATGATGCTGAAGCCACAGGGAATGCCTTAAAAATATCTCACTAGGTCCACCTATATTTTTAGGAAGGGGTCTCATTCAGGAAAATTACCCTTCAGCCTTCTCTCCAAACAGACAGGATGAGATTCATCTCATCTTGTTTAACAATCTGAAAGATGTTTTTGTTCAAGCTGGTCATCTTCAATGCTATGGTGAAGAAAGAAGCCATTTAGAGACAGACATCATCTTAGAGAGGCAGTCTGGGTTGTGGACCATGCTCTGAAAAGTGCTGATTTTCCTCCACTCATTTAACAGGGGTCTAGCAGAACAGAAATGGGAGTCTTTAACTTGATATTGAACTGTTATGCTTCTGTTGTCACCAAGAGAAATCAAACCCCATCAGCCACACAGGATGTACAATTTCCCTCTCCCTCCACAAACACCAATCCTCCTGCAGTACTCTGAGCCAAGCAAATTTAGTTGTGTACATGTGCACGTACACTCTGTGCCTTTTCCGAGAAAACATGGCAACTTCCAAACCAGCAGCCTGGAGAAAGAAACCTTCAAATCCTATATATACATATAAATACTATTAAACTGCTATCACCAGTCAAAACCATTTGTAGATAAGACGTTTGAGATGAATTTTCCTCAGTAACACTCTCTATTTATGTAAGAGGGCAAGACACCTTCAATAGTTCATACTGTCCCACAGAGCTGCTGGGAGACAAGTGAGCAGCAGGTGGTTTTATACATCAGAAGACAGACAGACAGCTGGAGCTGTGAGGCCAAGACCACAAAGAAATGCAGCCACAGAACCAGGGACAGACTTCAGGCAACTGAACTCCTAACCTAGCCCTCTTGCCAGCTGTTAAATTCCCTACAGAGGATAGTAAGAGCAGCATTGTGTTGTTTCTCTGTTCTCTATTCTGTGTGCAAAATATTAAATCGTATTTTAGCACATTAACGTCTCTAATATTAATGTTTTCATTTTCACACACACATACGATCAAAGCCATATAAGTTACATGGCCAGTAAATTAAAAGAAGTCACACATAATGCAATCAACTGTGCTTTATGTTATAACAGCACTAGCTGTGGAAGCTGGATAAAGCCTACTTGTAGCTAAAATTTCAGTCCTGCATAGAATTCAAAAGGATCTTTGCCAGTGTCTTTGCTGGGGGTACATTCAACACTGTGTTCTTTGAGTATGTGTAACGATGATGATTTAAATGAAAACAAATTCCTCCACATCATAATTGAAATTTCTATTTATTAATAAGTGGTGCAGTTTTTAAAGACAGAACATAAAAAATCAGTTAAGAAGTATTGTTTGCATAATATATTGAAATAAACATATTAAAGTTGTTCAAATATTGGACAGTGCCAGAATATAAATTACACATACAGTTTAAAAATTACAATAAATAATATTATAAAGAGCACTAAAGGCCACTTGTATAAAAGTTGTGTTCCCTTGTCAGCCAGAATCTGAAAAGCATCTTTGTAGCATGGAGAAAATTTCAGTGAGCAAGGCACAAATACTAGTAATAATAAGATGCCATAACTAGAAAACAAAATACAGTTGGCTATGTAACCTTCCATCTCAGCGTATTCTTGAGGATGGAAATAGGATCCCACTTCCAGTATTTTGCTTCGCTTAACTTCAGAGGGAAGCTACTAAAAGCTGAAAGGATCAACTCTTACAGCCTAAATAATCAGAAGCAATAGTGATACCCAGGATATTCATTCTCACAGTGTCCAGCTAAAAAATACTTGAAAATGCCCCCTTTTTCCCTCTGCACCTCTGAAAACGGTCTTCAAAAGTGAACACCCACATTCACCTGGGCTCCTGAAAAAGTGAGATCAATTAGTGAGGTGCTGTAGAAAATTTAGGTTTGCAGCTCTTAAGCACCTAAAGCGTAGTGGTGGGGGCTGTGTGGTGCAAAGAATCAAGATCCAGCTCTTTCTCACGTGCTCTGCGTTAAGCAGCACAAATGTAGCTCTTACACAAGCAGATGTGACACCCCTGCAACCATTGGGCTCCCAGCAGGGCTGATTTTGCTCCTTAATCTGCATTTTCTGATTGCTTTAGGCTGTGATCTTTCAAACTGATTGGACCACGGTGCTCACCAGAAGGCCATGAGCCAGCAGCCCCGCTACGCACAGGTTCAGGTGGGAATTCCTTCGCGGCATTGCTGTGCCACAATTTGAAGCAGAAAAATTCAAAACTATTTCCACTCTGAACCGTAACAATGCAGCAAAGTTACAGATAAAAACAGAGAATATAGCCAAAGTCAGTTTAGGGCTTTTCAGTCAATCTCTCCGCCTGCTGAATTCCCTTTATTTTTACAGGAGCCAGACTGATTAATTCAGCGCAGGGAAAAGCCAAGGCAAGGACAACAGCCATTACTTGACTGGTTGGTATTTTTTTTAAGGACCATTTCCTTAAATGGAGCATAACCTACATTTTCTATACCTGCATGCTTTAACTAAGTATTCACTTCTGCCTTAATGAAATATTCTCAGTTTGAATCTAAAGTGAGGAATCTTGATTGATAATAATGCTGCAAAGAGAGACACACAATGTAAACACATTCACCTTTTCAAAAACTTCTAGAGGTGTGTCATTCATTAGTAAATGAAAAAACAGCATAAAAATGTAGCAAAGAAAAACATCTCCAGATCAGTGCTGTCTTTCACAAGGAAATTAATAAATAAAGACAGATTAGGACCCAGTCCTGCTCCCAGTGCATCAGTTGGAGAAGGTTTCTTGCTGACTTTGTGGAGACGAAAGCTCCACACTTTTAGATTATGAAAAATATCACAAGGCCTGAAATGGATCCTTGGCCATCAGTTGGAGTTAAGAGTCAGCAAAGAGTGGATTCCAACAGTTGATCCTCTTTAATGTTAACTATACATAAACAAAGTGTCCTTGTCAGTCTACACGCCAGTAAGATCAGACCCACAGAATTGATAGCTGCTAAACAGAAATGTCACACACAAACTGTAGGAGGATAAATCTAATCCATTCCCAGTATGAAGAATAGTATTGACCCAGATACCTCTTTTAAATGAAATTGTGAATAACGATTCCTTGTATGTGGTGAACCTATTCTGCAAAACAGGTCTTGACCTTTTGAAAGTTGCCAGGGTCAATAATCACAGATACATTATTTTGTTGTGTCCAGCACCTATGGCAGGCACATAAACTGCAATTCCAAGGTTGATGCACTCCCTGGACTCAACCTGAACTGGAGTCTGATGAAGTTTCTGTGCACACTCCAGATCAGGGATGGTCTCCAGATCTCACTTTGCTGGGGATATCTTGATGCAGAACAGATGCACACCCTATTTCGAATTCAGATGATGTAGGAGGCAGAGAGCTGCTAAGCACATCACCCTTCTGAACAGAACAGCGACTGGTTTTAGTGCAAAAAAGTGTGTTAGGAAAAAAAATATTGAAATAAACTTATCAGACCTTCCTTGACCCTCTTCTTGGGTGTCTTCCAGAGGATCCAGAGATGTCTACTGCAGAGAGTCTTGCTGAGCTTGCCACTAGTGCCTTTTTAGAAGAAGCAGACCTTAACTGGCCAGTTAGCACATCATTAAATATTTAATGATGTGACTACAAATACCTGACCTGGTGCTTTTAAGCTACATACAGTCTGTTGGTGCTGACAGCCTGTAGAAAATGCTAACCCGAAGGTAGTTCAGCTGCTAGCTGTACACAGTGCAGCCCAAATCCCCCTTTCTCTGGGGCTGCGCTCTCTGTGTGCTGGGGACTCATCCAAGTCTCTGCCCTTGCTTGGATTTTCTCTTTGAATGAACATAGCTTTATAATGAGGTGATTTATGGATTTTCAAACAGGTGTAATACTGGGAAAATAGTCCCTGTATATGCTCTGGCATGGGAAAGATTAGAAACCTGAACTGAAGGATTTGAGGGGGAATTGGGCAGGGGACTGCATGGCCTAGCCACTCTCAAAGACATTCACAAACACATTTCTCAGATTGCACATGGGTTTTGGCTGCCTTGATATTTGATTGCTCAGGTCTAGAAAGCATTTTAAGAAGAAGCCGAACTCGAAATCAGTAGGAATGCCAAGCACTTGACATATAAGAGAAGTGAAGCAGGTGTGTCTAGCATATACTTACACCAATTTCAGCAGAAGCCTAGTGATGTTTAAAAGAGTTTTCATTTTTTTTCATTCATTCATCATGTGAGGGTTAAATCTTACAAGTTACCACAGATGTCTATTACTATATCAGAGAGCCTGCAGCAGGTGCAGTACAGGTATTTCCAAGAACCACTCACTGATGGCCAAAGAATTCCTCTCAATATGCCAAATTATAATGAATTACACTTTTGTTAGCTAGCTTTATTCTCTTCAAGCTTAGTCATAAAACTGCACCAAACAGACTGTCTTTCAGGTCAATGGCTATTTTGTCAATTAAGTAATCAACAAAATTGTGCCTCATATCATCATAGTTTCTGGCCTCAGAACAGCTCCATGAACTCAGCCTAGTCTTCAAAGGCTGTAACCGGTCTGCATCATTTTCTCAAGTAACCGCAGCGATTTGTTCTCCCTGAAGATCAGTCCCAGGAGGATGTATGATGTATTGTGATTAAGCTGAAGAAGCAGAGGAAGTAAGAAGATTCTAATGCTTTGGATGTATCTTTAAATAGAGGATAAACAAGGAAGACGAGGGCAATGCCTACATCTGGAAGAGAACAGAAGCTACCTGGATGGAATGCCTGTTATGAGATGTCAATGATACCGAGGAATCACAGTTTACTACAGTGAGCAAAACCCAGCAAGCTATCTTCCATTGAAGCACACTCTCTCCAGGCCTGTGCAATACTCAGCAAACACTGGGAAGCCCAGTAAAGCCAAGGATGCCTGGTTGTGTGGCTGCAGTACAATACAAGCAGTCTTTACAGAAAGTCCACGTTCTAACATCTTACATGGGCCAAATCCTTGTGTCTTTGTTGGTCAGTGCTCTGTCCATCATGGGGAACTCACTGTGTGGAGCGATATGGGTTATTCTCAATGGGAGGTGGGCATGGCAGAGAGGCTGCACCTTGCATCAGTGGGGTAGGGGTGAGAGCCTTCCCACTGCCTGTGTGGGAAGCCCTGACCATCTGACATCTAAGCAAGTCAACCTCTGCTCCCTTTGAAGTTGGTAGAAATTTAGTCATTGTAGATAATTGAGTTAGAGATAAGATTAATGTCATGCTAAAGCTAATGTGTGCCTTGGTTCTTGTACCCTGTGCTCACCAAGTGTACTGATTTGTTTTCCACCAGCTGTACAGGGTGCATAGCCATCAAACTTGACATCAGAATGGACACTATTTTATGGACACCTGGATAAATCCTGCATAGAATATTTGGTCAGGCTAGTTTCCCTGGCTATATAGATACTACATTCTCAGTGCAGTGGTGAGATCTTTGATTCATTTCTGCCCTGTTCCCAGTGGGTTGGATTGTTTTCCTGCTCTCCCTCAACAGAATTTCCAATTCACATGAAAAAATATTAGGCTGAGCCCTAGGGAGCATACTTATCCCTCCTGCTCAGGGACAGGTGACAAAGGTAGTATGTATTTCTTTATTCATAAATTGATCTTAAATATGGCACACATTCATGGATTTGGAGCAGTCCATTTCCAAGAGAAACAGTAAATAGAGAGAAACAGATCCTGGCAGCATCCCACATGGTGGAACTCCCAGGGCACAGAACAGCGATATTCTGCACATCTGAGGAGCTCAAATCGCTTGGCAAGTATGAGTGAATTAAGCCTTACAATCTGTGTCTATGTACAGAAGTACACCTCCCGATTAACAGATTGGGAAACTGAGGCACAGTTTATGCAGCTTACTCAGCAACACATAAGTCAATAAAAGAGTGGAGTGTATAAACCTGGAGTTCCCTACACTGAACAACCTCATTTTTGGAACAGAAAGAAAATTTGGCCCCATAAGTAGCAAAAGATTTTCTACAAAATACCATTGTAGTCATCTTTCAAGCAGCTTTATAAACACTAGTGAAGATTTTCAAAGTAGTTTGAGAGATTTATATTTACATTTTACAATAAATAAATACTCATGATTAATCCCAGGAGGTGTCTTTGATAATTTCAAATTCTACCCTTAATTTCATTTTGACACTGTATTTCATGACTAGTTGTATAAGAGATCACATTAAAAACATTCAGTCCACAAAACCATTTCAGAAATGTCATTTACTTTGACTCAGCTTTTTCCCTGCTTTGAATATTAGACGTCCTTGGCTAGGTTGGTTAGAGATTATTTTACTTATTTTGGATAAATGGATTCAGACATTATGTTCCCACAAAGGGATACTGCTCCTGAAAATATTTTTACTTTGCTGCTCTGTTTGCAAAATGTAGCAAGGACCACCGTATCTTGCCTGTTATCAATTCACCAGTGTTGTATTGAAGAGTATCAGAGAGATATGTATCATAGAAGAAATCAGCTGTACCATTTATATAGGGTAAAGTCATGCAAACCATGCTCAAAACTAAGCTCCTTAGTTTTGGTAGCATGAAAAAAACTGCATTAGTAAATTGTATGAAATGGTGCAGAATGACTACCACTAATACCACATGCATCTTATGCAGCCATTGGTGTTTTGAACTAGTAAGCTTTGGGTGTAGAGTAAGTGAGATATACAAAGTATGCTTACATTACATGGAGAAGTCAACCAGTGACTGCCCCTGCACGCACTTTTAAACTGGCTTATTTGAAGGGGTCCATATTGAATCTGAAATCCCATCTCCTGTAGAAGACAAAGGCATGGAGCCACTTGGTGTAAAAGGGTCGGTGTCTGTGTCCGTTTCCCCCTCTGCTAGGTAGCGTTTCTCTCTCATCCACGCTGATCCCCCGTTGGGACCAAACGGAAAGTCGTCTCTGTCTTGGGAGATACTGAAGCCACTTGGGGAGCGCTCAAGTTCCTCATGGTTGACAGAGAGAAGGGACAGTGGAGTATCGCTGTCTCTCGTTAAGCTCCTTCTCTGCCTTGGCGACACCTTATCTGAGTAAGGGCTTTGTAGGTCTCCTTGAGAGTGGTAGCTAACCTGGGAGTCCATTAATGTAAATATAGGCAAAACTGTTGGCCTTTCTGCGTATGAAGTTGAGGAAGGTGTGGCTTGCAGTTTGCCAGAGTTTTGCCCACCTATTGATAAAGGTTGTGAATGAGTTGTATGACCATGTGCTGAGAAACCATAAGGACTGACTTTGTTGACTGGAACCTTCTGGAAGTTGTATGGAGTTTCATGAGCACACTGCTCAGTGTATTTATATATTATTGTTTTTAATTCAGAATATTTGTTTTCTTCTCTCTTCTCCTTTGCAGGAGAAGCTGTTTCTTTCAAAGGACTTATCTCAGCGACTTGTATTTGCAGCTGTTCCATATGATGCATATGCATATCAACAAGAAAATCCAGTTTCTTCCCCATGTCATTAACCTGAAAAATACCAATGTTATGATATTGTCTCACGTCAGTTGTTCAACAAGAGTCAATGTTTCTGTGTGTGCACTGCCCCCAACAATGGTGTGCTGCTGCCATCTTTATTGGTCCTGAAGGATATCCTGTAGGATAACCATGACTTTCCCTTGGCCTGGAGTGGATCCCAGCTTATGCTCTAACTGCCTCAGAGGAAGAAGACCCGTTCCTATGAACTGTGCCCAAAAAAATCCTTACTATTGCTGGATATTTGACAGCCAAGCATCCAGCAGTAGTCTACAATGTTATGACTTCATACCATATGGTAAATAGCTATTACCAAAATACAATAGATGGAATTACCTTTGCACAAAGACCTATTTTCTAACTCTTAATAGTCCCACAACACCAGGGTTAAATATCAGGACTAATTTACTTTCTCTTTTGATAGTACTTTGTGCCTGAACACTTACATTCCATGAAAGGAATTTATGTCAATCAATGCCATCACCATCTTACTTAGTTATGTATTTAAAAATGAGAGTGTTTCGACTTGTTAAACAATAGGTTAGGATTAACAAAGAGGGCCCCAAAGTACATGTGGAGAAAATCCTTTTGAGTGCCAGACCCTGCAAAAGAAGATGGTGTTCACAACAAAACACCAGGTATGATGAGTGTGGAGTTTATGGAAATGAAAAAGTCCCCTCTAAACATCATGGTTAAGGTCTAGCTGGCATATATAATGATATTAATTCAACAGATTTCAAAATGCACACTTCCCAGTTAATTAAATTCTTTCATGAGAAACTAAGAACATAGTTTTGTGATCACTAGCACAAGATCTGTGTGAGTCTTGTCCACCAACAGTGCACATCTGCCTGGGTCAGCCAAAGACTCACGCAGAATTTACGTCAGCTTTATCATTTCTGGACAAGCACCTCAGCCTCCATCATTGTCATGAAATTACATACCTGTCGTTCAACTTTAACAAATTTGCCCATCATACTTTGGTCTTCAGTGTCTGCTGCAGATGCTTTGGCTACATATGGATCATTTCTGCAAAGAATTAATAACTCTATTAGTGTTCAATTTTTCTTTGCATCACAGTAAGTAATTTACAGCAGAAAACAGAATTACTGTCTTGGTGATACATTCATACAGCTCCTTGGAGGGAGCCCCACTTAAGAAAAGATTCAGGTTAGTTATTTATCATAAAACAGGAGCAAAAGGCTATTCTATGTGATTCCAATGTATTTACTAAAATATATATATTCTTGATTGTTAGGGTTTTTTTCAAATTGAAGATAAAGAAAAAAACAAAAGCAAGTAAAAGTTCAAAACAAAAGTGAAACTGACCTCAGACTTGTGGAATAATTTCAGATTTGTGAAGAATGTGTAGAAAGTCTAGATAGTGGGTCTGCAGATGGCCATGTGTTTTTAAATCTAATCTTTATAATCACTGTCTTTCAAGACTCAATCTGAGTTTCAAGGCTGAGTGTTTTTGTTTTTTTCTCAGTTTCATTAAACCAAATAATAAGTGGCAGAGACTGGAAATGCTGAAAAGAGACAGTCTGGCCTGGGGATTTAAAGCACATTTCAGAATAAATTTTCTTCTATGTAATTTCCTACTGTCCGTCCCACAGGCAGACTAACTTCAGGAGGGAAGAAGATGATCTCTGCTTAATTAAAAATCTTTGATTTGTAAGTTCATGGGATCTAGGATGGTCATTATCAAGGTAAATCTTTTTCAAAAACTTTCCAAACCGACCTTACAGGAATCTATGTCTTTTCATAACCTATGTCAAATTCTAGAAAAACAATTTCTAAGCATTTGTTCTTTAACGTGACTTAGAACATACATATCATAAAACTTTTGTTTTAACAGGTCCAGTTCTTCTGTTTCTCACAAAATTTAAAATATAGCTGTGAATATATCTCACTAAAGCAGAAATTATAACTAAAATGTGTCAGATTCTGCACATTGGGTTACTGATGATACAGGCTCATTCAAATTTTGCAATCTGCTTTTGTTTCCCAAATGATCATTGCCTCTTCCATAAATGTAGGTCTCTGTCTTCCCATTTACATGTTTTTACATTTTTCACTGGGTGGGATAAACCAGATAGAGGCATGTTAATTTATTTTATGTAAGATTACTTTTGTTCTGAGCAGCCATAACAGCTTTGGGGACAGATTGTTGACGGTCTTGTGTAGTTCTTCATGGGTATTTATTGACAGATTGATAGTTGTAAATAACAGAAGAAATGTCATTTATTACTGAATTCTTGCCACCAGGAACGCAGCAATACAATAACATGCTGTAACTTTTACACCCAGAAACCTGGTATTGCAATTTATTTTCAGTAATTCTCACCAATCTTTGGTTTAAAAGCAGCATCATTAAAACTCTGTGCTTGCCATTTGGTGGGGGCTACAAAGAAACTTTTTTCACTTCAGGAAGAGAACTGGTTTACCTTTAAACTATTGGTGACTTTTATTGAGGTTTTGTGGGTTTACCAGTTGAATGTTAGAAAATCAGTGCATCAGCAGTCAAATGTATGTATTTCATATAAAATCACATTTCAAAACTGTGCAGAAGCTGAGCGAGACAATTAAGAAGCTATTAAATTCAGATTTCCATCATATATTGTTCTTAGGGAAGCTAGCGTCTTTCTGGCTCAACATTTACACATCTATATCTTATAGCAACATACCCTCTCGGTATCATCACTGTAACTGAGTACTGGCTAGATGAATGAAGGTCATGCTTATTGGTACGAATGAACTTTTTATTTCTGTTTTGGTCTCTGCAAAATACTAGGCATAAAAAGTTCACCTGGGAGACTGTTGTGAAGGGTAAGAAAAAGCTCCTCCCTTTTGGGATTTCTTATGCTTGGGAGTAGATGGAGGTCCAGGTGTAAAAATCATATCTACTCTGGAAAAAAGAAAAGTGCAACTGTGTAAGTAAGTCCATCTCCACATGCTAACACACAATAGAAAATGCTATGCATCTCTGCAGCAAAATGTAGCAAAGATTCAAAAAGGAAGCACGTTTTGATTCGCTAATATATTGAGGGTCATGACATGTTTGCTCTATTCTGGATCGACAATCAACACAATGAATTGTAATTACCTGGTAATTTCATGGTAATTAAGTAATTATCTAGCTCACTGTTAGTAAACTTTGAAAATTGAAACACATCACTTCCTTCAAAGGAACTAAATAGCGTGATTGTCAAAAAAAGATCCAATAACAGCTGCTCCTAAAAATGTCAGAAAAGACCCATCAGGTTTTGTGCTGGATAGTGAAAATCAGAATTTGGTGAAAGGTGGCAATTCCTGATACTTTTAATAAACCAATGACTCAGGCAGTTATTGCAGCTACTTATCATTATTTTCTTCTGTCTTCACTAATTATTCTTTTGGTTTGAGAAATATAACTATAAATGAAGTTTCACAAGGAATCCTACTTGACTTTTTATTTGGAACAAAATCAAAAGCATTGTTTGGGAGGCTCCAGCACATTTAATTACACTCTTGTATTATATCAATATATTCTTTCATTTGGCACATCCAACGGCCCAGGTGCAAGTAAGCCTCTGTTCATTCAGCCCAGACACCAAACTGACCAGAAATCAGTCAGCACAAACCAGTTATCTGTACTACCAGACAATCCATGCAGGTACATAGCATGGCTTCACGGTGCCCCAAGGAGTTTTGAAGATGGAACTTTAAAAGCTCCAGGCTAGTCACCCAAGCATTGCTGGGCCATCAGTCAGTGTCTCATCAAGCTTGTATGGCATCTCACTATTCACAAGACACAATGAGTAGGACTCATGTCCCTGGTTTCATCCAATTACAATCAGTGGAGATCTAGTCAACACAGTGAAGCAAATTTTGGGGATACTAAGGGAGATTAAACTGATCAAATGAGAACATCTGGTTTAAACAGGGATTAATTGTGCCATGAAAGCCATTACTTATGTTGACTAGCTCTCTGCTAACTATAAAAGAAATCTCACATGGCTTGCCAGGATTATGCTTCTTCCTCAAAGACTTCTAAAAATGTCTTCCCTGTATATGTGGAAAATGGTTGTTGAAATTTTGTGCTTCTTCTACTGGCTATTCTTTATATTGTGGCATGGCATTGCTCAGTTGAACACAGAATATCTGAGGCTGTGCTGTGATTCTTACCCTGACTCACATGGGGTGTATCTTCAGGCCCCAAAGCTCTGCCATAACCACTATGTGAGATGGGCCTAATCATGCCTAATCAGCCTTTACTGCTGCTAGGACTCAACTGAGTATCATCTTAGAGGTGCTCTGCTGTTCAAAATCACACCACACCTCAGTCTGAGGTAAAGGAAGGATCTTCAGTATCAGATGTGTAGACCTCACCATAGATAGGTGCATATTTCTAATGTGATGAGCCCTCCTCAACTGTCTGAGTTAAAAAAAAAGCTACTGCATTGAAACTTAACCTCATCTGATGCAGAGATCATTTTATAGATTAACAATGGTGTTTTGTAGTATATAATTAAAGAGGGCAGCTTTTCTAGAGCAATTCAATGACGTAGCAATCAAACTTGTTATATACTCGAAAATGAGATAGCCCAGTACATGGAAAAGCATTCTGAAA
The DNA here is from genome assembly GCA_013400335.1 of Eurystomus gularis. Lineage (NCBI taxonomy): Eukaryota > Metazoa > Chordata > Aves > Coraciiformes > Coraciidae > Eurystomus > Eurystomus gularis. The sequence continues at coordinate 237,127 of VZZY01014228.1, read as the reverse complement.
TAAGAAATTATGAAGTTCCACAGAGGGACCAGAACAGCCTTACAAAGCCAAGGTTAGTTTAGATAAGGTCCAAATGTGCAGCAAGTGTTACACTTGCTCGGCCCATTCTTGAGAGAAATCAAGAGTATGTCTGAGTGGCATTTTGCCATTCAGGTGACTGGGGGGGCTCAGGGAATGTGGGCAGTGCTGTGCTGAGGCTGAACTAGAACCACTATACGCACATACACACACGTGGACTCTGACCCAGACAAGCTTACTAGCTCAAGCTCTGGCCTGCACCCATGGCTCAGGATGCAAGCAGCACAAAATGTTGTAGACATGCCTCAAAAGCACATTGCAATGTATGACTTCCGTGAGGAAACAACTGTGGGTCAGATTGCACCTAAACAGTCACAGGAAGGAAATTCCAATTTTTTTCATATAGGTCATTTACACCTGAGTGAAGGGGATGTAAAACCTGTGCTGATCTATTTTTGCACTTGTATGAGATGTTTCCACAGGCACAGGTCAGCAGAGAATCCAGCCCAAAGAAAAGGTCATGCAGAGCAGTTACTGTTTTTATTTATCATCTGTAAAAACAGGAGAAACGGAGAAACTCCACTGCAATTAAATAAGGCAATAGTCAGGAAAATTTGCAGGATTTTTTACTCATGTTTCCTTGTTTTAAATATGAGCCAGTGGACTCTTCTGCTGTAGATACCCCTGCTAGCAGCTCACTTGCCTTTATCCTTTGCTATTAACCAACTATGCCATGCAAAGACATAGCTTCTGCACGGCCTCATATGCAAACAGGCCAACTATGCTTTTATTTTGCCAGCACAGCTATGCATTTTCCTCATTTACCAGAAGATTCTTACCTTGTCTGAAGATATTTTATTCTGGAAAGCATATCAAGATGCCCTGCTGAGTATTGCTCTATCACATCCTTTACATCATAAGGCCTCAAAGTCTCCTTGAATTTTTTTTTATAGAGACGAAACTGTAGTATTCTGCATAATAAACAGAAAAATTATTAACTTATATACATCCCATAATGATAATTTGCAGGTTTATTGAATAATTGATAAATACTCTGCATGTTTGGAAATTGAGTGTGTTATTTCAGACAAGGCAATAAAGCATAAACAGAGAATCTCTAATATCATACCACATCTGTAAATGTGTAATAGTTGGCTTTTCATATTTAATAGCCTAAAACAAATTCTATGCCCAAAATGTCTTTTTCAGCACTACCATCATCATAACTAGAAATGACTCTAAGCTGCAAAATCATATGCGGAATTTGATTTGAACAGAGTAATTCACAGGAGATTTTGAAGCTATGAAGCTGAAGCTGCTTTTTTATGCCTTAGCCTATGATAAAGCTCATTTACAGCATACATATTGCTGGAGCGTTTTCATCTTGGCTTTCATTTTGCACCTGGGAAAGTTTCAGCTAGGAAATGTTAATTAGATGATAGAAATGTGGAAGTTGAGAAGTCAGTAGCAGTTTAAGTTGTGGAGAAAAGAAAAAAGTGTTAGACTTGCCTGAAGTGTCCTTGAAAAAAGACTAATGTAGCATTATTGTAGTAGTAGTAATAATAATAATAATAATAATTATTATTATATAGTTGCTGTTATTGCAACTATTGTTATAAAATGTCCTAGTAATGAATAACAGAATTTTTATAAGAGGGACCAGTGCTGGTCAGAGCACTTGAAAACAGTTTTGCATTCTTTTTTCCTAATTTTCTGTTTATACATGAGTTTACATTGTTTTATCTTGGTAGATAAATGGACAAGAAACATATGTAAAGAATGAAAGCATTTGATTTCTTTAATCTGTCTTAGGCTGGAGATCCGAGGGTTTGATTTCTCAGTAGAGTCTCCATCTTCTTACTGAATTGGGGAATTGCTGTTGTCTGTTACGATTCTGACCTGCTTTTTTATTCCAGGTTAGTGGTTTTTTTAACCTTTTAAAATTTTATATAAACTTTCATTTATCAAAGATAATTCTATTACAACTTTTTAAGAGGTTTTGACTCTTTAACTCTGTTGCTTATAAACCTTTCAAGATTTCAAAATTATACCTACCTCCTATTTTAGCCAAACTATATATAACAGCAAAACCATACTTTAAAAAAGTGTAAATGAAAAATAGGAATCACACTGTTAGCAATTTCAATTTAAAATCTCCTTGATCATGACCCTGAAAACCCATTAAGTGGTTTTGTCTGAAAGAATTACTTCCCATGAGCATTCAGGGGCTGGGTAAACTATATAAGGAAAAAAAAAAATAAAATCTTGGCTTTTAATTGAGTTTAAAGGCAAATTACATTAATCAATCAGATTTGGACAGGATGTGGGAAAGGAAGTTTTGCAGAAGTAGTAATAGCATGTCTCATGGAGACTGGGCTGGAAAACAGGACAGATGCATAGTCTGTGTTTGAAAGCAAGCAGGTACCAGGGAAAGAAAGAGAAAACTATGGAGGAAGCAGGATGAAGAAACTTCCAGTGGGAAGGAAGCAGTCATGGATATCACAAATAAAGCCTGTGGGACATCGTTTTCAGCAGGCTTGAGAAAACTTGGACTTTTAATGACTGGTTCTCCTGCACCCAACTGGAAAAGAACCAGGAGAATGTATATTATGGTTATATACTTATAATCATCTTCCTTGAAGTTTTTCTACGAAGTTAATTTTGGGGCACTCCAGACCTGCAGTATTTCATCTGAAAGGTAGCAACTCCCTGGCCCGAAACTTAACAACTTCTGGAATAAAAAAGCAATTGCAGTGAAAGCAGAGCATTCCCCTGTGGGGGCATTTTTCAAGGGAAGAGAGTAAAAAATACTGAGTGGAGGCATAACAGAGCATCAGTGAATGAATTCTTCATGCTTGATGTGCTAAACATATTATCAAGCCTTACTAGGAGTTTTCTAACCCTAGGGAGTATGTCTTGTGATACAAAAACAGTGATGGCACATGGCACAAGCTGAAGAGAGCTGAAATGGAGACCTCAGCATCTATTAAAAGATGGCAGCTGAAAAGTATATTGCACACGCATACAATTCTGAATAAAGAAGGCCTGAGTTAACGCGCAGTTTATTGTTAAGAGAAAATTCCTGTTTTACATAAAAACTAGTCACTAAATTGAGCAAGGTATTATATAGCATATTTTAATGAGGAACTGCATATAATATCATTTTATAATAATAAATATATTTAGGGAATATCTTGCAAAAACGGCATGGTCAATGTTACTGAAAAACATTTTCCTTTCAAAGAGGACTTTAAGCAGGGTCTGTCTTGTACTTTTCAATATATCTAGAATTAATCTAACCTATTGTATTTTTTAAAAGGCAGTAACAGCAACAATGAATTAACATGTAGCAACATGATAATATGATCTCCTGAAGCATAAGCATTCAAAGTCAAACCAAAACTTTGAGGAGCATCAGAGGCATTTACCTGACAGCTCGGATGGCTGTCTTGAACGTGGGGATCATATCTTCCATAAGGAAATCGCTACTGTCACCTCTCTCTTCTGCCATGGGTTCCCCTGTCCCTGCGTCTGCAAAGCAGGTCAGAAAAAAGCTGTGTGAACATCTCACCACACAATATTTAGAGGGAGGTTTGGCTGACTAAAGCACTACATAAAATGCGTGCAATTCAGTAAAGGAACAACTCTTGCAGGTTCCTCTTTCCGTGGTCAGCTCTTGAAAGGGCTTTCATAATTCTCCCAGGACAGCTGTGAGACACATTATTTGAGGGATCTCCTCTCAGATTCCAGCAGTTCTGAAACACTGGGAACAATTCTTCCTTTCTGATGGATTTAGAAGTTCCCATTTTTAGGAGCTTTTATAATGAAAAAAATATTTGCCAAAATTATGTTACATAAAACTAAAACAAGTGTAGAAGCTACAGGCCAAGTTCTCCTCCTACGTGCATTGCTTGGAGCTCATGTACCTTCATGGAAGATAATCAAGTTCCTGGTGTGGACACCCAGACTACATTCATAGTAGTGTGCCCAGCATGCTCTGATGTCAGCTGGCACAGTATAGGAGAAACTCTTATTTAGACACTATAAGCAAAAACAGGAAAATGTGTGCTAAGGGAAGCTGAGAGGAAAAATGCCCTATGATGTTGCATGGACACCCACTGGCAATCTGCTGAGGGGCAGCAGTCTTAGGGAGAGTGGGAGGGAAGCAGCCAATGACTCTATAAAACAAGGTTTTAAGAGATTCAGGGAGGAGATATTTGAGATGCCTGGACGCAGGCTAGTGCAGGGCTGGGTGCAGTCTAGGGAGAAGCTACCTTAGCATAGCATACCTACTGATAAACCAAGCCATGATGACACGTGATTTTTTTGGGATGTAGATTCACTGCCCCTCTTTTTCCAGGTCAAATAGGTTAATTCCATCACTGGTTTTATCCCAGAACAACTGCTGGTTTTATGGAGGGCTATTGTCTTATTTCAACCACCGTGTTTCCTGCCCTACAGCATTCATTTCCTGGGGCTTCCCCAAATATGCCACGTAAAACCAGGGACCAGCCATGCTTGGCCCAGAAAGCCACAAACCTTCAACAGAAGATGCAGCGGAACAAAGTAAAATGGGGAAAACAGGGGATGGATAGAAAGAAATCAACACAGACGGGCTACCTTCTGAACTTTGCCAAAAAGCGTACGCTTTCATTCGGAATGCAGTGCGAAAACGCTCCTTATTATTCAAGACAACATTCTTAGGCTCTTTTGAAGGACTTTCTTCAATGGCATCTACATTCAGAGGGGTAAATAGCTTTCCTTTAGTATTGGTACCACGAACCCGATCCAAGAGACCCAGCTTTTGGCTACAAAATAAGCAAAAGTAATCATTTTCCTCCTTTGTACACTTTTAACTTGTTTTCATGATTCTTTAAGTATATAATGGGCTATTTAAATGTTTTTTTACACAAGGACACTGCTGGGGCTACCATAATACATCATTGTCTTTGTAAGCAACAGTTAAGCTCCACAGAAAATTAACTGTTTTTATGAGCATTTTTTGTATCAATGTTGAAAATGTTACCAGAGGGTCTTGCTATCCTCTCCATGTAATGTATCACAGCGCTTCAGCTCCTGCAGCATGTCAGAAGCATTAGATTTATTATTAAGATGAGAAACACCACTACTTAGGTAGTTGTAGTCTCTAATTATATGGATGCTTGGCCTTCCCTCTTCAGTGATTTCTTTAACTACTGGGTCTGTGTCAGGCTATTAAAGACTATCTAGTTCCAACCCCCCAGCCATGGGTAGGGACACCTTCCACTAGACCAGGTTGCTCAAAGCCCCACCCAACCGGACATTGAACACTTCCAGGGATGGGGCATCCACAGCTTCTCTGGGCAATCTGTTCCAGTGTCTCACCACCCTCACAGTGAAGAACTTCTTCCTTATATCTAACCTAAATCTACCCTCTTACAGTTTAAAGCCATTACCCCTTGTCCTATCACTACATGCCCTTATAAAAAGTCCCTCTCCAGCTTTCTTGTAGCCCCTTTTAGGTACTGGAGGCTGTAACAACATCTCCCTGGAGCCTTGTCTTCTCCACGCTGAACAACTCCAACTCCCTCAGCCTGTCTTCATAGGAGAGGCATTCATAGCCAGGAGTAAAAGAAAGTCAGATGTGCTGTGAACCAAATAAATTATCAGCAAAACACTGGAAAGTCATTGCCAAGCAATTGCTGGATACAAAGTAGAGCGGGCTATCCAGTTCTCCCCACCGTGCATTTTCAGTCATCTCGCACTATACTAGAAATTGAGGTGACCTATATGAATTGTAGTAAAGTGACATATTTTGTTCCTCTTGCACTGTCCTCTTACAGATTTACTGACCAATGATGTTTGTCCTTCAGTGGCAACACAGAGCTAGAGCTGCATCTACCTGCCACCTTACCAGCATTGGTGACCCTTCTGACAGCCTGATGACTATAACGGTCTTAAAGACAATTACTAATCCCACTGAAAAGAGCAACAAAAAGGAATTTACTAGTGAGTATATAAGCTTGTATATGCTCTGAACACTTCATAGGTGATAGATGGTATAAATATTAGATTCACTTGTTTACTTTGCTGCTTAAAAGTTTGATAATTGCACATTTGTTTAAAAAATGTGGGGCTAAGCCATGGGAAGAGAGCCTGCCTTCTAACCCATTCCTGGATGCTGCAGTGTGGGACAGCTCTGGGGAAAGGTGAATTGTGCACACGCGGTCAAGAGGCAGTTCTGTGCGGGACACGAGGTCAAGCAGGTTGCGTGAAGGAAGGGAAGAAGCCACCACAGCTGGCAAGTTTCTGAGAGCCACAGGTGGGAGCAGAGCTGAAGGAAGAACAGCAGTGGTGACCAAAAGAAAGAGATTTCATAGGTATGCAGAGAGGTATATATGCAGCATGCTCAGCTGAAGCTGCTAAACCTGCTGGCAGAAGAAGCAAGCATGGGGAGGGTCCAGTCTGCAAGGACATAGCGGGAAAGGATGAAGGCTGCTGTGCAGACCTTGCAAGTGAAGGGTTTCACTCACAGAACTACTTATCCTCAATTTAAGGAGTTATCTTGGTCAGATGGATTATTTTTATATTCTACAATCTCTGGTGTCATTGGTGCACCTCTTTGAAAGAAGCATCTACTTCTATCCCAGAGCTCTGACTACTGCAGTATTCCACTACCATGGAAGTTCTTAGGACATTCATCTTAAAATAATAAAGGCGAGATTTAAAGTCACATATGATGACATCCCAGCTTTCATAAGAGGACTGACTCTAGTAGGAATACAGTGATTTGCAGCATACAAAATTCCTACTTTATCTGAGCACTGAACAACCTGAACATATTGCAGGTTTTTGTGTTTTGGGTTTTTTTTAGTATGAATTACTGAGTCCCTTGTCTCTACTATCTGTTTATGATTAATACATCTTTGACCCAGAAGGTAATGAAATATGGACTTCCAAGATGGAAGCACTGAACCTTTGTGTAGGATGTTTTTTCAGGCCTTCTGAATTTTCTTGTTGAAAACATGACAATATAAGGAATGAAATTTCTGTAGCCTAGTAAATTCAGATACTTCCCTGTCATTGCTTGTATGAAGTGCACATGTGTGTGCAAGTATGGAATTGGCAACTAAGGACTTGTGTGAGTATGGATACACACAACGAGTCCTGATATATCAGCATTGCCAGGACTGAAGTCAATTATGGGAGAAAATAAAAGCACGGATTTGAGTGAAGAATTAGAACATGCTAAGTGAAAGGTATTAATATTACTCAGACTTTGCCCTAATGTCATTTCTTGAGGAATTCATGGCATGAGGGGAAGATATACAAAGTAAAGAAAAATGTATGGCACAAAAATCAGGGAATACTTCCTTCTTTGTAGAAAAAAAATGAGATGTTAGTTGCTGACATCTGTGGTAAATAAGTCACCACAGAATGTGTAGGGAGATCTCATGTTCAGGCTTAATAACTTACTTTTAAAATGATTTGCATAGTGCTTGTTTTTGGGTTGGGATCTTGATCTGATTGATCCACCAAGGTGCTCCAGAGGCTGAATTGATGACATGTGCAGAGTCCAAAAAGTGATTTGTGTTCTAACAAGATGAGGAGAACCCTGTGACCTCTTTCCTGCACCGTGTTCACTTCTCTGTTGCAAAGGCCACGCTTGAGAGCAGTAGTGCTTTACAACACAGACATCTTAATTTCATGGCATTTTTGTGAAATTTGGGTTCTTCAAGCACTCAGCTACCATATATACAGGAGAAGATGACAGCTAATGAACAAGTTTTGAAAGGGTATGAAAAATAAAGGTGAGGAAGTAAAAGTCAACTGGATGACTTGTTTGGCAGTAATGCAGGGAAAATAAATTCTCATGCCTCATTAGTAATAAAATCAAAGTTTGAAAGAGGAATTTAGAGGAGGAAGGTCAAGAAACATGTCTGGAAACATGACACATCACTGAAAAGGATTTTAATGCAAAGAAATACACCAAAAATCTATCTGAGTGATAACAGATTCAGCCAGGCAGTATGAACTGACAGGCATAAAGATGCTAGAGAAAGTGAGCTTGTGAGACCTTCAATATGAAGAAAAAAATGTGATCTTTGTAGACTGAAGGAGACATGGAAATAAGCTACAAGAAGAAAGAAACTGAAGCAGTTTTAGAATTAGTAGATCTATTCAGTGATAATAAAATGAAGACATTTTTCCCTAGGTCTGAAAAAATTGTATGTACAGCAGGCTTGTTGTGGAGAGTAGCTTTTCCTGGTGGGGGGATTAACAGGTCACCAGTGATACATAAAAGGGGAGAGAATAGCCCACCTATTCTACAGGAATTCAAGACTGAACACCTTGGTTCAAGAGCTTATGGAGATATCTGCCAGGATGAGAAGGAAGCTGCTAGAAAGATGAAATCTAGCAGTGAAACCCAGATGATGTCAGACAATGAGGTGATTTCCTTAAAGGTACAAAGTGGTCACATGCTACACATCGGCTTTGAGCAATTTATAAAATGTTACAAGATTTGGTTCACTAACACTACAGACAAGTTCTCAAGAGAAGAATATGTTTAAGGCAAAGAACCTGAAAGATGAAGAAGCAGAAAAAAGGGTAAGACAGAAGGTTACTACTGTTTACAAAAAATAGGTTAATACCGTATCAGAAGAATACAGTCGTCATTAGATATGGCCTCTGACTCTCTCTGCAGAAACTTGCTTAGTCCTTCAAAACACATATCCAGATCTCTCAAAGTTTGCCCCTTAAAACTCCTGTAATAACTGCCTTCCTTAGCAAAAGATGAGGAGGCATGAAGTGCATTGCAAAGATCTATAGGCATCAGACCAGCAGGAACAGGGTCAGTGGATGATGCAAAGTACCCTAAACATTAATCTTGTGGATTTCTTTTTCAATATAGGACAGAAATATAGGCCATATATGCAGAAAACTCTGCCATGGAGCTACGCAAGAATAGGAGTGATCAAGATTTGATATCCTCCTCATAGATGAAAACACATCAAAACATTCCTTTACATTCAGCACGAAAAGCTACTTACTTGCAATGATATTTTCCACTGCATACATAGGCACACTCATTTGTGGATTGTTTTGTTGCTTTTGTTGTTAGTGGATTTGGGGTTTTAGTTGTTGGGTTTTTTTTTTGTGGGGTAAGGTCTAAGGTAGATAATATGAACCAAAAGTATTCTCAAATTCTCTTTCTAGGGAGTCTCTCAGCTTTCCCCATTGATAAATGTCAGTTTAGGAACAAACTGTTGACCCAAGACATCTCAAACATCTTAGGTTTAGAAGCTAGAACTCACCAGATCTGTAGTAAGTTGTTTAAAAAGTTAAACATCCTGTCTAAGATTAATCTTTAGACCCCATTCTATAATCAGTGGAAAGTCAGCAACCTACAGAGTGCAGTTCAGCTCCATTTCATTTTGGAATGACTTTACAACCAGAGGAATTTGTTTCTTGTTATTGACTACAGAAAGATCTAGATGAGAAGTCATTTAAAAAGCAGGTCTCTAGTCTAAGTTACCTGAGCTGAAGCATTCCTCATTAATGGAAACCTGAGCATTAACCCTTAAAGTAACATTCAGAGTCATAACAGCATGTTTATGTAATAAATATAATAAATTGTGTTCATATCCAGGCAGCCAGAGCAGTAGAATCATCAGAAAATAATTCATCAGCTTCACACACAAAAAATACAACAATATGCTGTATACAAAAAAAACCAAAACAAAACCCAAGCTTCTCTCCAGATAACGACTAGCTGTCACCAGAATAAAAATGGACTTTATTCTCTTTTCTAAGGGATGAAATCTGGGTCTGCTGGGGTTTTTGTTTTCATTGTGCATTTTAAAAAGACTTAGGAAACATTTGTTCACATGACACAATCTTCTTCATTAAAACAGCATGCGCACGGCTCAGTCTCAGAGTATAAAGCATGCGCAGGTCACATCATTCTTCATGAGAGTGGCTAGGACAGTGGTTCCCACCCACAGATTCATGTACTGCTGCTTGTCTTTCAGAGTCCTCCTACTGGTACTAGCATCTCCCCTTGGGACAGTGGTCCCACTTCATTTGGCTTCCTTACATCGAATAAAATGTGATTCCTAACTTCCAGTGCAGTTCCAGAAACTGGTGGGATTCAAATGCATCCCCAAAATGCTGATAATAATGCAGAGTAGTTTCTCTCACTTGCTTGGATATGTTGCTATTGCTTATCTTGCACGTTACTGCATCATCTCCCTTGCGGTGGAGTAAAAATTTTCCCCAAACCTTTTTCTTTGCAATGGAGTCCCAAGACAAGAATGCCTTAACTTTGTGGTAGATACAGACCACCATAAAGGGTACAAGGCAGAAGCAGTGCAGATAGTTTGGCTTGAAAGCTTCCTACTTAAAGAAAAATTCAGCTCTCACATTCTTGCTCCCCAAGAGCAGTGGGAAGTACTTTAGACCATCTGGGAGATGAATTTGGTGGCTGGATACACAAGAGATGGCTGGCTTCCGCAGCAGATGTTTCACCCTTGCTTAGAATAAAGAGTGGGAACCACTGAACTAGAAATGCTTTTCCAGAAACAGTCATGCAAGGAAATAATGCAGTTACATCCCATCATGCAAGCCAGATACTCTCCTTTCTGTGCTTTGCCTAGTATTGGAGTTTCATAAACAAATGGTACATGTATGAGAAGAAAAGCAATGAATTAATGCTAACAGTGAATCAAACACAGCCCTCTTCCATGTATTTACCGCTTTCACCTAACAAGGACTAATAATAATCAGAAAATTTGTCTGTATTTTTTGCAGTTTAGCTAATCACTAGATTTAGCTGGTCTCAAGTAACTGGAAGCAAAAGGCAGTCATGTTTACTCCAATATTTTAGTACATTATCAGCTGCACTTATACGGTGAACTTAGCTTTGGAAAATCAAACGTTCTCAATGAGATTTCCAGAAGTATTCTTCTCTGAACTATTCCAAATAGAAATTAGCACAAAACTAATGTTTTGAGGACAGACATGAATCCTGCAGTGACTGTGTTCAACTGATCTCAGAGAGTCTGTAAGTTTTCTTAATATAAAACAAAGAGGATTCTGCACTTCCAAGGTACCTCTGAACTTTGGCCAATCAGCTTTCCCTTTTATCATGTAGCATTCTTTCCTATAGACAGGATCTCACTAAAATGTTCAATCTCAAAATAATTGACTGCAAATTCTTGACAACTAAGGTCTTCATTTAAGAAGCCACCTTGCACCCTGAATCTTGAGGTCTAAATTTGCAAGTTTCTAATGTTTGAAGAGGAAACATCCCTTTTTAACCAACAAATTCCCACACTCTTTGGTGGTATATGTCCTCATTGGTACTTAAGTGTAGGAATGACTCTAAATCCAAACTCACCTACCATCCAGGATAATTGCCCAGAAACGTTAACACAAGTCCTAATTTGGGCTCAACTTTGACGCCGTTCAGAAAAAGAAAGAGCCCTTATGCACTCTAACGGCCTTCACTCATGCCCTCTTGACATCCACACTTTAAAGTAATTCGAAATGGGTAAAAATAAGCAATGTCACACCAATCCATGGCAAGAATAATCCAAATTCAATTCTTCGTGAAAACAGGATGGACATTTTTCACCAATGGGCACAGCCAGCAATGTAGGTAGAAACCATATGGATGTTGACCCACCCTTTGCAGGAAATATCTCCATATATCAACCACTAGAAAGGAAATCAAACTGCAAAATCAGTGTTTCTTGACTAGTTTGCATGGGCCAACCATCCAATGAAAAAATGGAATGCTTCACTAGCAGCTCTCCAAAAGTTGAAGAGCTGAGGCTAGAAAAGCTGAATTGTGTGTTAATGATTTCATGTTTGTGGGATGTAGTGGGAATGAGAACAACGAGCTAAGTTGAATGATAGCAAGATGTTTGCGTGGAGTAGAATAAAATGCTTGACAATTTAGTCAAAATATCATTTTTTCTGATGATGTGTCTTTCAGATTCCTGAAATGCCACAAATTATTTCTATGTCTCTGCAGGAAGAGAAAGTTCTTGCCCCACATCTTAGGTCACAGTTCAGCAAGATACTTAAGCATGTCACTAACTTATTCAGATGATCAAAAGCACCCACTTGTTTTCCATTTGCTGAACCAGACCCCGCAAATACACATGTGGAGATATCGTTCCACTGAAATAAAACGCAAAGTAACTTGCGTGAATTTGTGTTGGCAGGGCTGGGACTGCATAAGGAACTATATTTAGCTCTTACAGTGTATTTTTCTTACAGCAAATATCTAAATGATTTGCAGAGTATGTGAGTGTCACTCCCATTCTATGTAAACAGAGAAAAGCACTTGTTTCTAAGCAGGTCGTTGGCCAAGCCAGGATTAGATTCCATGTTTTCTGAACAGCAGAACAATGAACTATCTGCAAGGCCATGCAACTTCCTTTTTGTGCTTAAATAACTTTTCAGTCATATTGACCCTTACTTTTTTATGGTGGTTAGATGAGCTACCATAGTAAAAACAGAAAGTGCAGGCAGAGAATGGCATGCAAGGAATATTAAAAGAGTAAGGCTCAATTGTTATTTGAATGTATATACCTAAGTTTTCTTGTGAGGCTTGATCCAAAGAATGACTCCCTACTAAACATGACATTACTGTAAAGTGAAGAAAAGTTATTAAGATGAGACGTTAATGATTACCCATGAAAAGCTCTATGAAAAAGAATGGGAACAGCCTTTCATTTGTAGTTAATGTAGTGTGCAGATCAGAGTGGCTTTTTTCTCCTTCCTGTTTTGGGCAGATGTATTAAGAAGAAATGCTGACAGGGAAATTTTCCACCGTGCAAAGTATGATTTAATTTCATTATGCTGTTACTGCTGGCAATACAAAAACGCATCACATTATATGCGTTCTTTCTTACTCACATAATAGGAAGGATTAATACCAATTCTGCCACTTAAAAAAAAATCAAACCAACTTTCTAAAGGCAGAGAAATATTTTTTATCTTGTAGAGATACGGAAATAAGGATAAAAGACTTCTGTGCAATCACATAATAATAGATCTAGGAATGAGCATTCTCTCCTGATGTCTAGTTTTACAGTTGGACAATGCTGATTAGCAGCAAGTCTTTAGGAGAAAGATTAAAACCCTTCATTAAGGAGCCTGTACATACAAGTGTTGAAGTTTTGACACTAGTCAAAACTAACTGCTAACAACAGCACTGAAAAATCAGGCCCACAATTAATTCCTCAAACACAGACATAAAAAATTGGTTCAAAATAAATAATACGTCCACCAAGCAAAGGCCCATCTTAAATGTAGATCAGGCACCCAAACATTTGCTGAATGATTTGCTGCTCTCCAGCAGAAATAAGCGTTAATATTTCTTTCTCATAAATCTTCCTTCTTGGGATCTGAACAGATGAAAAGACTTTGCAACACATGCAAAGAGCAGTTGCTGCCTGAGACTTCATGGGCTGGTAGGTTTAGGCATTGAACAAGGAAGGAAAAGTTAGTGGCATCTCTGGCAGGAAGTCAGCAAACTCCCCACCAGTGAGCACAATCCCCGTTCTGCCTGGTTTGGGGGACTATACAGGGCATGTAGGGAAAATGCTATTCTTAGAGCAGCAACATATGTACTGCACTGCTTCGAGGACTCAGTTTACTGTCTACCCCGCAAGGGTAGTCCAATGTGATCTTCATCATATCTCACATCTACACAGTTTCAGTTTAAAGAGAGCTTGAATAAAGCCTTGGGCTGCTGCCAAACTTTAATTGCCTTTCTACTATCACAAGTCCTTCCCTGCAGCCTTGCCTTGGGATCCAACTTCTGGAACAGACCCTTTACTCTGTTATCTCCCCTGTGTTTTTCCCAAGTGGTCTAAGAACAAGGAGTTGCATCTAGCTGTGACTTTGTCGTAATGCCAGCTCCTGCTTCCAAGGAGAGGTCCTAGAAGGATCTGTCACAGAGTTCAACCTTACTGCTCTGGAGTTCCTAAACATCTTTCACACCACTCAGTAGAAACCCTGCCACTTAAAGCACTTCACATCCTCCAAATTTGACACAACCAACCCTCATTTTTAGTTTATTAACTAATTAAATTTTCTAACTCTTCTGGGAAAGCTTTGGACCAATTTTTCTCTCTCCTTTATCAACCACTGTTCAGACAATGCAGTTTATTATTACAGTTTTCTCATTAAGTACTTAGCTGATGCAAGAACCTGGAGACCGAGTGCACTTACAGGCTGTTCTCTCCAGCAGGACTGCATTCCTTATTGCTTATTTATTTCAATACAGCCTTAAACACAATCTGCAGCGTAGTAAGAGTAATACTTTCTATATTAAATCACTGTAGGAAGAAGAGGAAATTTTTTTTTTAATTATCTAATGTGTAAATAAGAGTTTTATGAGAGATGGGAAGTGGGACTGTCAAAACAAACAGATTTTATGGCTCAGTCCCATGTCTATTGAAGTCAATGGATGTTCCTACAAGTACCATCATTTTTCTGTTTACCTGGAGTGTTTCCAATCCCTGTTATTGAATGCTTATTTCCATAAACACATTCCTGCTAACAGGAAGGCTCCAAAGCAGGTTTACTGATGATTTTGCTGAAGGTTATTACATATGTAGCAACATAAAAGAAAGATATATCCAGCTAGAATGAAGGTCTTTGGGATTAAAGATTTTTAAAGATTTCGAGCTGTGAGTCATACATTTAGGTTTTTAATCCAATGCTGCAACATAAAATGACTTCTGCTTGCCTGAAAGATGCAGTAACTCAGAAGCTTCTCCACCAAGTGTTCTGTTACTGCAGGTGCAGGAGCTTCTCTAGGGGGATTGTGACCGACACCAAACTGCAGCAATTACTCACTCTCCTAATTTTCTCTCCAACATATTGAAGGCCAAAATTCAGCTGCTGCCAACACTGGCAATGGTTAAAATCTTCAGACAACTACATTAATGCAACTCAGCTTGTTCATGACATCCTAGCCTGGGCAGTGCCCTGGATGTATAGTACTACAGGTTCATGAGGGTCCACAAACTAGGTACCCCCCATCCAGGCAGTCTTTGAAGAGGAGCAGGTTAGGTCATGATGATGGTGGAAGGAAGCAGAAGTCATCTTTTCCCAATAATTTTGCCCTACAGCACTTGCCTGTATCATAAGAAAGCTTGGGTAGGATTCTCTTTTCTGTTAAAGGAGGTTTGAACCCAAAAAATTCATAGGAGAACAGCAAGTGTGAATCTCTTTTTTTCAGCTTCCTTTATTGAAGCTGTCATGTGTTGCATAAAATCTTAAAAAAAAAAAAAAAAAAAAGATAACTTTTCATTAGGCCAAGGACTGGAACCCAGGTCTGACCTCTGACTAACAGTTTTCAAATTTTGCTACAAATCTTGCTGTTTCTCTCTGTGCTGTAAATGGAAATGCAAATGGAAGTAGCTTCAACACCGGTCTGTGGAACTCTCTAGCCTTTAATTGCTATTGACTTTCATCGTGAGTGATCCGTTGATAGCAGTTTAGCATTACGTACTTCACATTTTCGACCTCAGAGATGATCAAATTATTTTATGCACTTTTGAATCTGTAGCTTAGCTGGAGGGGGTTATAAATGCACCGTTTCCATTTGAGACCTTGCAGGTTGACTGACAGTGGCCATTATTCTGCAGTCTTCGGTGACTGACCAGTATCAGGATGGATGATTTCTTAATTCTCTTTGCTTGTAAATTCCTCAGAGTAACTGGGAGGCCTCCCATCTGTTTCAGCAGGGTTGAGACCAGGCCTCAAACCTAATGTAGCTATTTTAGTACTGCCAGAGGGAGTGACTATCCTGCTGATCCATCTTAGCTGCCTATCTCAGTATTTATTGTCAAGAAATCTTTGCACATGGTGAATTGACACAGACGTGATCCCTTACACTGTAACATTACTCTGTGCAGGGCTGTTGAATAATAACATGAAGCAGAAATTTAAATTCACGACAACTTGGATGCTAAGCCCTGACTCTATGGCATGGATCTGGAGAAATCTAAACCATGATTAATCATAACAAACAATAAAGCTGTTTACAGACAATCAGCAAGCAACACTGCACTTGTACGATCAGCATTTTAGCTGTGTTGTTAAATTGGAAAAAAAGCAAGCAATTAGGAAATGGGATTGGTTAATCATTTTTAATGACTACTTGTGGTGTTAGTAGCATGTTTTGGTTAACAGCTCACGAATCCACAAAGAACCATTTAACCTGCATCCTCTAATAACTGTACTAAAGCAAGGCTATAATAATGGCAGCTACATACCTGGCAGTACCATCCAATTGCTCTTTCCTTTTATAGAACAAAGGAAGCATTACAAAAAAGCAAGGAGAGAAGAATTACATAATAAATTCAGTGTATATTTTAAACACAAATTACTCATCCATTGCTAACACTTTATACCTCTTTTGTTCTGTGACCATAACCGACAGCAGAATAAAAGCTACATTTTCAACTAGCCATAAAGCAAAGAAAGTGATATAGGTTCCTGAAACCAATCTGTGTTGCTTAGATTGGCAATCCAGTCTTTGCTGAGAAGTGAGCTCCCTCACCCTCTCTCCCAGGACCTTACTTGCAAAACACCTATTATATTTCAGGTCACATTTGAATCACAGAAGAACCTACACACAATGAGCAAGCTTGAATTCCCAGTAATGAGTCTAGACTCCAGGCAAGCCTGAGAATTACTCTCTGAAGAAAACTTGAGGTCAAGAAACCCTCTAAAAATTACTCTATAATGGATAATGTGAGGACAGATAGAGACTGAGAAGGGAGAAGGAAAAGGAAGGAAAGGTACTGAGCCTTTATTAAACACTTGTGGTGTTTTTTTCTTAGAGATTTCCTTTTTTTGATGTATGTGAAATTAATCCTAAAGAAATACATTGTGAATAAAACAAAGAAAGAGTTAGTTATTTGTAATTTGCTCTTTGTGAAGGCAGGAGCCTGAAATGTTTTTTCAAGTCAGTTCTGAGCAACAGCTGGAGCTGCTGTATTAGCACAGTGAGCACAACTTACATATGGAGACCTCTGCTTGAGCTAAACAGTAGGTTAAGGGCACTTTTTTCAGAATGAGGCATAACAGCAAGTCCAGAATGAAAGCTTAAAGCATAAACCTGGATAAGCAATGCCTATTATTAGCAGCTGGTAGTCTATAGCTAAATGTCTTGGCTTTCATAGGCCCAACATTTTAAAATGTGAAGATCTCCAGGTAAGGAAGGAGCCTGATTGACAGCCAAGAAATGCAAGGATCAGACAGACTCTTATCCATAAACATGTACAACATATGAACAACACAATTCTCAGGCCAGGTGTGTTAAAGAAGGAAAAGTAAGAATTTTCAGTACAGCCCATATCTTAAAATACACAACTGCATCATAGAGGGTGTGAGAAGCACAAGTGCCTCTGAAATTCAGGGATAAACCTTTATCAGGATCAAAATTACGGAGGGAGAAATTGAGATTTCCAGGGAAATGAACTCCAAAGTCTTACAAAGGGAAGCTAAGGTGAGGCAGCATTCTCCTTTGTTTAACGCCAGCATGAGAGCCACTGATGGGAGTTATCCATGTGGCCCTGATACATCCCACCAGGAGAAGAAATGGATCCAGAAGCCAAAAGCATCTTCTCAACCAGGAAGTTAACTGGCAACTATCTGTTACCTACAAAAGCTACCTACCTATCTATATAAAGTCTCTGCTTCCTTCCTGACTTATACTTTCACAGAAGACAATGATGGAGAGGTGGACAATGCACTTACCTGAAAAATGGAAATGATACAATTGATTCATAAAATCTCCAGGTAGCAACTAGATCAATCCTGTTGGGGTTAGTAGCATAGTATCTCCAGGCAGCCTGAATTACAAGGGGGAGGAAATGTCAGGTAAAGCTATTCCCCAGGCTGAGAGCAGCCAGATTGTTTCAAAGAACATTACGATGCACCTGAGTGACTATCTGGAAATTAATTATTAATCAGCCATCCCAAACAAGTGTCACTATGTGGCAAAATTATTGACACTGCTTTATGATCCAGGAGGCCTGTTAAAGGAGAGAGGACATGGAAAGAAGCACCAGCATGAACAAGACATTACATTTAACTAAAAGGTTTTTATTCCCCTGTCTGGTACCTCTAAAAGAGCTTTAGGCACTGCTGGACTTGTCCAGTATTTCTGGAAGTGCTTAAGCTAGTTCACTATCTAAGGTACCATCAGAGGAAATGCTGCTGACCAATTTTTTTATGTCAGCATTTAGCTTCAATCAAAATTCTCTAAGCACATACCTAAAAATTACTGTAGCTAAATTAGCTACCTGCTAAGTGAACATGCTTTAATTAAAAAGGTGAATTCAATTCACCACTTATCCCTGCAGCCCCTTCTGTTTGCTGAGGAGTGTCTTTAATGAGAACAGCATAATATGCCACTCAGCTTGTTTCTCCTGAGGACTGGTTTGATCCTGAGCAGCAATGCTTCCATCTGATATCACAGAAACTTTGACCCTCTGTGGACATGCTGTTTATTTCACTGCCATTAGTGTGTGCTCCGCACCTACTAGGAGTAACTCCTGTCAAATTTTTCAGCCCCTAGACTAGTATTATAAAGCTTCATTTTCTGGCTTAATGAACAAAGGCTAGAACTGAAGTCCAAGTGAGATAAGGAGTCTCTTCTCATTGAATCCTCTGATTGTCCAGTGACGTAACAGAAGATCCAGGGAGTTCCAGGAGTTCCAAACCACACAAACTATTTACGTCATTTGCCTTGATTGAAGGAGTCACTGTCTATTGTGTTACTTCTATTGCTCTTTCCACATCAATAACAACATAACTTTGTTTGCCCATAAAAGCACTCACTCAAGAGAACTGACAAAACCTGGATTTTGGAAAGAACATGTTTTCGAGAGCTTGTTTTCTGTGATTTTGTGGCACTGATGCAGAAGTTGGTTTTCAGAAGATAGCTAGCTAGCTACCCTTCCTTCTAAAGATGCTGTTCTTCTGAAAAAAAATTCTGGGAATTCAAAGATTACTCAAAAACTGCAAGGACCTCTGGATTATCTAGCTTGATGTGAAGAAACTGACTCCTTTACAAACACAGCTTCTCACCTCCTGTAATGGGAAATGAGAATTTGGGCAGAGGGGCAGAGGTGGCCCATGTTAACATGATGCAGAAGTCTTCACACACAACACTTTCAAGGAGGGGGATATGTGGGTGCAAACCTGAATGAGTTCTGCTGCTGGCTTTCTTCTTTTCTCAAAATGTTTTTGACGATGTTGCTCCTGGACCTTCAGTGCCAGCCCTGAGCCCAAAATGCCCTGAAAGCATAGAACAATGCAAGATTTTAGACATTCCTTATTCAGAATAAATGGATTAATGATGAGAGGAAATAGGTCTGTGGGTAGAGATGGAGAAGACTACATGGAACTTTTGTGCAATACAGTGGGCCTTTCCTGTGCTCTGCTCCTGAGATACAAGGTTGTCATGATCTTCTCAAGGACCACAGGCCACACCAAACCATTTTAAGATTCTCAGCTGGCTTCTTGAATGTCCACTGCCTTTCCAAGCTGGAGGTGTCCAGGTGATGTATTCCTTTCCACTCAGGGCAGAGTGGAACTGAGTTTGTGTAATAAAAGAGATACACTAACCATACTCTCCATTTGGGTGTGTGGGACTTCTTATCTTTGAAATTCTTTCCAAGTCTTGATTTCAGGAAAAATATCCTAAAATCTGGACTTGAGATGGTTTCTGTTGCTATTCAGCCATCTCACCCAGATATTGTCTCATTCTTACCTGAGGACTTTACAGACAAGGCAAGTATTTGTCCCATGTAACACAAGAGAACAGATATACTTTCAAAAGCAATTTAGAGATCATTTCTCAAGTAGCCAGAGGAGGATTCACTTGGCTAGATCAAAAATACCTGTACCGTCACCTGCTATCTAAATTCCCTTTAACCTTAGCGGGTAGAAACAGTACTTACATGGGGGTGTCAGAGATATTCTCTAGGAAGGGATGGAAACATGTGAGATGAAATGCTCTGCAGAGCCACACTGATTAAAAAGAATGACCATGGATCTGTGATGACCACTAAGACGTTGTTCTCTAGCTTGCAAGTGTTTAGAGCCAGATAAGATGGGCCCAACCCTAATTATTAAAACAACAGGACCCAAATCTTTTAAAAGTACATCTTGTGTGGTTATGTCAATGCTAGTAAAGTAACCCAGGCCAGGGTACAGGCTCATGAACAGCCCTATGATTTCCCAGACTGTTCACTTGGTGGATTAATTTTGTCCTGTGTCAACTAGCCCTGTCTCAGACAATGCCCACACATGGTTCAAGGAGTATTGGGGTGTCATATTATTCCCAATAGGCTCTATGCAAAGTTGGGAAGAAAGAAGTTTGATTTACTGATATAGACCAACTCAAGTTTCTGAATCACTTATTAAAAGAGTATTTTGATTCCACTGTCAGTTTTGATCACTTTGGTTTTTTTTTTGCAAGTGTACAGCGCTGGGCTGCAGCTAACAGAGGAACAAGGTACTTACTGCAGGAAGAGCAAAGAAAGACACTCCAATCAGTGAGAATGTAGCTGCAATCAACCGTCCCTCCCATGTCTTGGGGGTCTTGTCGCCATACCCAATCGTGGCGAGGGTGATCTGTGGGCAGAACGACCAGAACTTCCCATAAGAAAAACAAAGCCAACAGCTCTGCTTTAAATGTCACTCTGAAACCTGAATAACTCAGCTCTATGGGTGCTCATGCACAGCTTCTTGAAACAGGGTCTTGATGATGGGCTAACCAATTTTTTTTTAATGGCAGCATAGTCTGGAAGAGGGAAGGAATCTTGCCATTTACAAGTAAACTGCAGTAAATAAAAAAATATGCTGCTGAATTTTAGTCATAGTATGATACAGACTCCCCTAACTATTGGTAGCAAAGTAACATGAATTTTGTCTACCAGGTGGCAAGATCATTTTGCCATCAGTTGAACAGTGGCACAAACCAATAGTCCTCTCTTCATCAGAATAGACAAGAACAGATGTATCAAAGGTCCTTCTTGCTCGGATCCTACCACCAATGGCATTCCCTGAGTGATTCTTGGGAAAGCACCTAAGCCACAAAAGAAGTGTTGAGTCATCCTTTCCAGAGACACTCTGGACTTGTTAAATTTCATTCCATTAATCATTGCCCATTGCTCCAATCTATCTAGATCCCTTTGCAAGGCGTCTTCTCCAGAGAGTCAGTAGCACCTCGAGTCTGGCCAGCTATAGCTTTGGCATTTTCTGAAGGATGTAGTTCTCACAGGCAGGATACTGCTGTCACGAGAGCTAGGTTTCCCATAGGCATAAGCTCTGCCAGTGCAGATAAACCCGAAGAGACACTCCTTTAAAAGAGAGCTTTTCTGGAATCCAAGAGCACAGAGCACAGACTGATTTCTGAAAGAAGCTTAAGCACCTAAGGGCCTTTGACTAAAAATCAACAGGGATACAAGTTCTCCTAATTGGTTGTAGGAGTATCCCAACTTTGGTAATATTAAAGCAGTAACATGCTCCTCTCCAAATTTAGCAGCACTTCTATTGTAATCCTTAACAACAATACTTTACCTCTTCTTGGATATGAAGTTTTCAAGAAAGTGATAAGGTACTTTTGGAGTCACTTACCAGCCCCCACCACAGTGCATCTGCATAGGTTTCAAACTCTTCCTTCATCTCCACCCCATTAGCATCCTTTTCAGGAACATCTTTTTCAACCAGATACACAAGAAACGAGGATAGGATGAGTGTCAGGAATCCAATGTACCAAGCAGTGATGAGTTCCTGAAAAATAAACAGATGGACAATGGCTAAAAACAGTCTCAGTACCCACAGTGGCAGAGTAAACATCAGAAGAAAAGTACTGAAGACAACAGCAGAGCTGTGGCTGCTGGCTTGGTCACAGTCCATGATTAGTCCACCTCAGCACTTACTGGGAAATAATGCAGAGATTTACAAGAATCAGCCCTTACGCGGTATCTTCCTTGGGAAGAGCTTGGAGCAACCTGAGGTTGTAATTCTGCATAAAGCTGGGTTAAGGGCTTAGCTGCACCCATGACACGAGGTGCTGCAGGGCTCTGTCCCTGACCTTGACTCTTGCCATTCCTGCTGCCCCTAGGCTTGGTCAGTCTTGGCAAGCAAATTAACAGCTCTGCCCTCTCCCTACCTCCACAAAGTCAAGGCTGCAGGAAGCAGTTCCTTCTCTTTAGGCACATCAAAGCAGGTTCCACCATGAATGATGTTTTTACCATGAATTGATGCAATTAAGAACAGACCTTGAAAATGATCTGTGTGAAAATAAAACCAGATCTTCCCTGTTTTAGAGAGAGTGACTAAAATGCAGTGTGTGGCTAATCCCACTGAGGTGGGAGATGCAGCAACCCAAGTTAAAATCCCAGCAATGTCTGACACAAAGCAGAAACATTTTTTGTGAAGGCCTTCAAAAGTTGGGGGAAAAAAAATCAATATTACACTTCCTTTCATTTTCTGAGAACTGCATTTGAAAAAAAAGAAAAGCTGTAACTGAATATTTCATAATTGAGTCTTCTTGGCTAATTTCTGGTGTGCAACGACAGAAGGAAATGTGTTGGCTAACCTTGTTATCAAAATTGTTTCTTTAGTGTCTCCAGTAAAGCAAAGTTCTCACAACCCTTTCTTATCTCCTTCAGCCAGCTGAGGTCCGAAGGGTGGTGGGAAATCACAGAAGGAACATTTGAATGAAATCCCACACAATGAAGCATTAAACAATTTCTAAACAATGTACGTCGCACATAGACTTCTTGCATCAGCTCAGTTCCCTGAGAAGCGATTTTAACATAAGTGTTTACGTGCCACCTGCCTTGTAGCAGGTTTATATGGGGAAGAAACAGAAGTTGGTATGAAATGAAGCAGGGTGGGTATTCCTATCAGCCACTACAAAGAAGCACAGTCTAATTATGCTTTGCCAGCTGGCATTTTAATTTGAAAAAAACCTCTAAAATGTCAGGAATGTCATTCATGGAAAAAGTAGCACGTAGCACAGAGTATGTGCAATTTTTCTACACCCTGTGCAGATGAGAAATCTCATCTAGAGGATTTTTATGCAGATAGTTTTTAACTTGTAATAATATTTGGTGAAAATGCAGGAACACAACGTGTCTGTCTGGTGCGAGACAGGACGTGTCTGACTATAGCATCAAGTGAGCACTGAGCAAAGACGATTTTAGAAATTTTATCTGAGTTTAGACTGTGTGCATTTTTGTATTGTCTGACCCACGAAAGAGAAATTATACCAGTAGCTCCCTCTGAAGCCATATTTCTGCTAATCAGCCTCTTCTGTCTCTTCAGAGTCCTGCACCATCTGTTGATCAGACAAGTCTGAGAAGCCACTAGCAACACATTGCAACTACAGAGGCATTTCTGTCAAAGATTTCAACTGTTAAAGGGATGTCCCTGCTCTCATTCAGCATAAAGGTAAAATTCCTGTTGGGAATGAACACTTTCTCCTGTCACTTCCCAGCACTGCTATTGAGTAGAGAGGGGTAAAACAAGGGGCAGAAATGGTTCAGAGAATGGAAAAGGGAATAAAGATGAAAGGACGAAAGTATTGCTTGAACATAAAAATCCCAAGGCATCGCTGTATCTGTGCATCCCCTCTCTTTGCCTTTAATGTCTCTCCCTCAAAACCCCAGCTGAGCCCCGCAAAGCTCCTCACTTACTTTGCTATGTGCACAAATGGCCGATCCCAAAAGTTTCCATGTGCCACCCCGCCTGTCCATTCGGAGCATCCGTAGGATCTGAAGGAAGCGAAGGCTTCTGAGAGACGTGGCCAGAACATTGCCCTGGTTCCCAACAGCAACCACTGGCACTGAAGCAATCAGCACAAAGATATCTGCAAGGCGAGAAGAAAAAAGCCTGCCAATGAGAGTGGCCCCATCACCTACTTCTTAATCCCACCTGGTTGTGCTGCAGATTTCCCCAAGCAAATTTTAAAGATGCCTGAAAATGCCTTCTCTTGCCAATTGAACAGAGATCTGCACCTGCCACACAGTCGGCATCATGAACAGAACCCACCACAAAGCCTCGCAATCTCCTTACAGATCGATGCACGGGACTTGAGACACTGTCTGAGCTAGCCTAGGGATGCGCAGAAACAGTGTCCTAACACTGGCAGAAAGCAGCCTTAAGTTCATCTGTCCCACAGGAACACCAGAGTGAACAGGTCAGCAGATAAGAAAATCAGTTTGTGATGGTGCATCTTGTATTTTGTTCTTTTGGTTGAGTTTTCCCATTGAAATCTCAGAGCCAGTACTACTATTTTTTGTGAGTGCTCACAGGGCCAATTTCCTGATCAACTGAAGAGGTTTGAAATGCAAATCACATTGCTGCTTCTTGTTTTAGTTCTTCTTTCTTTTCCTTGTTTACCTCTGCGTTTTGATCGTATACATTTACAAGAAAAAGGTGGTACCAGAAGGCTTCATTCTCCAGGCACTCAGTCTTTAAACTGCCTCCATATTCTATTTCCAGGCAAAAAGGAGTGGCACCGTAAGGATGTCAGATTTCATCACTTCCAATCATTCTCACAAACTTATGCCAGTGACAACCAAGAGACAATATCAATAAATCCAGTGGGATCTTTTCTGTTCTTTACCCAGATATCAGTAAAGATTCATTCTCAGAAGTGAGATGACACTTTTACCAAGTACCAGTATCAATCCCACGCGCTCACACTGTGCTCTGCTGCCTTCCCAATGCCATTAGAAGCGTAAGAAGTATTTACACGTCAGTAGCACCCAAAGGAGTGCTACTAAATTGAAGATAGCACAGAATTACAAAGAAAATTTGTTCTACTTTTGTCTGCCATTTAGAGCCACAAGATGAACCAAAGGAGGGAGAGGGAAGAGGGCAGCAGATATTCATATAGCCGCAGCACCACGGCTCCCCAGGGTGCTATGTGCCGTACAAATACAGAACAAAAAAGCTAGCGCTTGGTCTGAGGAGCAGCAGAAGAAATGAGTGAGTCCTGGAAACACTGAATGAATGTGGATGGGCATGCTGGGCTCAGGGCAGAGGGAGCTCCTAAAGGCTGGCTAGCTGGTTTGTGCAGGCAATGGGGAGCTTTAGCAAGGGATTCAAACATGAATAATGAGTTTTTTGACAGTTGTAGGCAGCGCCTTCCAAGTCTGAAACATAACATGGGTGAAATCACAACGATGCTTGCAAATGCAGACCAACATTACAAAACACAACATTTGGATATGAAAGAAGGCTGGGGAAGACGGCACTTTGCTGGGATATGAAGTGGTTTTAAACTGAAGGCAGAGGCAGTATATTCTGGGATGAGTTTAAAAAAAAATGCAGTGGGACTCAGGACAAGAAAAGTGTGTTTGGAGAGTAGAAGGATCCATTCTTTTTTCACTGGCCAGTCACCCAAAAGTATTTTGAATGAATTGTTACTGCCAGATACTTCAAATAACCACTCAAAGCATGGCACAGTTTGGGCACATCTGATTTCAGTGCTTTGGCACTGCTATTCACTGGTTCTTGGACATCCCCTCAAACTGTTTTAGATGGAAAAGGACATAATGGAGAAAATGGTGGTAAAAAGCATGTGCTTACCCAGCATGCACAAAGGCTTCCTGGCAAATTTGAGTCTCCCTCTCCATCCTTTGTAGCGACAGCAACACCCAGCAGCCCAGATTCTTAAGGCAAACTCTGCTCCAAAGATGAAAATGGCAAAAGTTTCCTGTATCAAAGACACAAACTGCACCGTTAGACTTGTAACAAGTTTTGCGGTAATTCTGGACACATGGAGAGAGCTGAAGGAAACATGAGGTACAAGTCTTGGTGAGAGAGGAAGAGAGAGACAGGAAAAAAGTAGGAAGGAGAACATAGGCAAAGTGGGACACAGCTTTACAGCTTGCTAAGTACTCTGCAGAAAGCATGGTCCCCTGCTGTTGGGTAAATGTGAAGTGCTTACCTTGCCTTGATGGAAGGGCAATAACTTCACAAAAAGACCTTCTGTTTCACAGGAAATCAGAAGACACATGAGTGGAGACTGCAAAGCCCCCAGTGCACTGTATACCCACACCCAGGGCTACCCACCAGCAGCTCATTCATGCAGCCACATCTATAGACACAGGGACAGGATACACTATTGACATATATTCATATGATCATAAATTTAAGGCAATGATAAAGGCATGTATAAGACAAATTTAAGGCATATATTATCCCCTTAAATTTCTGGTGTATGGAAAAAATGAGATTTTCCACCTTGCTCAAGAACTCTTCTAAGCATAGGGAGGGGATGGGGAGAAAGAGCTTCGCTGAGGTGCTCAGTGGAGATGGGCCAAGGGCAGCAGGGGTCACACAGTTACTTCTGACTAGCTGGCAAGGAGGAAAGAGGGATTTTTCCGGGTGCACAAACCCACAGCTCCGAGGTACTTCTGAAAACCACGAAAGCCATATAAAGGCAAACACAAGAGAAGAAAAAAATAACCTCAGGTTTTTTCAAATATGAAAAGATGAACCTAAGCAGGATAACAGGGACCAAAAGTGAGTTTCACATTCCCTGGGGGATGAGGGTGTTTTCATACAGGCACTTTTTGAAAAGCAACATGCAAGGGGAATTCACCTTTCATTCCTTTTGGCATTTAGTTTTTGCTCATATCTATATGTCTCCAGGGGTACAAGGAGAAATGGAAATTGAGATCTTGGAACTACCCTTGCTGTATAGTTTCCCTAGGGATGTTTTTCTAGAAGGCCAGGTTAAGTGAGAGATTGTGTTTTCCATTTCATAAGAGTTATGGGAGCAGGGGAAGGTCTTTGTTAGGGTCATTTTCATAAAGTGATGAATATGTCATGTTTACTCTTAGTGAGGGTTTTTTCCTATTTTTTTTCTTTTTCTGCCAAAAGAGAGGCCTACAGAAACACAGCCTTGAGCATGAACTCCAGCATTCATAAAACAAGCATGCTGGAAACACAGAGAAAGGAATATATTTGTTGCAAATCCATTTTATCTCATGGACAGTCATCGGAGGCACTGCTTGCAGCAATTGCAGTTATGCTGCTATTGGGCACAAGCATAAGTTCAATTCTGATGACCTTCTTGAAAGAAATATTTGGATTGGTAGAATAATGTAGAATGAATCAAAATTGTTGAAAGATACCCCAAAAAAAAAGCTTTCAAATGTGCTTAGGTCTGGCATGGTCAATAGGAAATATACTGCTACTTTGATGGGGGAACTGTTAGGCAAATGCTGAAAAGCCATTATCTGAAAGTCCATCTCTTTACTTGCCTTTTACTCAGTCGGTGTTGACAATGGATCAGGAGCTCTCCAGTATGTAAGTGTACAGTCACTGCTCCAGGACCAACAGAAGAAATCTTACTGCACGCAGAGCTGGGATTAAGTTTCCATCACTGCTGATGGGGCTGATTTCAATTCAAGGACATTACTAGGGTGATGCAGCAGCCAGTCTACTTACCAGCAAGAGGAGCCAGTCTCCTGAAACAGTTTCATACTCCTTGAAAGTTGTTAGGACAGCTAAGATCAAACACCCCAAGACAATCAGAAACCTGGAATGAAATAAAAAGAAAAAACAGCATTGTTACCCCTCTCTCTCCTTGCATTGGAGATGTTGCCTATAAAAACCTGGGTGGAGACCCTTAGGGGATGGCTGCTTCCCAACCGCAAGCAGTGAGGTGGGCTCTCACGAAGACAAAGGCTTCTCAACCTAGCCAAGGAGGCTTGACAGTCAAGAAATCATGGCAAGATCCTAAATCAGAATGGTCTTTGGACACACATATATTAATTAACTCATTTGCATTCTTCAGGAAGGAAAGGGATGACACTGCATTTTAAGAAAGGATTGTATGGTATGGCAGAGGACTCTAAAGCTCAGGAGGTCAATTCCAAGCTGTGTGCTTCAGAAGATGGCACTGCAGTTACAGTGGAATAAATCTGCTTGGTACATCCTGAGACCTGAGAAACAGTAAACGCTACAATACAATGCAGCACCAGGACAAACCCGCCCTTTGGAAGCTGCATGGCATTTATTTTTTCTTTCCCTTTTTACACTCATTTCTATGTAGATGAAAAGGAAAAAAAAGGGTCGAAAGAGAAACAATAGAGAGGGTAAAGTTCCACTCTCCAGTAAACACAGCGTGTGATAAAACACTGCCCCTGTGCTATTGTTTGTGAGGCTCCAGAACACAGAGAATTGACAGAAAATTTAACTCCCACTGCTGGTAAATCCAATTCCATCCAATCTAAAGTCACATTGATCTGCTTTGTGAAACTATTCCCAGTTTCAAGCTATTGAAAATCTTTCATACATAAAGAGGCAAGAAAAGTCAAGGGAGACTTGTAAGTGATCACTGTGAAGCAGAGTAGGGGAAGCTCATATTCTAGTACTTCATGTACCCAGATTATGGGCATTTTAATGTGTTCCCAAAACCTGATCCACAGGAACAGAGGGGCAGGTGGCCATGGAAATATTTCAGAGCTTAGTGAATAAATTGGGAGGATGTCTCCATAAAAGCTCTGGATCCTTTGCTTTCATAGCTAGGGTACATCAAAGAAATGATAGGCATTAGGTATGGAAATCATCCAGGGAAAAAAGCTTGTTAAGCATCAAACTGTTTAATGTGTGCTGCTTGTTTTGAAT
The DNA here is from genome assembly GCA_013400335.1 of Eurystomus gularis. Lineage (NCBI taxonomy): Eukaryota > Metazoa > Chordata > Aves > Coraciiformes > Coraciidae > Eurystomus > Eurystomus gularis. The sequence continues at coordinate 208,426 of VZZY01014228.1, read as the reverse complement.
TTCAAGCTGAAACCTAAAGTGTGATTTCATTTCTTTCTGAGTAAAACTCCACGTTGTTTCATTGGCTAAAATGGGCAGTTAGCACAGCCTGCAGTGGGTGGGCAGTGAGCAGGGACCAGGCAGGCTCATCTCAGGGACACACGTCACCCAACCTGTCTTGGGGTTTTGTTTCATTCAGGTATAGGGAAACCTTGGGCTAAGGGAATTGGCAGCATTTTTTTTACCTGGAGTAAAGGAGAGAGGTGAGCTCCAGACGGCTCCTGCTGCCTTTTGCAGGGGGAATTTCCCCAAAACAGCATCAACTAGCACTCTCCATGCATGGAACAGGCAACAGTGAAACAGTTCACAGCAAACCCTGAAGGATTACTTTGCTGTGGCTTTCCTAACATTAGATATTCAGAATGAAGTTTCCTACACCAGGTAAATCTCAGATCAGCCATTTTGAGCAAGGTTAGAACAGAAATAAATGTGCTTGCTTGTGCTAAATAATTCTGGATTCAACAAGTTTCACCTTCTCCCACTCATCAGTCATGTTCTAGAGTAAGGGTTACGTGGTTGGTAGGAAACAGCTTTTGGGTCCAGAATGTGTCTTTTACCATCTACCTGTTATAACCACACTCCTGCTGCTCAAGACATTTGGCAGCTAATGTAAAAATTCTGCGTTGTCCCTGCCATGCCCTCAAGCTTGTTTCGTCACACCACGCCTTGCCAACCCCACCTTGCAAACATGAATCCAGTGGCTTCCCGAGACCCATGATCTAGCTACTGTGCACCTCTATGAACAAACTGCTGTGAACTCAACCAAGACAACACGATTCCTTTGATTAGGTATAAACCACCTATAATCTGCCACACTACAGCCATTACGCTGATGCCATCACTAATTCCCTGAGCTGCTGCAATTTGATGCTTTCCATTACAGCCATTTCTTTATACCATGTGAAAATTCTGTCATCCTTCAGCTCACAAGTATCATTTAAATGATTTAATGAAGGGTGAAACACACTGAAAACAGTCCAAGGAAATTACAACATCAGCTACTTAAACTAAAGGCGTGAATTGAAGATACCATTCAACAGAACAGCACTATCAATTAAAGTTGATGTGCAGGTTTTTATCCAAGAGTAAGAGGGAAGGTAAGTAGGTGAAATCATCACTTTTTGCCTAAAAATGTCTGCAGTTTTACCACTAGAGGGTACCGGTGCTCCATAGAGCAATGGGATACAGCTCTCACCCCTGGTTTCTTTCCCTGTGAAACAAACTCCACACAGGTGACGTTCAGGTGATTGCACCCTGATGTATTTGATATGCAAGAAAAGGAGTCTCACAATGAAAAACGCTCTTCCTTGGTCACTAAGAACCCCAATGCTGGCATTAATGGACAAGGGGTGCTGCTTGCTGGATTGTTCTGTGCAGCACAGCGCATGTACTGTGTTCAGTTTTGGGCCCTTCACTACAAGAAGGGCATTGAGGTGCTGGAGCATGTTCAAAGGAGGGCAACGAAGCTAGTAAAGGGTCTAGAGAACAAGTCCTGGGAGAAGTAGCTGAGAGAAACCGGGGTTGTTTACTCTGAAAAAAAGGAGATGTTATCACTCTCTACAATGGTCTGAAAGGAGGTTGTAGCGAGGTGGGGGTCAATTGGCTCTCCCAAGCAGTAAGCAATAGGACAAGAGGAAACGACCTCAAGTTGTGCAAGGGAAGGTTTAGATTTGATATTAGGAAAAATTTATTCACAGAAAGGGCTAACAAGCCCTTGAACAGGCTGCTTAGGGAAGTGGAGTCACTGCCCCTGGAAGTATAAGATTTGTAGATGTGGCACTTAGAGACATGGTTTAGTGGTGACCTGGCAGTACTGAGTAATGGTTGAACTTGGTGATCTTGAAGATCTCTTCCAACCACAACAATCCTATGATTCTATGCTGCAAGCCCCACTACTCCAAGTGAGAGCTCAGCCATGGAAACAACAGATCATGCAGGTCAAAGAAAAAAGTAAAAAGAGTGTGAGAGGGTGATATTGGAGATCACAAGCCCCCATGAATAATTTTGAAGGCAAATCTGAGCAGGGAATGTGATCTGAATCCCCAGCTGCAGAAAGTGCATGAATGCAGCCCAGAACAGTGCCTTGGAGGTGCAAGAGCTGAGCGGGAACTGCAGTCCCAAAAACCACGGAGCCCACAGAGTCAGGCTCCTGCTCCTTCCTCCGGTACTCTGGGGTGTGCACAGATGAAAAGCCTATGTAGAGGTACGTAACCACAATCCATCTTGGAAGGGTCAGCTATCCTCCTACTGCACCATTTCTGAAGGATAAACACCCACTGCAAGTTAATCAAATCACATCTCAGCAATTGTCCCTGAGCATCTGAAATTACAACCGTGTTTAGAGCACTTAATGAATTTTAATCTCCACTGATGTGTTGATGCTATGCAACCCACCGGTTTCCCGGCAGCCTCTTCTGGTTTGGATCTCAGTATTTATGAAGCCTATAAGTATTCTTGTGTCCTCTTTCTTTGGAAGACGGTGTCATGGTTTTTTATCAATCTCCTTTGCTCAGCAAAGATGATAACAAGGTACATCTTCACCTTTGTGCTTATGCCCATATTGTGGGCATAGGTACACCTATGCCCATATTGTAGTCTTGCAAACATGAAGACCTTAACTTGCTTGGCAGTTGCTGAGCCTATATTGTACTATGGCAAATGGTCAATAGCTGAGTCTCATACTGTCTAATTTAATCTTTTAGAGGGACTAGTGTGGGTTCAGTGATTGACCCTGTCTGTAAAGAAATTTCTGAAATCACAGAGGGTGAGCAGAGGGGAGACTAACACTGACCTGGGGAATCAAGGGACAGAACGGGAGAAAGTCTGAAATTTACTCACAGTTACAATTATACTACCCATGGGACATAGAGCACCAAGGGTTAGAAGAAAGAAATAGGGTGAAAGTCAAGGTTTAGTAATGAAAATTTACTCCTATTAAGACTAAGCTTCCTATTGAACAGTGTTTCAGCAGGTGGCAGTTCAGGCTTCAAGACTGTAAATCAGATATGCCAGATGAGGATCTGAATTTGGTTCTTCAATTTTTAGAATCATCCTTGCTATCATTTTACATCATTTTTCACAGCCCACTACATTGTACCTATTTGCAGTATTGTCTAAAATCCTGATAAGTTTGTTGTACGTATAAGTTCCAGACCACCCAACAGCAGTCCTCTTTTGTCACTGTCACAACTAATATGCTATTCTAGTTAATACATATTCTTGTTATTGGAAATCACATGTTTAACACTCATATTTTCTAATCATACTGTTTTGGTGCACTAAAGACAGTATTCCAGAAACAATACGTACTTTCTTCCAGGAAAGAAAAAGTAATTTATGACTATACTAGACCCTGAATTTAATGTTACTTGGATGAACATCACTGACTGTTTTGTTTGATCATTTTTTATTTCTTTTAGTATTTCATATTCTTTGAGTTCTTCTTCTCTGCTTTCAGTTGAAACCCATATCAGGTGGAGAACTTTTATATTTTTCCCATATATAGGTGGCTATCCTGTATCTTCTTCACCACTTCTTTCTTCAAAATTTTAGGAGCAGATGAGGTAGTGATTAGCCTATAATCTAATCCTAAACATAGCAGTCCTTTTGAAGCTGTTATGAGGACCAGATACATTGCAGGCAGGCCAAACAATATTTGCACCTGGCATTATTTTGGCAAATCTTTGTGCTGTGTGACAAAATGTTAAGTCTCTTCTAGGCTAACAGTTAACAGAGAGGAATGTGTGCTTGTAGTGTATAACTCATGTTGTTTCAAAGTAGACAGCTCAATATGCTGGTCAGAAGCATCTGCAGAGATAATTTCTTCTTTGTAACTGTAAGGAAAGACCCCAGTGACTAGCTCTTATGGAGATGTTTGCTGTGTAAATTAGCTGAACGCCAGCCCTTATGTTCAGACTTGTTTTGGATATAACTACAAACACTGCCTTTTAAAAATGTTTATAATACTTTTACTGCTGAAAGAATTAGCCTACCAGCCACACCAGCCAACTTCTTACATGACCAGGTTCTCTGAAATCCCTTGCTGTCGATTTAGGAATCATATCTACATGTGGTCGAGGATCCTGCTTACACAATAATAATCCAGGCTCTGGGCAGGAAAGGCTCTTGAACAGTTACTAGTCAGAAATCCTCTCTTGTGTGACAGTGCATAGACTTCTGTGTGCTCTCACATCTTCAATACAATTTTTCACAAACCTTTGGAATTTTCTCTGTCTTCAAACGTTCTTACGAATCTTAGATTTTTCTGCTTTGCTTCATTTGGTACTTTCTTGTTTTCCCTTAAAACTCATGCTCTAGTTTCATTATGTTCTCCCACCTGGTAAATGCTAATGGAATTCTCTAAGATTATACCAGGAAAATCTGGCAATGTTTTGCTAAATTTTGGTGTAGGTTTCCCGATGCAATATGGTTCTAAACCCATGATTCCCACACACTTTCCAAAATTTCATATTGGAACAACCTTATTTTCATCAACTACTGGCTTTTACCCATAAGGATTAAAAATGCCTCTTTTCTCACAGTACTTTCAGTCGCTCTATATTCCTACACACCATCTTTTTCTCTGCATCCAAACTTCAGTGTTCACAGAACATCTGCAGCATCTTGCACTGATCATTTTATGGTTGCTAATGAGAGGCTTGAGTTGGGATTTTTAACACTAAAAAAATGACATTACCACATATTGGAGAACAGCTCTTCAGAGAGAAGGGAATGCGTGCCTGATTTTCACAGACTTGGGAATATTCACCATTTAATATCTAGATTCTTGCATATCTGCTATGAATTGCACTCTTGCTCTGCTGCAATGGCAGAGACAGAGTAAGATCCTCCACAAGATGCTGGAGGAAACCCTAGGAAAGATCTTCAAGAGATCCATAGTCTCCTTGTCATACCAGCTGACCTGGCAGGTGATGAAGTGGTAGCCCAGAATGACACTAGTCCATTAGTGACAGAAGTGAGAGAGACATTGCCCTTCTCACAGTAGGAAGATGAGCCAGAAAAGCCTAAAGGCTTACTTGTGTGAGGTTTTTGATGACCCTGGGTTCTCATCAGCAGGAGTGCCTCTGAAAAGGCTTCACTGCTGTTTCCCGAAGTTTGGACAGCTTTTAAAAAGCAAGATCTATAAGAGGAAACCTGTGCTTCACAGCAAGGCATTTAAGGTGCAAAAGAACAGCTTTTAAATCAGATGGTTCCTCTTTCCTGTCCTCCATGTACAAGCCAAGAGCCTGGTTAAGGCCTCCTCCTCTTGTTGCTTTTTCTTCAGGTCCATGCCTAAAACCCTTTTGTTTCAGTGCCACTTGTACCACCATTGCCAGCTTCCTTAGGGAGTCTCTCATGCTGGTACAAAATATTTTGGGTCAGCAATGTCAGACAGCATGAACACCAACAACCTGGATTTTCTCTAGGGAACATTTTAGAAGAACGGCCTGATGTACTTCCCAGGTTTGCTGGCATGAGAGTGTGGCATAGCCCAGAGCACTACATTTCACTGCCTGATTTTTCTCAGCTTGGAAGACAAGTCATCCATCAGTCAAGGAGAATCTTGATTCTACTTCCATCTTGTCTCTGAGACAAGTTTTAAAGATGCTTTGAAAGGCCTACCATAGATAGGTTATAAGAAGAGGCCTAGGTATCTTATCCTATGGGCGACAGACTGCGGAAGCCAAGGAGAGGCAATGACAGCATTAGCTACCAAGGAGTTAGATGTCTCCTATCCTCCTGCGGCTTGAATAAGGACAGAATTGCTTCTGACTGTTGAAACTAAATATTCTGAGTTGCTCTGTTAGTGGCTTTAAATTCTATTTTTATATTAAGTGAATGACATTGCACTGAACTATTGTTTGGGGCTTTTATATGCCATGACTAGTATGTCTGTCCATGGGCTTATCTCTGGCTGGCAGCATGCTGCTAATTGAGCTGAGACACATAGACTACGGAACACGGTGGGCCATGCAGCACAGCAAAGCAGGAACAACATTATCCAGCAGTCCCAGCTGCAGTAACTGTAAACCAAAGGAGTTTCGGAAATGTTTCTAACAGGATATTCTCCAAAGGACATAAACAAATTTGTGTGAAGCCATTTGAAAGAAAACTTCTAATATTCATACATTGGTTTCTGCTAAATTTTGTGAAATAAAAGAGTAGGACATTTGAAAGTCAGCCTGCAATTCAGCAGGCAGGTGCCCAGCCTTCAGCAAAGCCCTTAGAGAAGGAAAGTGAATTTCCAATATACAAAGGGCCTAAGGTAATAGTATTAATCATCCATGTTACTGCTTAAATATCCTGAATAGAAATTTCCAGGAACGTACCTCTCAAAAAAGCCATCAGCACTCTTGTGTCCAGAGAGACAAAAGATCATGGAGTTCACTTCCAAAAATGACAAAATCTCAGGGATACCCAAGAATTAGGATCTCTCCCACAGACATGCACTGATCTCCCCACTAACTCTTCCCATTTCTTTAGAAGGGAGGAAAGGAATGAGTTATGTCCTCTGAATGAATTTTCAGGGAGCTCCAAAGAATGGAAGAAACTTCTCAAGGCACTGTCATGCCTTTTGGCTTGACTGAACACACTATTGTGATATTTTCTACCTTCCCATTTGAAATCAATAAAGATCAAAAGACTGTAGGGGAGAGAAAAAACCAAGCAAAATCCCAGTCAAATAGCCTACCCACATACCAAATTCCCTTTTCTCACAGGCACTCACATCGTGTATATCAGATCTTCCAGAGGTGACATAGCTGAAAGGGAATTTATAATAGCGGGAAGACAGCACTGTCCAGAAATACCCTCTCTAGTCTCTAATACAGGGCTTCTAGAGAGGGAAGTAATAACATCAGTTCTGTGGCCGGCCAGATTCTTACAGCGAACTGAAAAGACAATCTTCACTATTTAGCTAAGACTTTAACCCATTTGGGAGTTTTGATAGTTTTTTTTGTATTTCCTATTTTTGACCCTGAATTGCCAAATGACATAATTTTTTAAGCAATGTCAATACTTCCAAACTAACCTTGCACTTTCAGACAGGTGGGACTGCCAAGTGAAAGCGCAGCCGCTAAGGCTGACACAGGACCAGCTGAAGCATATAGAACAGCAAAGTTACACGTGCTCCTTTTTCACCTCCAGTTTATATCCGTTAGTAAATCATGAGTTCTGTTAGCATGGCAAATGAATCCAGTTGTCCTTGAAGGTGAACATTGCATAAGCTCTTTAGAGGTCATTGTATCCTCGGAACTCTGGTTTACCCAACAAACAATAACAACAGCACATGGTATTTGTACCTATGCAAATTTAATGCTGTTTTGAAGTATTTCTGCTGCTTTGTATTACCATAAGCAATTAATTAGCATTCAAAATTCAGAATGATCATCTGTAAGCATGTGATATTTCATTTGAAGCCTGAAGTTGACGTCTTTGGAGAAGGTTATCAGCCTTTTCCAGACCTGCCCAATTTTATTCCTGAAGTGTTTCACCAGCATCTGCAACAATGCTCTCAACACAATGTATGATGGCCCTTTTGCTCAGCTGATTACATTATCCCTGTTCAAGCTGACAGTTTCAAATAATGACAATTCTTCAGGAAAAAAAATGGCAACATGGAAGGGAATCTTTTTATTTGTTTTCCTCTGAATAAAGAGTTCTGTGTATTAGAGTACTTTGAAATGGCATAGAATTCCACATACCTAAGAAAAATAAACCCAAATTTGCAGTAATGAGATGTTTTGCATGCAAGATACAACCTAGCAAAGCACAGTTAAGACTGTGCTAGGCAGCTCTGTTGGGACTCACATTTTTGTATCCTCAAAGAACTTGAATCTTTGGTTCTCTCCTAAATGCAGCAGCTGGTTTTATTGAAAGAGGGTCTTTGGTAGCAGAGGAGTATTGGCCACAGCGGGACACAGCTTTGAGATAACTTTCCTATCCTTATTCAACACCCAGTCAGATTTTTTTCCCTCCACGTCCCACCAGGACATCTCCAGGGACGAGGTGGCACACTTATCATGTGACTACAGAAAACAGTAAGTGAGCACCAGGCAATAGCTCTTTCTTGGGTGAAAGATGTACTGAATGAATCAGATGATCTCCCCAGCACCTCAATGATTTGATTATATATGGATATTAGCCTTGGCTACCTACAGCCTGTACACTTGTATTTAGTACAGCACAGCTTGAAGTCGTCCTCAACACTGATTAATTGTTTAGCTCTTGGGCTCTAACTGTTCCCGTGATGTTACAATGACTTCTTGAGTAGTCTTGATCAAGATGCTCACAAATGATTGTACATTGAGTTTCCCATTGCTTACCAGCAGAAGTAGTCCTACAAAGCTTCCATACTTTTTCTTTACAGGAAATTAAGGAGCAGGACAAGATTACACCTCCAACAGTGAGAAAGTGACTCCAGTGAGAACATTTTAAATGGTTTCAATGAGCACTGGAGCTCAGCCTTACCCTTTTGACAATAAATATTTCTGCCTGCCTTTTGAGTCAATAAAAATTAGGCCAGATGCATGGGAAATGCAGGCTGGGATTCACCTCAACTTATGCAGACATTGACAGTGTAAATATCTGCATCTCAGTGTGCCCAGCTCACTTTAGAGCAGTGGGGAAAACTGAGGACCTTAAAAGCATGAATCATCTGCTCTATTTTAGGTACCTGCTTTAGGAGGAGATGAACTATGTATTAGAAGTGCCTACCTCTCCAACAGGAAAAAGAGCCCCAGGTGACTAGGTCAGATGAATCTCACTCACAATGTCAGATAACAAGCCATGAATCAAACTTAACATTCTCTCACAGCACTGGGAATGACAAAAAGGAAGTAAAAGGGAAGAAAGTTTTCCATACAGCCCCAGGGCACAAATGTACAAATACAACCTTTAACAATACAAAAAAAAAGGTATTTTTTCTTACTCTTTTCTTACCAGTCTAACTACACAGAACATGTTTGACACAAATATTTGCTAAACGGCCTATTGAAAAGAAGATGAAACCAAAATTAATAATGAGATGTTCTTAAGAAATACACACCCCTTCACCATTTTTACCCTTGAGGGTGCATACATTCTAGTGTTTTTCCACAGCCAAGACAACTACTAAAGGAATAGCTTCTAAAGAACAAAAGCTTAGTTTCTGCTATGAAGGTAGTGTTATAGTTAAAGTTGAAGAAATCAAGTATTGCAATCTCACCTCACCCAGTAAAATTATCAGACCTGATAACAATAATTTTTCAAGTTATCCAAGTCCTGAGTGTGCTGTGGTAAGTCTGTACTCACAACAACAAAATTTGAAAGGGTTTCATGGTGAATACTTCACATTAAAGTACTAGCACTACTTGTCATTGTGACATTTTAAAAAAAGCACGTTTACACTTGGCTTGCTTGTAAGGTTATTAGATGTATCTCAAGGTGCCCACTTTAAGTGTATGCTAAACAGTTGCAATGGATGCTGTTTATCTAACACGAGTGATTCAACAGGCTCATAACAGAAAGCATGTAATTAAGTTCTGCACACATCATTATCGGAGCCATGGGGCAGGCTAAGATATATTTCATGCTTTAGACTCCTGAGAGAACCTGTGCTCCTTCCTCCAGCATGTATCACTGTGTTCTTTCCTTCACTGGTAAGGGTACAAGAGCATGTGAAATCTTTCAAACCTAAATATTTTTTGCTCCTTATACAAGACATGTCACACTGTGCGCAAAAGATGGAGCAGCCTTTCCCTTGGACCTGGACAGCAGAAGTTAATAATGCAGTGGTCATCTTGTACATTCAGTTGTATCGCTCTACCCTGCTCCAGTGCTTAAACTCATGTCAGTTTTAATTTTTCTGTCATTTTTTAATATGTGGAAATTTTTTATGCTGCAGGATACTGTCAAACACGGGTTTTCTTCTCAGTTCCTGAAAGCTGGTTGAGCTTTTTTGTTCTTTTTATTATTAGTGTTATTATTTCTAGCACCGCCTTTGTTAGTTTCCTAGTTTACAAAGCAGGGAGTAAATTGCACCATGTCTGGCTATTCATCTGTTATTATAGCATTAACCTTTCCATTATCAGCTCAAAAGCAGGGTTTATATTGCAGGCATTAGATCCAGCAATGACTTCATAGGCTGATTTTGTAGCAATCTGTCAGTTGATGTCCCACAGACTCAAACTTCATGAGATAGATGATAAAAGAAGAAACAAGAAGCAATAGTTAAAGCCAGATTGAATTCAGGGGTTATTGGTTCTTCTTCACTTGCTTTTATGGTACAGCAAGCTAGACAGATTGGGCTCACACTAACAGCTAATGTTCCTAATTGATGGGGTATCTGTGATTCAGGTCAGACATTTTTTGCATGCATGAGTTTCCTTTATTCCCCACTTACAGCTAGGAACAAATTAAGTGTAGATATATTTTCTAGGATTTGCACATTTATTTCATAAGTATATAGGCTAAAACCTTTTGAGACTTACCAGTTCTTATATCTTGATGACTTTTTAGAGTCAGTGTGCATCAATATGGTTTGTATGATTTTGCCTGCCCTCTCAGGTCCTCCTCTCCCGTTAGTCTACTCCACCTGCAAGATGGCATTCCGTTCCCTCCATACCATGCACCACCTTGCTTCCTTGGTGAGGAAACTCCAAAACGGAGGAAGAATGGGTAACCTCTCAAATCCCACATGCTAATTGGTGGACTGCAGTGCCTTTGTGGCCTCTACAGTAAGGATAAAACTAACAGGTTGATGCAGAAGTTTCTTGGCTAAAGAAGTTGGGTGACCACGGAGCACCATTGCGTAAAACAGGATGGACAGCACCTCAGTGATCAGGAGAGATGGCAAGGCTCAAGCCTGCGGCACTGCAGCTACCAGCATTCAGGAGAGCAAGCACCAAATGAAAGAGTACAACAAAGTTATTCTAGGATAACTGTTCACTGCTATCCAGGTTAGCACTGCTGCTCTCAGGGATATTTCCAGAAAAGAATAGACACTGAAGCCTTTAGGAGGGTCTCTCATTCCTTAGTGCCCAGTGGCAAATGAGAAAGATTGAAATATTGACCTGGACAGATTTGGATCACCTTAATTCTACCCTGCCCTCAGCCTTATAGCCCTCTTGGCACCTTGGCAACAGAAAATACTGGGTTTAGGAGGAGTTCCAGCCATGTGAATCTATTTCCCAGTCTCCACTAAGCACCATAAATTTCTGTTGACATCACTGTAGTTTTTTTACTCTGCAATGGGATTTCAATCCAGGTTAGTAAAAAAAAAAAAAAGATATCTGCGGTCCCTGAAAACAAGTTTCTGTACACGTATCCATACAGCTTCAACCTGAAGCTGGAGATGCAGATCTGGTCAAATAAGAAGCCACACTGTAACTGTTACTTGTTAGTATCTCTAACTTAACTGTAGGACGTTTTAGTGTGAAAGGGTTAGAATTAAGAAAGCTATCTAGGGCATTAAGGCAAATGCAGCTGAAGTAGAATGGGTTAATTTTCCATGCTGAGACCAATTAACTAATATGATTAATTAATCTGACAGCACAAAGTCCTATGCTTTCACAGTTAATCTACTTCCATTATTGTTGTAGCCTGGTAAAGCTAGCTCAGGTATTTCTGCATCCCACTGAAAACTGTTCCATAGTCGTATTTTCTGTTTCTTAAATGCAGTGCATAAACAAAGTCCACCATTGAAGGGAAGTAATGACAGGTTAAACAGAAGTGTCATAAAATTCAGAAAGTCTCTGATGAACAGGATGACACACTTAGTGTGTCTTTTACAGTCTGAATTAAGCCAAGCAGCAGATTTGTCATCAGGAAGGGATATATCTTCACATCACTCTGGCACTGAGTATTGGCTTAGGTCTGGGTATTTTATTTTCTTTTCCCAGGAACATAAGGCATTGCCCATTTCTTAGGCTTATCTGGGAATTATTTTGGTATAGCAGGAAATGGTTACAGTCTCACTCTTCCTCATGTACATTACAATTGAGATGCCTGGTCTTTAGTACTGGCTTTTTTTTTTTAAATGCTTCAGGCTCCTTGTAGAGGTGACTTTGTTCTGGTGAATTCAGTGCATAAGCAGAGTCTCTAATATCATCTGAAGAATACAATTATTTTTTGTCTGCATGTGACTGAAGCTGTTGGTCATTGTGGCCTTTTTCACTGAAACAGAAGATTCCATCTTCATAGTCAGGAGCCTGACACGTCCAGCATGAAGGTGCAGGAGGTGGTGTAACTCCAGCACATGCAGCAGACAGGCCATCAAAATGAACCTAGAAAGATGCGCATCTGTCTTCTCACTCCATCTTCCTACACTTCCTACACTTTCCCTGACCCAGCTCCTGGTTCTCCTTGGTTCCCAGAACAGGGGTAAGAAGCTGATGTGAGAGCACAGGGTGTCAAGAAAAAAGTACAAAGTGAAGGAAGCAGACATCAGTAGCTTAATTTCCCCCCGTCAGGCTTAAAATATCTTTTGATGAATAAGGAGAACATCTCTTCATGTGAACTAAAAATATTACAGGAAATTAAATAGGATTGTGAATATGTTAAATCTAGAAAGTATATTAAATCATTATAACATCTTTTACGGCAGTTTTAGTTCTGATTTAAGCTCAAAACCTGCAAGTAAACTTAACTTTGGAGCCCTTGCAACATCTCCAGAGTGTATGTTGGTTTCTATATATACAGTGTTACATGAGTGCTCTTCTCACTTTATATGCAGCTAGTCAGTAGATAGCACGCCAGTGGGTAGTACTCCAAAATACATCTGCTTGGTATACCAGCATTATGGAGTCAGGAAGGTTTAATTTAACAGCATGAATTGTTCACAGGGCTTAGATGTGAGCAACCAGAAATTACTTAATTATTTTTAACATGAACACCCAATTACTCACAGGCAGACTTGTACATGGGAGTGAGCATGTGCATATGTATCTGAATATTTTCTGGCAACTAAACATCCTACAGACATTGGTTGTTACTTCCAGGAGAGCTGGAAAATCTGTACTAGCTTGATCATCACCCCTATCCTAAAGAGGATTTCCCAAATGCTTGGAGAAATCTGACAAATCAAATTATTCACTGCTTTCCTGACGTTCCTACTCTTTAGCCAAAAATAAAAAAGAAAAATAGAGAGACAGAAAGAACATCTGTGCTTTGGGGAATGAAGCCTAGAAAGAAACATTTCCAAAACTTAAGAAAGAGTATGAAAGGAAAGTAAGAGCTTGATCTTATGCTTACAGAAATTACTGGAAAAACTCTCAGTGACTTCAATAGTGAAAGATCAGAGCTCAAAGCATGAGCCCAGGAGAGGAAGAGAAGAAACAGGTCTGTGATGAAAGACAGTAGGCACAGAGGAATGGTGACAGTCAGACAGCAAAGCCCATGGCCAAACACTTTCATGTAAAAAGCTTCATGCTTCAATGACCTACGCGCTTCTGACGTCTGGTAATTTCCCTCTTTCAGGAAGATGGCCCCAAATATACTGTCACTATGCACTCAACTCATATGATTTTCAAAGCTGCTGATTAGTTTTCTTTGATGTTTTATCTTTTTTCCTTTTTTTTTTTTTTCAGTCTATCTGCTGTCAGCTCAAGAATTTTCACCCCACCAATTCTGAGTACCTCTGTCTCTGCTGAATGAGAGAAGCCTTAAAGAGTGATTTAAAGAGAGACCTCACAACTGTAAAGAAAACCTTTACATTGTAATACCTTGGAATACAGATGGCAAATTGAGGTGCCCTTTAGATAATGCTGTAGTTTCATGTGCTTTCCAACAGATAGATATGTACAGAATAGGAAAAACCTTCCAGAGAACTGAAAGATTTAGAAGCAGACAGGATTTAATTAAGGTTCTATTAGAAGAATTAGTTTTGAATTTTACCATGGTAGTTTTGAAGGTCGGGAGCTTTAATCCTGCAAAGACTTTACCCTGCCATCTGTGCTGGATACTGCACCACCACACATCATTCCCTACTCACAACACAATTCTTTTCTTATTGAGATTTTTGAAAACTCTGAAAAAAATAAGGCATATGATTCACTTCCCATTGATCAACTGAACTGCACTAGTCTTCAGAGCTTGTTAGGATGTAATCCTTCGGGGGAGTTAAATTTTAACAGACTGCTGGGGTTATTTTTGGTTTGTCATGTGCAAACTGACTGTAATCTCATTGGTACCCACTGAGAAGGCAGAAAGGATGGCTGTGCTACAGCTGGTGGTGAAAGGTTATTCTCAATTTTGATCTGGCAAACGTGTTATCAGCCATCATGAATGACAAGATTCCTTCTCCCACTCAGCCAGTGATGAGCAGACTTTCAAGCATACTGTCTTAAGAAGGCATAATTACAAAACCATTTCAAAGTCAAGGTTATAAACTTCAGATGCTTCATTGCCCCTTGGTAGGACAATGTGAAATTGCATCCCTCTCTTTCCTCCCTGCCATCATTAACTATTTCTTTTTAAAAATATCTGCAGTTGTTGTTCTGGGAGGCAACTGACAGCTAAAGATTAGGATGAATGTTTTCTCTTAAACTGGAGGGAGAAAAATGTTAGGAAAATGAGAGGTTTGTGGATATTTTTGGCTAAATCAAGCTTTGGATCAAATTGGCCAGCAACAGAATGGAGGTCTTTACCATGACCTAAGAATTAATGAGGCCACTGGGCCACCAAGCTACTGATGACTGGAAAAGACTTTATTTTAATTTAGAATGCAGTAATGCAATAAACAAGAAAAGTGAGGATCATTTCATGGATTTGTAGGATGTCGCACCACTGCAAACTAACAGAGTAAAGTTTTCCATCGATACCGGCACCGATTTGAAACTGCGGCTGTTTTCAAAGCTAAACCAGTCTGAGGGAAAAATAAATGACAAATTATTTTCTAAGCAAATCCTTTCACTCACCCTCAATGAAATGTTAAAAAGAAACATGTAAGAGGATTGTTAAATCTAATTATATAATGTGAACAAATCTCTACATAACAGCTGCAGCATGAAGAGGGCATTAATGTTAACTCTTCAGCAAGGGCATCAATGTCTGATGATTATCACTCATTAAAAACACTTTGTTGTACATGCAAAACCCAGTTGCTAAGGGGACCTGAAAACTATTTAAAGCCAGAAAGTGGCAGGCATCTTTATGCATGCTCAGTGTTATGGTGTCTCTGTAATCCTATTAACTTCAACGCAAACCTTTATGGCGTCACCTAAGTTGAGTAAGAGCTCTACTATCTTGCATGTAACGATGGAAGAAAGGAAGAACAGTATAGAAGAGTGAGGTATGGACAATATACATGTCTATATCTACATTCAGAATGAGCTACTAGTTTCCATATAGCCCGGTGTCAAAATGAAACTGTTATGTTTATTCTACATGCTCATGTTCAAACATTTTTAAATGCTACAGCTGATGAACACCTACCAAACCTCTGCATGGTGCATATCCTGCTGCTTTCCACGGCCTGACAAATATTAGACAGAAGGTTTAGTAACCTGCCCAATGTTATAAAGTTTTCCTGCGGATGACAAGGGAAAAACCTACAAGGGGGACTGAAATTGTAGGCAAGTGTCATCCCACACAAATACATGCCATGAGCTTTACAGTTACATTTTCCTGTCTTATGAGATATTGTCCACGCAATTCAAGACAAGACAACTCAAAGAATCTGCCTGACTAATCTCATTTCTTAAAATGACGGGCTTTTTACTTTCTGGTATCAGTCTGATGTCTGTCTGTAAGCATTCTTAATGCACTAGGTCTCTGTAATCTGTTTTTGCAGACAGGGAACTGAGATGTTACTTCATGCACAGCCTCTCAGTGCTGTATCACAGTGCTCTTGTGATTCACATAATTTTGAAACAGCAGAGGGGAGCAATGTTTGTTTCCCTTACGGTGAACATTTCTGTCAGAAGGTTTCTACTGGAACATTGTTAATAATAACCCAAGAAATTAATTCTGATATCTTCGTAATTCTCCTGGGTGATGGCAGACCATATCTAATGCTGCTTTCCCCGAGTTACAGAGGTAACCCCAGCATACAGCACAAATCCAGAGTTCAGCTGAAAGATGGACTTCAGGGAGTACAAATTTACAGAGGCTACAGGGCCAGTATCTCCTGGAAATTCCAAGGAGCCACTGTGGTAACAAAACTTTAATTAAGAGAGGTGTAGTATCTTGTTGAGATGGTCTTAAAGTGTGGGGCTGGTACTCAGAATTCATCAAAAAAAATAAAAAAGAAGCATATTCAGTGTTCTTAGCACAACAGTTTGGTAATTTCCTTTGCAGGGCGTATTATTTAATCTGGATCCACGTTACAGTCTTGGAATATGAATTAACTTGCACTAATCCTATCAATACCAAACATACACAGGTGCTTTTGCAGAGTAACGGGCCTCTTTATACAGCCTAAATTGAAACCGTCCATTGTTTCCAGCTTATCACCTCAGTGTCTGATTACAGCCAAAAGCAGGAATTAAGTAGGACATGAATGTTATCTGGCGACAAACAACTACGGTGGATTTTCTAATGGTGCAGATAATAACACATTAATCAAAAATGAAACCCTGCAATAAAACAGCCACTGACTAACAGCGTAAGGAGGTGGTGTATCTACAGTGAGAGCAAGGATCCCTCTCCCTCTCTGCACCCTTCCCAAATGTCATATGACACAAGTGGTGTCTGCCAGCACAGTCCATTTTGATGACCACAGATGCTACCAAGACTCCTGTCCCACTTCTGGGCACCCTTATCTTCCTAAGGAATGGGGTAAAAATAATCTCCGGTACATGACACATGGCATATCAGACCAGGTAGAGAGCTCTGCTTGGGCAAAAATGAGTTTCTGCTATGAGCTCCAAGGCTGTGGGGATGTAAAGGGGGACACTGGTTAAAATCTCACAGGTAATATCATCAGACGAAAGACGAGCTACTTTTGGCTATCCAGGACCATGTCAAAGACAGCCATCCTTAGATGCCATCATATTTTGAGTCTTACCTCTCTCCATCCCACTGAAGCAAGTGATTTTGACACTATGAACACAGATGTAAGCAACTTCATCTAGTGCACGGTGGCTGCTGTGACCTTGGTGAAGGAATGCAAACAGTTTCTGTCTCCTGAGAGCTGTGACTTTCTCCCTCTCCTCTTCTCCATGATAGCCTGGGACCTGCTCGCCTTACTTCCCAAGTCCCCATGAGTCCCAGTCCCTAGCAGAGCTTTTGACATAGCAAGGCAGGATAGACTTTGCAAGACAACAACCCCCATTTTTAATCCCATCCTTCTGCACTGTTTTTCTCTTCTTTGGCAATTCCTCACTACTTGCTGTGTGTTTCTCTAGCAGTCTCCCAAGCCTACATCTGCTGGTCAGCTTCTCCAAATCCCTTTAGCTGTGGCTTTGTCCAGAAGCTGCAGAGCATAAAACATTACATCTCATCACAGCCACAACCCAGAAGTGATGACAGCTCTGGAGAGCATCTTCGGCTGTAAACCTGTATCTAGTATTTAGGATTCATTTTATGTTACCTTTACCCTGTAGACCAAGCAGTAATTTTAATACATGAGCAAACACACAGATTCAACACACTAAAGGAGAAAACTTCCTCCTGGGATATAAACAAAAGACAATTTAGTGCTTTTTTGCCTCTAAGGCTTGCCAGTGACAAAAGATCTTGAAATTTATCTTGTAGCTGCCCACTGCTTTTTTTTTTTTCATTTTGTTGCTTGCTCCTTCCCACCCCGAGGACACACTGTACCTTACACTACAAAGAGATAAAGAGTTTGTCCTAGAAAAAAAAGCAAACAAACAAAAAACATTTTTACTGGGAGAAAAAAAAGCCACTGTATCTCTCTAGCACTTGTTTCTTGCCTTAGCAAAACAGAGCAACCACCTTCAAAGCATCAAAATGAATCCTTCATGGTCTGCTTTAAATATTTATCCATTTACCTGCCATTTTAAAATACAGCCTTCTGGCTCTGAGATATTAAACAATTAAAAGGATGAACTCTACCACTACCTACCAGTTCTCTTGGGATAGCCACTGTTCTGGGAAAGATACACCGTCTGCAGTCTTGGGTGGACTAAGCTTCAGACCTCCTTCTTCAGGTTACAGGATTTTATTGACTTTCAGTGGCTAGATGAACAGGCTGAACATTTGTATATCTCATTTCAAGCTAAATCCAAGAATATATAGTGAGCGAAAGTCTAATACATTAATAAATAATAGCTGTGCAGGGGAATGAAGGAATTCAACACCTTTTGCAAGTGCTTGCAAGGTTAACAGAAGTGCCACCAGGCACAGGATGAACCGCTCAGTCTGTCGGACTGGAGGACCAAGGGCACAGTGTAGCTGAGAAGAAACAGCTAGCATTCCCTGATGGCAGAAATTCATTCTTTGTTAATAAAATTTTATGGCTGATCAGGTGATTTAAAAGCATTTTCCATGCCCTGTGTTTCTCTCAGGGAGGCACCAGACATGTGCTAATGGTAAGACAGAAGGAGCCAAGTAAATGTCAAACTGAAATCCTCCAAAGCTGTCACTTGCAGTGATGGATAGGCTCCAAGAGGTGATACAGCTGGACTTGGCTCCTTCAGACAGTGCATGGTGATAAGTGATACTTGGCAAAACCAAGATTCCCCAGATCAGACAACCCAAAATACATTTGCAACTGTGCTCAAAATCCACTCCTAAAACTGCAAAGGCCAAGATCTTTAAATGCAGAAATTCATTTCCCAGTCTCACCTCTATTTTTTGTCTCAGCCATCTGTTGCTCTCCCGCTTACCTCAGGGAGAGTTCAGCTCTCCAGAGCTGTGCCAGCTGTCTGTGCCACACACAGCTCTGCTCTGCTCTGGTGTGAGGCACCATGGCCGAGAGGACAACACTGCCTCAGGGCTGGGGGAGGAGCTTCCTGCAGGATTTGTGGCTGTGGAGAGGCCAGGTGGGAGCAGGTTGTCCCTGAAGGGCTGGAGCCAGGGTAAGGGTGGCACTGGGGCAGGGAGAGGTGTGAGGAGGGACGAATGGCCGAGAGAGGCTGAGATGGACCGACCACAATCCTCAGCCCCATCTCCTGCGGCTCTCAGTGCTGCAGGGAAGTGCTTTCCATCCATGTTTTCTGCTGAAACTGGGAGGCAACCATCTCTGGTGGATCACGTTGCCCTCAGTGGACCAATTATCAGTTTATACATTCTGGGAAGTGGTGGAGTCACCATCCCTGAAGGTGTTAAAAAATGTATAGTGGCACTTCAGGACATGGTTTAGTGGTCATGGTAGTGTTGGGTTGATGGTTGCACTTAATGATCTTAGAGATCTTTTCTAACCTTAATGATTGTATGGTTCTATGTTTTATTTATCACTTAATCCAAAGTTATTTTGAAGAAAAAGAAAAACATTATTTGGACACATTCTGGAAGATATTTTCTTTTTATTAGTATCTTTCTGGAGTTAATATTAATGACCTCTACCTATCTGAGTGCCCAGAAGGCATCTGACTCTTGATGAACAATTAGTGTTGTTCACACTCTACTGGATGCTGTCAGAAATATTTTTGTGTTTTCACCCCAAAAAAACCCAAGATTATTTCAAAATTGTAGCTCTAACCCAATTATACCCCATGTCAGAGCAGAACAAAAGCAAATGTGATTTCGGCTTCAAGCCTGCCAGCATCATTCAGTGCTTCAGTGATTTTATTTCCCCTAAGTCAGCAGTATTTAAATTTCTCTGTAAATTATTCCTGGTAGTTTATTCATATCTTAACAGCTGGATTGTGGCATTGTGCCCTACACTGTATCAGCATAGGTGAGCAACATGGAGCTACTGTGCCACAGAGATCATCTACTGATTTATAGCTGACTCAGGCAGATTTATTTTGGGACAACACGCAGGGTAGAAGACCCATTCCCACTGCCCATTTGACAGCAGGAGGAAAGCAGCCACTGCCTAGTGTGTATATGGGACAGGAACAAACTCTACTTACAGTGAGAAAAAAAAAATGGTAGAGGAAGAATATTTTAACGTAGCCAAAATTCAGACCAGAAGTCTAAGAGAACCCTTAAGCTAAAACAATCGATGCATCATTGTATGGCAGGGTACTGACTATCAGCTGGGCATGGCAACAGGCCATGCATGCATCCAGGGTCCTCTACAGCTGTGAAATAAAGCACGTTAGCTCAGAGCAGGAATTTCTGAACTGTAGAACCAACAGTGATTTCAGCCATGGCTTTGGCTTTGGTAATAGCTTTGGCTAGTCTGGTAATGACCTTTATCATGACGCTTTTTAGTGACTTTAGTGTCAATCGCTGGGGTAAAATGTCTCAGCAGATTCATTTGTAATTTCTCATAATCCAGGGAAGTGGCTCAATGACAAGCATTCTCTGAATAGATCAGTAAAGAGTACTTCAAATTTTTATCATGTCATAGATAAACTTCCCTGTAGCCACTAAAGGAAGGCTGTCCAGTGTCAGTGAAAGATTTTCTCTTCTTAGTTCTGCTACAGATGCACTTCCTTAGCCTCAGTTTACTCATCTGTGAAATGGAAACCACATTTTATCCGCATTTCAGACCAATGAAATGTTTGTAATTTCAGAAGTTTAAGAGGAAATCAAGAAACGTTAGAATATTATTGTTTTTATTGTTGTTGTTACCGATATAGGGTATCTCCAAAAAAAACCCTAACACCCCTTCCTACCTGGAAGGGCCATGACAACAGGGGAAACTCCCCTAAAAAAGTTGCTGGAAATGCAGAAAAAGGAGTCCAACAGTGCCTATTCCCCTTTCATACTGAACTCACATACTGTTTAAAATAATTCTCTGCATTCATCGGGCCAAAGGAATCCTCTCCACAGCACCTGTAGAAGCTCTGTGGGATGTTCCCAGCACCTGAGCATATGGGCTGTGAGTGTTTTTGTGCTTCAGCTCTCGAGGGCACCACGCACAGCAATAAGGGGCTGTGAGACCCAGCGCCAGCTGTAGACAACGTTGTTCAGGCAACTCCCCGGCTGCCTGTTCTTGTGTAGATTCAGCAGCAGCAGCAGCAGGATGATAACTCCTGGCTACCACTTTCCAGCTCCCATTCTGACTCACTGCCTGACCCTGTTAAAGTCAGCCTCCTGAGTTTATTATGCCTGAGTGTTAACAGGATGCAGCACTTAGCCTCCCCTTCTAGGTGTTGCAAAGCTTTGGTAATTTATACTTGTCAACTGCTTTGGGATCCTTAGCCAAAAAGCGCTAAAGGATCATTACTCATATTTAGGAGAAAGCAAAACTTTTAACATAACGCACGCAAGTTGAATGCAGCCATGGGCTCTTTGCTGGGCACAGTTTTACAGCATTGGCCACTGGGCATATTTCTCTTCACTTCTGAGATGCGCATGATTGCAACAGCATCCTTGAATGGTTATGTGATTTAGCAAGGACTATGCTTAGCATTAGTTGTACGTTTCACAAGAAAAATAATGATGTTGATTAACGCCTGTGGTTCCCCAAAATGTTCCCCAGAGTGATGCATGCAACATCTCGCAGAGGCACCTGCAGACCTTGAACCTCCAGCCCTCCACCGTCAGGTCATATATGTCCATGCACATCCACAAAGCTGATATATGCTGTCATGTGATAACATCCTAATAAGGTACCTGCAGTTTGGCTACATATGGGTAGATGTCCATTGATGTGATAGGGATTTTATCTGGTCCACGACCCCCAAGTGAGCATCCTCTGTCACACGATGAGAAGTTATTATTACCAAATACGATTTTGAAGCAACTAGCATGTTTCCCAATACATAAGGTTACTGCTATCACTTGACAGAACATTTGATTACATTTATGTCACAGGGGACATCAGACCTGCGGTACACTGATGTGTTAACTTCCAGTCATGATGCCTGCAAAGCTCGTGGGAATGACAACATCAGGGAGTGCCTTACTAGGACAATTTCTATCGCTTGTGGCTCACTCCTGGGACACAGACCCTTAAAAAACATGATAGCAGGTGATGGCCAGTTGGTCTGTCTCGATCTGTTTCATAGGTCACCTCTGCACTACATAATTCCTTAGCTTCTCATCCTTTGCAGCAAGTTTTTTCTTTCTTTGATCTGCAGCTTCATTAGTCTAATTTTTATCATGTTAACCGGAATTCTATTTTCATAAGACTTTGTACAGAATTCACTCCTGCTTAATGACTGACTGCACGGTCTGGACTGAGTTACCTAGAGGGCTAATTGGTGTACGTTATGATTCCCGCTTTATAGAGCTAATTTCTGTAAGACTGCAAGAGAGCCACGTCTTCTCCAGAGCCTGATCTGGTAACTGAAACCAAGAGAAATGAGGCAGGGATTTTGTTCAACAAATCAGCCAATAAAGACAGAAAGCTGTAAGTAAGAGTTGCTTGCCCAAGTTAGAGGGCAGAGACATTCCCTCCTGTTGCCTTCAGGGAGCATCACATGCCTTGGAGAATTGTCTCTTTGCTCTCCACCATGGGTTGCAGCTGCTAGATGGCCTATTTATAAAGACCAGGCTATTTGCCTCTGTAGCTCTTCTTTATGCCTAGCCAACCTTCTTTAAGTAACACAGGAGCAAAGATGCAAATATCGAAACCAGGCTTTTGTAGCTAGGGAAGAACCCTGTGAATCCATTGAGCTGAGAGATGCTTCCCTGTGCTTTTTATAGTTTGGTCACGTTCTCTAATTGCTCTGGTGATTTGTATTTAATCACGGCCATTCTCCTCTGCTGCCCATTCCCCTCCCCTGGCTGGCCCTGGGATGAAGTCACAGGCTAAATTTGTGATGATGACAGTCAATGACATAGTCAGTGTTTTGGTCTGCCTATAACTATGGCAGATAGGCATTTTTACTGCAGGGTAGACAAGGGAAAATCTTCATTATTTCTAAGGCAACTAGCTCTTTCTATCATGCTAGGTGACAAAACATGTAGAAACAACCCAAAATTAGCATGGAACATTAAAGACAGAGACATTTCTTAGTGTCAGATATAATGTGCTATAGGGATTTACAGAAACCCATAGTTTGTTCCCCAGCTTCTCCTGGCACCCTCTTTCAATCTAATTAAGCATAAAGAAAATTACATGCAACTTCAGGATGATGTAATGCATCTGTGCAATTGAGCAGTGCATTGTCAAAGAGCATTCAGTGTAATGTTTTGTATATTTGATGGAACAATTTCCACTATTAATATTCACTGAGGATTCCTAAAATTAACTGTAATTACTGAGGGAAAGGGCCTAGATATGACTGAGCACAGCTCACAGAAAACATCTGCTCAGCGCTCTGTGCTGGGCAAAACCACAAGGATGTTGTTTGGCTGCATTAGGAAAGGGCAAAGTAACAAAACATGAAAGGAGGCGACTGAGAAAGAGAGATGAAATAATGAATGGCTTCAAATTAAAACCCAGTTATAAATTCTACTGCTGACCTTGAGAAATGGGAAAGCTGCAGAGTATTCACCCACAGTTATCTGCCTCTGTAAGGATGAGACTAGCCAAATAGTAATGCAAGACAAAGCTTTATTTTTACCCCAGAAAACTATAACTTGTGGTGATAATTAGGAAACTTATGAACAAAGTGGTATGTCCCCACATAACCATACTGCAAATCAGAACTCTAAAAACAAATACACCCCACAAAGAGGAACATGAGGGACTGCAGGATGGGCCTTCATTTATTGCAAGGAGCCACACAGCAACACTTCTTGATTCATTAACAGACCAAGTCAAAATGTGGCACAGAAAAGCTTGTTTGTCTCCTGCAAGCTTGTAAAGTTCTTGCTGATTTCCACTAATGTTTCAAAATTTGACAGCTCTAAGGAACTGATTTTTCAACTGAACAGATACTAAAAATGTTCTAAAAAACGTGTATTCAACCAAGTCATATTTTCTGTTATTGTTGCTGTTATCTTTCTGGCATTAATTTGTCCCATCTCACTAATAAAATCTTGGTGAAGGGATTAGCTTTTATATTATGATTGTGCGATAACCATGACAGCAGATTCTTGATGTTGTCACCAATGGAAAGGAATGCAGGGAAGGACACTGGTGAACTGGACACCATCTAGTCTGATATTTATTCCCTGTCCTGCATCGATCATATCTTCCTTTTTGGGTTGGGACGTAGGTCTGATGGATATGGCAGAATAACTACATCTTTTCAGGATTTCTGGAGACATGTATGCACAACAGGTCTAACAGGCTTGGGAGGTCTCAGCTACAAAGCCTGTGACATCTGCCAATGTCCAAGGGACTGGAGCGACATGGATTGGCTCTGTCATCTTCTGTTTTCTAAGCTGAGTATGAAGCAACTCCCCAGCAAAATTTTGGGATGTATGTGTTGCATTTTGCTAAGGAACAGGACTGCTCTTCAGCTGTGATCAGTCAGCAGGCTGGAAGAGTACAGTTTGCTCATTCTGGTGTCTTATTGTGAACCTTAGAATAGATGACCTGCCTTAATTTTCTGTATTCCTAAACCATGGTGTAGTCTTGGCACATTTCATTCCCCATGTGTGCTTGCATTTTGGAGCTGACAGATCAGATTCACATGTACAGATGCTGCCTACACACCTTTTTGCTGAGAACTGAATTCTAACTCATTTACTTCTCAACTAATCTTATTCACCCTACGGATCTAGTCATGGAGTAAAACAATAGATTTATCAGCCATAAATTTTCAAAGACATATAAAATCCTTTTGGCTAAACAACATCATGTAAAGGTACAGTAAGACATTATTGTAACTACTGGCACTCAACCAACTGCACTAGTTGAACTTTACTCTCTCATGGACCTCAGAGAGGTGCAGTGTTTTGTGCAGATATAAAAGTAGCCTTTGAGGCTTTGCATGAAACTTTAAGTCAAACACATAGGGAATTTTTTTTTATCGTGAGTAGTAAAATATCTGCCTCAACCTTGATGGTACTGGGATTTTTCAATCTGACAGGTCATGGGATTAAAAGACCAGTGTGCAGTGAGGCAAACTACAGGGATATAAAACATCTGAGGGAAATCAATCCCTTGGCTCATTACAGCCCTGCTATCATGGGACATCCCATAATCCTGTGCAAAAGCATGTCAGACTTCCTCTCCACTGCTGTGTTTGCTTCTCTTCTGGTGCTTCTAATAGGAGCGTGTCACAGAATCTCACTCCTCAACTAGTCACAACCCTCCTTGTTTTCTGCCTAAAATATTCACGAGCAATATATTCACATTTGGTTCTGCCAACACTGTCCTGTCTGCTTAATAATTGTTTTCGCCTCCCCAGTGATCACATGCTGATGTACTGACAGACAGCATATATTTTTGCAGCCCCCACTTTGCTGAAGTTAAACAAGCTGACTCAGTTTGTCTCCCCTTATAAGAAAATAATCTGGTTGCTTCATTATCTTGTGGCCCACTTCTGCAACTGACCTAGTCTGAACTTCTCTGCTCTGAATATGGATGGCCAAAATTGTATATAGATATGGGCTGCAGCTTTCTCAGTTTCTGGCCTTCCAGAAATTTCCAGAATGGAATTGGAGATGCTTTCCAAGTGGCTGAAGGGAAAAAATGCTGATTTTCTGATGTGCCTTTTGTTCAGTCCCTACAAATAGTCTGTGGATCTCAAATATAAAAACACAGACTTGCATTATTTTACATCTTAGTATCTTAGCAATACCTTGCTTCAATATTTCCCCCTCTCCAGTGGCAAAAACTTCTGATGCAACCTACTCTGCATTTGCTCTTTCACAGTCTCATTATATTTTTTGTTTACCTCTTTATTTTAAAAGAAATAAACTCTTAGAGCTCTGTATACTACTGAGGCCAGACTGCCAGCTGGTATCTGCACAGATCACTTTCTCAGCATTTGACTACAGGTAACATGCTGACTATTCCTCATGCACATGCTGTCACTCCATTTGATAGCTTTACTAAGAATGCTCATATAACAATAAATATGCCAGGTTTTTTAGGATTCTGGGACAAAGAATGTGATGTTATCCTACTGAGAAAGCCTTATTTTCTTTGGCATTTGTTTCCATATTGGATAGGATTACTTCCTTTATTATATATTTACTTTGTATTTTTTGGCTTGCACCCAAATAAACTTTGCTCTTGGCCCCACTTCCCCTGCATTTCTGTTCTTATTCTCTTTTTATTTATACTTCTAGAAAATCTTCTGTGCTTGCTTTCTACTTCTTTTGCAATGTTTAAATCAGTTAGTTTTGCAATTAGCATACCACGTCTTCCCTTCCTGTAAAGACATTGCTTTTCTTACTCAGTTCCTTTTTTTCCCCATACTCTTAATATGTTTTTTAACATGGATAGTTTAAATAGCTTTGAATTTTCTCACTTTTTTTTTCAGTTTTTTCACTTTCTTGTGGTTCAAATACTTGATATCCAGTTGCATCCTTGGCAAAAGAAAAGTCAAGTTTACACCACATTCAGTTCACTGAGGTCTCCAGTCCCCATGGCTTCAGTAACTAGACCTCTCTCTTTTCTGAAGGAAAATCTGTAAGGACAGATCTATTTTCATTTAGTTCTAAAGTTAATAATTGTAATTCACTTGATACAATAGTATGAAAAAAAACCACAACAAAACCAAACCACAAAACACCAAACCTCCTTGCCTTCAATAATGACCTCCCTATTTACATAAAAAAATCTAGATTGGCAATACCTTCTGCTGGTTCAGTGACAATTTGCTGAAGAAATATGGCTGTTACACATGCAGGAACAGCCTGAACAGGCTGTTTTTAGCCGCAGCTCTTCTCCACATTGCACTGAGGATATTAAAATATTCTTTACCGATTGACTTTAGGAGTTTTCACCTCTTTAATAACCTCACAGACCTCTGTGTATATAATTAAGACGGACCTACCCAAGGTGTCTTATGACACATTCCCAGCACCACCACTGCGTAGCCTTATATACAGTTATCCCCAGCATGACATTAGACAACAGCATTTTGAACAATTATTTCTTGGTGTTCAATGCAGTAAGAAGTAAAAAAAAGAAACATCTGGAACACAATAGCTCAGGCAAGAGATTCTGTTGAATAGACATAGACATGCACTAGTTGAAGGATTACATTAAGGGTTATATACTAGATGTGGACATATAATCAGATGGCTATAATCAAGGAATAGAGATTCAAAATACTAAACAGAAGCCTAAGTCCTTGGTTTAATGACTTATTACAGAAATACTCTCTTTATTTTTACACCAGTGTTCCTTGAGCAGGTGACTGACCTTAGTGCTTGTATGTCAATCTTTACAGCAACTCCAGTACGTTTTTATTTTTATAATTTTGTTTTGCTGTTCAACATCAGCAGCTCTGGTGCCTTCCTTCTGCTGCCTGATTTAATGAACAAACATCTCAGCAGCTTCTCACTCTTTCTGGATCAACCTA
Organism: Eurystomus gularis; assembly: GCA_013400335.1. Classification (NCBI taxonomy): domain Eukaryota; kingdom Metazoa; phylum Chordata; class Aves; order Coraciiformes; family Coraciidae; genus Eurystomus; species Eurystomus gularis. Next base: position 181,013 of record VZZY01014228.1, on the reverse strand, counting down.
TCAATAGCACCGTTTTGCCTAAAATATTTATGACCCATTTGAAATGCTCATTTGCTTTCAGGTAAATAATCAAGCCTGTGTCATTGCCCCTTGTCCAACAGGACCCATACAAAAATACCTGTGTTTGTAGGATGAGCTTTGTCCTCTGTGCTTCAGCCTCTGTTGTGTTTCACTTCATGAGTAACCAACTGACAAGCTACAACACTGATTCTTTGTCCAAGTAAGAATACTGTTTTGATTTCCACAGTTCGTAAGTTCACATGTTTCAAAACCTCCTGGACCGCATCTGGAATATTGTGTCCAGTTCTGGGCCCCTCAGTTCAAGAAGGACAGGGAGCTGCTTGAGAGAGTCCAGTGCAGAGCCACAAAGATGATTAAGGAAAGGCAGAGGGAGCTGGGTCTCTTTAGCCTGGAGAAGAGAAGACTGAGGGGTGACCTCATTATTGTTTATAAATATGTAAAGAGTGAGTGTCAGGAGGATGGAGCCACGCTCTTCTCAGTGACGCCCAATGATAGGACAAGGGGCAATGGCTGCAAGCTGGAACATAGGAGGTTCCACATAAATATGAGAAAAAACTTCTTCACGGTGAGGGTTACAGAAAACTGGAACAAGCTGCCCAGAGAGGTTGTGGAGTCTCCTTCTCTGGAGACGTTCAAAACCTACCTGGATGCATTCCTGTGGGACCTGATCTAGGAGATCCCGCTCCAGCAGAGGGACTGGACTAGATGATCTTTCGAGGTCCCTTCCAATCCCTGGCATTCTGTGATTCTGTGTGATTCTGTGACTGAAATTTCTGCCTCAGGTATCTTTCCTTATTTTGAATTTTTTTTTTTCATAGCTATGTTCTTAAGGCCTTCATCACCTTTAGTAAGCTTCACTATGGACTGGAAGATTTCCCCTGCTGGGAAAATTCTGCTTGCTTTTTCAATGACTGACTTTGATTTGCTGACCTTTGCACACTAGATCCCTCCATCAGTCCAATCTGGTCTTTGAAAGCATTCGCCTCCCTTACCACTTCTTTCCCACTGTGCTAACTTGAGTCTTTGGGCTTAGGGAAACCACACTCCTTTATGAGTTCACCTTCTTGTATGATCTCTTTAGAACTTGCTCACGGTTTTTATTTCTAAATAATGAGTGCAGATGTCTGTAACACCATTTCACATGCTGCCTATTCCACCAGAGCACTAAATGGAAACTACTTAAAAGTACTGAGAGTTTCAGAACTCTTGATTCCTTTTTTTCTAGTTCCTATGTTTTAGAAGCTGTTGTTTAAAAACTTACCCTCTGTTAATCTGTATTTCCACCGAATTTCAATGGGTTTTTCAACAGTTCTACCCTTTCTTTTGTGGTGTTCTCTTATTTCATTATACTCCAGGTGCCACTTCATGTTCAGGATTACCTCAGATCAAACAGGTTTGCAGACCTCTGAGTTACTCAACGGTCACTTTTTAAAGGACCTGACAGATTTGACTCAACTCTTCCAGATCCAAATGTGAAGTCTAACCAAGGGTTTCTATGTGAAAGGAGCTGTGGCCTTGGGAAGCCTCCTGTGTTACAGAAGAAGCAGGACCGCCTTTATGCAAAAGTCTCTCCCCACGCCAGGGTTCATAGCTGAGAAGCAAATTAAGGCAGTTATCTCCAGTCCAGTGCTAAACAGCCAGCTCCAACAGCATGTCAGAATTTAGCCCTTACTCGTCTTCTCTTTACTTTTTTCTTGACTAATTCACATGTTCATCTACTTGCAGCAATAGACCTCACCCTTAGGTACCTAACTCTTTATCATACAGTGGTCACAGAGCCTCACCCAAGCTGTGAATTCAGCTGGTCTGAAGGGTGTTGAAGAGTATATTCTAAGGCTATGCTTAAGTTTCTGGGTTGGTTGCTCTGTACTCACGACTTATTTAAGCAAGAAACCAGAGTTTGACACAAAGGGATATCTATCTGCAGAGAAACAGGACAAGAACACGGGGGTCCCAGCCAATAATAATATGTGAAATGAGAATCTTCTTGTAGCACCTCAAAGCTGAGACTTGTTAGGAAGCATAACTGTCATTTTGCCTCTGTTCCAAATTGGAATACATCATCAGTAACAATCCAGGGATGAAGAGAACCACAGGACTGTGGCCTTTAGAGCACATTAGAAATTAATTTTAATTTAAGTTTTCCTCAGAGACAGTTCTTGTTTCCTTATTTTCATATGGAGTTGAGTCAGGACTTGTGGACTCTGTTCCAGTTTCTGACAATGAATCAAACATTCCTCTTTGAAAAAATACTGAGGATAAAGTGTAAATTTAGAAGCGAAATAAATTGTCTAAAGTTTTCAGCTTGTTAACTGCATTTTGGTTACAAAGGATAGACAGCTTTATTTCCTACTTGCTTCTTTTATACTAAGAGTACTATACTGGATTTTCCTTCCCAGAATTTTGTAAAAATTACATCTAATTTATTTCTAAAAGAGGTGCTCTGAAAAAAAACCAAACTTCACAGAGTTCTTTCATGGATCAGAATGACATTGTGAGCCTCCTTGTCACTGTAACAGTTAATCATACTAGCTGCTCAGAAGGATCATTTCCTGACTTAAAAATGACGGAATTAAAGAATGAGGATGCACGAATTTCCATTTGAAGGGTAAACAACAAATGGAATATACTACTCCATTTTAGCATATTCAGTAGCATTCTGTGAAACCTCATCAATAGTGTCCGAACAGAGCAAAACATGCTAAATCTGAGCTGGTTTTTACACATCTTCCCTAATACATAAAGGGTGTCAGCTCTGTTCTAGTTTAACAATAAAATGTCTCTCTGTTTAACCAAATTGCTTTATACCTCTTTATACCTGCTGACATTTCTTTGGAATGCAGTGTACAAACCTTCCACAGGCAGGAGCATTTCATCGGGAGGTTCTCCCATTTTCACATCACAATCTTCTTCCCACCTCTTTCCTTAATGGCAACTGACTTCTGTGCAGTTCTGAGGATCAAACCACACCTCTGAACCTGCCCACAGCATTCTCAATCACAGCACTCTTTAGCCAATAGATGACATCTGCTTCCCTTTTGGGAAGAAAAGCTCAAAGGCGTTAGATTGCTTAAGATAGCTGGAATGTCTTTTCTATGTGGGTTATTTTGACAGAAATAGGATAAGAGGAGTAGATACCACATTTTTTCTAGGAGACCTGCAAGGGTGGTAATTCCCAGGTCAAGGTGGGAGGTGAGAATTCAGTTGAGGTGGGTGAAAAGGCAGTAACCTCTTTCCCTGATGTATCTCCTTACAAGGCATGTCTACAATTTGAGACGCCAAGAACTTTCTCCCTTACCACTTCTCAGAAGAGCTGCATGGTCTACATGAATACATAGTATTCTGGAAAAGAGATATCAAAGAAATGTCCTGCTAGTTCAGAACAGAGGTCCAGGTGTTCTGTTTCCAGAAATAGCAGTAGGATATGCTGTGTAAGAACAATACTAAGAGTGTAACACATTTTCCAGTCTACTCCCTGCACCCTTCCAACATACACAACTGCTATATTAGCAATGTTGGATCTCTCTATTCTGACAGTATCAATATCAAATCCAGCTCTAACAAGGAATCCTTCCAAGAAGTTTATCTTGCTAGCTCAGTCAAGGATGATTTTATTACATATGAGCAAAATGTAATTTAAGCATGAAAACTGGAAAGGTGATCAAACAGAGCGGGAAGAAAAAAGTGGCACATCCAAATATTCGCTGAGAAGAGAGAAAGGTCAATAGATAGTAGTGGGGGGGGATGTCATAACATCAAAGGAAACAGGAGCTGATCTACAGTAGAAACTCTTGTTTTGGGGCATGGTCATGATGAAGTCTGATTGAAGAAGAAACAAGGACTTTAGATCCCAGATGCTACAGGCACAGCAAGGCTGAAGGGTCTGGACTGCATAAATCATAACATGGTTTGCTTACGGTTGTGTAGCAGACAGCATATTTTTTGTTGCCTCCAAGTTTCTCCTGAAATAGGAAGAGGATGCAAACAGCATACAGTGACGAAGGTGGCTCTCTTCTTTGACCCACAGGTACACATCTATGTACTCGATCCACTGGTACACTAAGTGTCTATAATTCCCATTATCATTAGTGGGGATCTAGGACTTGGTTTATTTGCACAGACATAGTTATCGTTTGAGCTTCCATGGAAGATCTTCTCTGTGTCCTATTTAGCATCCCATACTGATACTTTGTGACATCTCAAATGGCACTAGAGGCCTATATGTAGACGATAAACTGAATATAAAATGGTAACTCTCTCTCCTTACTCCTCCCCAGATGCAAGAAAAACCAAACAAAAACCACCTTGATCAATATGTTCCCTCATTCATAAAATGAAGACTGCATGTTGACATCTTACATCCATCTTTAATGTCAAGCTCTGACAAACTTAGCCTCCTGAAAGCTAGGAAATTGTGGGTTTAGTAGTTGTTCACACAACCTTAACTGAGTGATGCCTTGATAGTATAGACGTTCTCATTCAGCCTAAGATTTGCACAAGCACGAGCTCTAATCATACATGTGTGTAAGTACATGTGTATGTGCTTTTAATGAAGCCCTAGAGTTCAAGTTCCTTTATTCTTACTTTCTCACCCAATGTTTGACCTCTAATTTCTGTTTGTGAAGGATGTTCCAGACTCTTGTTTCTATTCAAGAAAGCTTAAAAATTTCATCTACCCAGAAGTGCCAGTCTTCCTTCTGTAAACAATAATTTAATTACATTATTTCTTGAGCTTGTCATAGCATGCCGTTCCACAAACCCCCTCATGTTATTGTCCTGATATAAATACATCCTCAGCTCATTTGCTCAAATCTGACTGTTGGCAATCACAGCAGGAGCTAGAAAATAATGAATTTAATCACACAGTAAGGTAAAGAGGCTAGCCTAGCTTACAGAGAGACTTTCTAAATACAATCCTTCCATTAACCCCCTAATGACATCCTCAAATGAATGTTTTTAAGCCACAGCATAAATATAACAGCAGCATGCCTGTGCTTGCTGGAATTATATGTTCATAATATTCAGTTAACTTCCCCTGTGACACAAGTTAGGATGCTGTTTTCTGCCTGTGGGCTCCCAAGACCTGCAAACAGAAGAGTTAACATTTGGGTAGGTCTCATCAGAGACAGTGCCTAATTCGGTGAAATGTCTGAGCTAGCTGAGCTTGGCTTTGGAGAGAAGCAGGTGTCTCCACAGGAAGAGTCAGCGGATCTTAGATATTCCTCACAGGGTGGAATGAATTGCTGTATTGCAGCAATTTTAATTTGGAAGTCTCAAATTAATTCAAACTCACAACAGCCCCCTGGTGTGCAGCCGAGAAGTGGTTTCTTTGAAAACAGAAACAGAGGAAAGAGAAAGTTAAACTGCTTGTCTTGGGCATCTAGTGAATCAGCAGCAGCTGGCAAATCATTCGACAAGTCTTGGCTTCAGACAGCAGTGATCTGAAGCTCTCTTTGGGTCCTAAATCCTGTCCCTTTGGAAACATAGAGGCCCCAGCAGGCAATTAAATGAGCGTCTGCAGACAGACACGGTTCCTCACTTTGGCAGTAGAGACCCACTTGGAGCTCTCTGGGTAGTCACTGGGGATGTGGGTGGGGAAGGTGGACAAAAGTCTTGAACTGTGCAGCTGGAAACAGGGCTGGAAGTGCATGAAAAGAGGCTGATTCTCCATTACATGAAGGGCTCTCCAACTGCTTCAACAGAATAAAAGATCATTAACATAGAGTGGAAATGGTCCTGTGTAATGTCCCCTGGCATGAGCCACCGCAGTGTTGGAGGTGTTGCTGCAGTCCCCTCCTGCACCTGCTCCTCAATTCCAAATTTAGGCTCTGCCTAACATGGGTGTTGAGAGCACAGAAAAGAGCCAAAGGTGTTGATCACTCTACACCTACGGAGAATCTGCTTCAGAAAATGCAATACTTATTTTATTGCTCACACTTAAACTGCTCCAGGCAACTGAGCATATGCAGCCCCTGGGAGCTGCGAAACTCAGTTCATGGCTGGGGGGAATTCCTGTAAAGAAATCAACTAATTGATGGACAGAGCTGAGTGCTAGATGCATGGGGGGAACGGGCAAAGGGAGAAAAATCCTACTTTGAGGTTGTCCCAAAATAATAATCATGGAGATATTCTTTTTTGATTCTCAGTCTAGAGAAGATTTATTCTGGATAATCTAAGTTGAACCTCCTTGTGGGTATCATTTCCTCAGAGAAGCAATTCTTCTGACAAATTGCAACAATGGAACATAATATTCAGCATTTTTCTTAAGCTCCAGCTCCTCAAGTTATATGATTATACAAGAATCTCTGGTTTTGGCAAAATAAAGGAAAAAAAAAATCTCTTGATGTGACAACTATACAGAAAAGTCTGGGAGTATCAGACATGAAAGCTCCAACTTCAGAAGGCTGGTAACTTTGGTTTTATACCTTAAAATTTTAAATTTTGTATTATTTTGGGGACCATACTCATCACCTCATTAACACCACTGGGGCAGTGGACAAACAATGGCAGGAATCTAACCAGATGATAGTTGTTCACACTGCAATGCCCATGAAAAACCATATCCCCTTATGTATCAGTATTGTTCAGGAGAAACATTAAATAGCAGGAACAAAACAGATCTCCATGATGTATCCCAGAAACAATCTCTGAGCTATAAAATGTGCTCATCTAAATAAAAGACTGAATCCAAAGGCATCTTTAATTCTGTGACAGAGAACTCTGAGGCACACCTGCAAGCCTGGAGCAGCTCCATGCTTGGCATTTTGCTTATGAGATGATGCGCTCTAAAAGCCATGGCTTATGTCAAGGCTAAGTAACTCATAACCACTGCACAAGCCACAGAATTTGTCCTGCAAGCACTGAGGACCATAACAGGCTTTGAACTGGTAAGAAAGTAGAATAGGTCCCCATCATACATGAGTGAATGGAGGAATGCAATTGTGCTCCTTGTCTGTGCAACCACCATTCCCACATGCTCCTAAAACCTCACCCCTTGCAGAGCAGACAACTTCTGTGGCTCCTGGGCTCTAGGAAAGCACTGCTCAGCCTCTTCTCATCTTGCTACCCCCCCTTCCCAGTACTGAACTTCACTTTCTAAGAGTGAAGTCTCTGGTATGACTGCTATAAACTCATTTCTCAGACCAAAAGCTTGTTGGAGACTTTTCTAGCTTAGCTATGGTTAAAACTGTCCAAGAGTTTTGTTACAGTGCCCCTCATTTTACAGAAGGCGGGTTCAATCCTAATGAGAAGCAGTAGAACTGTTCACTGAGATGGGGACAAGGTTAACTGACATGAAATGTGTGGCACCTCTAAACAAAAGTGACTGCATAGATAGGGCTGTATTAGCGCAAACCAATTCAGTCAATGAAATGACACCAAAGAGTGTTGCCAGGTAAGATTTCCTCCTTATGTAAGGGATACACTTTTGATATGCTCCTCATCCAATGGGATTTAGACTCTGTAGTCCTAAAGCTCGCCAGCATTTAACCCACTGCTACAGGTAAGGGCACAAAGGCAGTACGCAATGATTCTCCCATCACCTGATTTAGGACAAATTTGCAGTGAAAAATTCTGGGGTTTAGGTTTTTTAAAATTTTTGCTGTTGCTGGAAAAAGAAGAGTGGTCCTTTTAACCTGCTTATGCAAAGAGCTTGAGACCTTTTCTCAAGAGCAGATGCTTCTAAATCACACTGCCTTAGACGTACAGTCTGGACATTTGTGGCCTGATCCAAGTGCTGGACAGTTTTGCATGCACAGGCATATAAAGATTCCTCTGACTTAAACCTGTGTGCTTTAATTACATAATGCTTAAGTGTCTGAATCACAAATAGTTTTCTTCTATATCCTTGTGGCTTTATCTGATGGAGAATTCTTCACTTCCAGACCTGGCATAGTCATGCAGTTTCTCTGTGTTTTGTAAACAAATCTCTTGCTTATTTGTAAAGCTCTTAAAAAATTCAGCATAAATGTTTTCGCTAAGTTATTTATGGCTGCCCCAGATACAGCTGTATGAAATGTGGCTTCTGATGCCACCTGTGCCCTATGAGATGCACGTCTATAAATCATTCTGAGATCCACTAGAATGAAAGATCCTACATGAGCAAAGACATGGTGTTTCAGAGCCTTAATGTCCAAATGCAAATTCATTAATGGACTTCTGTCAATTTACTCCAGGGAAGGAACTATGACAATTTCTTTTAATGACTATAGAAAGTGACAAAAATCTTAAAGAGGTTCAAAAGTTTAATTCCATTGTTTACAGCTCAGGTACTACATTATTCCTTTGATCTAAAATCATATTAACACTGAACAGATTTCCTCTGAAGTTTACCTCCCCTATATATTTTCCTACAATGACCTTCCAAATCTCCTGAATGTTTTTTCTTGTCACAATGCCTTCTTTCCCAGCAGCATCCAATTTTTTTGCTTTGTGAAGGTACAATTTTCTTTTCAAAGGCATGGCTATCGTGAGTGGATTTAGTACATCAATTTGCTTTTCCTAGTTTCTTTTCATACTTTTCACTTCTTACAAGCAGCCCGGAGGAAGTGAGGGAGGCAGGAAGGCAGGGAGGAAGGCAGGCAGGGAGGAAGACAGGTAGGAATGTAGGAAGACAGGAAGGCGTTGAAGCTGGAGAAGCCTCAGTCTAATGTAGTTCACAAGATAGTGGAACAATACACTGCCAAATAATGTCCTTTTAATTAGACCTTTAATGAAAGCCTGAAGGAATTTTATTTCATAGTATTTCTGAGGTTCATTTACTTCATTTGAGGTAGACCCTGAAATTCACTTGCTGTCTTTCACTGTGGATAAATTCTGATTGTGCCTTTCTAATCCCCTACCCCACCGCTATGAGTCTGGGTCGGCTTTGAATCAATTAGGAATTATCTTTACTCAAAAAAGCAAACAAATAAAAATGAGAAAATCAAAAGGGGAGAAGGACAGGCCTGCAGCAGAGGTTTCTGCAAGGCAGACATCCTTACGTAAATATTGCCTTCAGAACTGAGAGGAAAGGCAGAAAAGACATTAGCATATTGAGGAATCTTTCCATATAGTGAGCCTCACTACACTTCAAGAAACCAACAGAGATCATCAACACTGCTTTAGATTTGCACACAGGTTCCAACACGTAGAGCTTTACCACGTCACCCATGAGGACACATGTCCCTATGGACACTCCCTGACCATTCTTTGGCCTCTCCTCCAGCACAGCCTGCAGAACTCAGAAAAGAATCTAGATGTACGGTCAAAAAGAGGGAACAGACTGTGAGGTTACCAAGAAGTCTCTAGCACACTTGTTACTCTGAAAATCAGTGATAAATGTTTTCTGGTCCTGTAAGGTGATTAGGATCTATTTCAAATGCAAACTCACTGATGCTACGCAGATCTCAGGAGCAGCAGAGCAGTGCTGTTTGTTTTCCTGGCAGATTGTCTCATTTCATTAAGTATGATAATAAAATTATTTGAAAAACATCTCTGGCCTTAAAACCCTGTTATTAAAATTAAAAGCCACCTTGGATGGCTTGGCTGGAGAACTAATGCTGTAAGTGACAACTAGCACTTTGTAGCAATTTACTACAAATACTCTAAGGATTAGCTTGTACAATGTTAAGATTTTGCTCATGCATTTTTCTGTCCAGGTCAAAGGGCTGTCCTGCTTAAAAATCTATAAGGAATTCCCTTGTACAACACATCATGAAGGACAATGACAGCAATGCTACACAGTTATGGTTGAGGCTGGATTGTCAGAGTTTAAGTGAATATGTTCAGAGGAACTTCTGAAAATAACTCTAAGCTTCTTTGCTCATAGGGTTACATATATAGGTATACCAGGAACATAGGATGGATGAGACCAGCTGCGCCTCTGCTCAGTCTTTGCAATTGCAGGTAACTATGGAGACATTTTCTCTAGGAGTACCCGCAAAACCTCAGCTTCACAAGTCATCTTTACACACCGTAACAGTATAAAGGTACAAAGGATCAAAAGTCACCAGAACTACACAATATAGAATAGAGCAGAAGAGGTTGAGGACTTCATTCCTTCAATCACAAAAGCATTCAGGTGAAAATACTCTATTCTTCCTGGGTAGTGGATTATAGCCCAAACTACAGAAGTAACAAAAGAATAAAAAACCTTAGCATATGATCATTCAAAATGGAGAAAATATCATAGAATCATAGAATCATTCAGGTCAGAAAAAACCCTTGGGATCATCAAGTCCAACCATCAACCCTACTCTATAAGTTCTCCCCTAAACCATATCACCCAACACCACATCTAAACGACGCTTAAACACATCCAGGGATGGTGACTCAACCAACTCCCTGGGTCGCCTATTCCAGTATCTGACTGCTCTTTCTGTGAACATTTTTTCCTAATGTCCAGTCTAAACCTACCCTGTTGCAGCTTGAAGCCATTCCCTCTTGTTCTATCGCTAATTACCTGTGAGAAGAGACCAGCACCAACCTCTCTACAATGTCCTTTCCGGTAGTTGTAGAGAGTGATGAGATCTCCCCTTAGCCTCCTCTTCCTCAAACTAAGCAGTCCCAGCTCCTTCAATCGCTCTTCATAAGATTTATTCTCCAGGCCCTTCCCCAGCTTCATTGCCCTCCTCTGCACTCGCTCCAGCACCTCAATATCTCTCTTGTATTGAGGTGCCCAAAACTGGGCACAATACTCCAGGTGTGGCCTCACCAGTGCTGAGTACAGAGGCACAATCATCTCCCTACTTCTGCTGGTCACACTATTTCTAACACAAGCCAGGATGCCATTGGCTTTCTTGGCCACCTGGGCACACTACTGGCTCATATTCAACTGCTTGTCAATCAGAACCCCTAGGTCCTTTTCTGCCAGGCAGCTTTCCAGCCACACTTTGCCAAGCCTGTAGTGTTGCATGGGGTTGTTGTGGCCCAAGTACAGGACCTGGCACTTGGCCTTGTTGAAACTCATACCTCCAAACCATACATCTGGGAGTCAGTTTAACCCAGGTTGCATGAATAAACTGCTAGAACAAGACACCTAGCACCTGTAGGAACACCAGAGTGGTTCTGGCCATCAGCCTGTCTCTTGCCGTAGCCAGTCTCTCCTGTTTCACAAAAAAGAAGTGACAATTGCTTTTTTCTATGAAACCAAGTGATCTGCCAGGTTTGGGAGGCCAAGGGTGGAGGATATCCTTACTATCTGTCATAGGCAACCAGCCAGTATACAGGTTTGGAACAAAATGAATGTCATAAATAAAATACAAACTGATCAAGATTCAGCTGACTGAGGACTATTCATAGCACTGGGCTGGATCCAGCTACACAGTGTGCATGTCTGGATAATGGTGATGGCAGGACCTTTGCCATTACAGGGTCCAGCCTGTGCCTCCTACCCTGGGCAATGTGAAGTGCAAAAGAAGGACAAGTAAATCTCCCTCCATTCAAGTTACCTGGAAGTTGTAAGTAAACATCAAAACTAGCAAAAGTGCAGGATAAGCCTGATTCTTACTCCCTTATCAAATAATTTAGCCCTGTTTTCACTAACATATCTGCTAAGTTACAATTACTCTGGTGTGGCCTTTGTAGAAAGGGTGCTCATTACCACAGAACTTGCGTATTCAAGTAGACAAAATAGATTTTTAAAACCTCTTCAGCTGAAGTGTTTTGCTGTACCAAGAGACACAGAGCAAGGATACTGCCATCCATCAGAACACCAGAGGATATTGAGCAATTTTCACTGTTAACCACTTGTGTTCTCTCCTGCAGAAACTCAGGCACTCGGAGGTGGAAAAAAGCCAATGATACTGACCTCCCCACACTTGAAAAGTGAACTCCAAAAGCCTGGGAAAAAGAGAGTCAGTCGTTCTCAGAGCGAAACACAAGGCACTCAAGTTCAATAAAGTTCAGTGAAGAGAAACAGATTCCCAAAGATATTTCAAGCTTCTACATTTCAAAACATCCTTTATCACAAAACACCCAGTAACATGCAGAGAACAATGTTCCAGTACCAGGGAGATGGAGAAAACTCACACCTATATCATAGAAGAGGGAAGAGGTGAAGCTTACTTATTGAGGAAAGGTAGTTTTGTGATCATAGAATAAAGAAGAAATTCTTCTGCTGTAGGTTCAGCTGTTGGTTTTACCAGAGATATCATGTGTGTCTTTTGGCAAGTTATGTGGTCTGCTTTTGGAGCACTTGCTTAACTTACCTGCTTTGCACCAGGCATACTCATTAGTTCAAGCATGTGCCTGAGTTAACTTCAAGGATATGCTTAGTATTGTACAAGAATTTAAGATCTCTGCTAATTAGGGGTAGGCTGAGACATGTAATCAAGTGCTTTGCTGAATCATCCTTAACATGCTCAAATCACCTTGTTGGAAAAGAGCTTGAATAAAATTTTGCTCTCTCATGAGGAAAAGGCACATTTGATGGGTAAGGATTTGAGGTACAACAGCGCTTGGGAATACTAGTAAACTGCCCCTGTTTTATTACATTGCCTCCAAAATGATGAGTTTTCCTAGGCTTTTCTAGCAGTGAATGAAGAGAAAGAAGTGCCTTGTGGGAATATTCTGCCCATTTATTGAGAAACCTGCCCACTTTTTGCCCATTCTCACAAACTCTAGAGGTGCCTTCATCGCATAAGGAGCTTAAAGCAAAATAGTTCTTGCCATCCACACTTTATATGCCTTAATTTAGACAGAATAAATTCTGGCTGAACAGGCAAAGAGATCAAGTTTCTCGCTATCTCACATTTTGTCAGACATGAGCTGCTTGTGATTACCAGACTCTCTATTGCTCCTTTTGTTGAACTGGTGTAATCAACAGCCAGTTTAAATTCCTAGTTTCTCAGTGGCACTTGATTACTCCCTAATTTCCCCTCTCTCCTGCCCCTCAAATCACTCCCTTTATTCAGTCTTTACATACATATGTATATTTTTACAGCTTTCTCCTCGTTTACCCATAATTTCACAACTAAGATAGGAACTAATTTTCAGACCAGTTTCTGTAATAAGCCTACACTTTCCAAAGCAATCTCAATGCAAGTAGTTCTCTCCAAAGATGCAATCACCCTAAAACAACTTAGCAATGAATGCGTCTGTAGGGTGACAAACCTGAGAACAGAAAACTTCCACCTGAGAAAAAGCTTTGTAAGGTCTATGGGGGAATATCTCAGGAGAAAGGGAACTGGTGGAAGGAACAACTCTCATCTGTAAGATATGAGCAAAGAAACATTCTTCTGTCACATCTGGTGATCCAGGGCCCAACAGCAGGAGCAGTTCTACAATAGGTTCACCTGGTGTGTATCCAGCAATACAATAGGTCACAAAAACATGCCCCTTTGATCTTTCCTTTTTGAGTATTTGACTATGAACTTATCGTACAATACCAAATGCTAAAAAGCTGTTACTGGCTAGTAATCCTGTAAATGAAGCCTACTGCTGTCCTAACTGAACCTAATCAATGTTATTCATACTGGTCACAGGGTGTAAGGCACTGGCCTACTATCCAGATGTGGCATTTCTTGCCTGCATGACACTAAAGGAGGATTATTTTGGTGGGGGTATGTGGGTGGTGTTATGACAGAGAGAATGACAGCAAACAACACCAGCACATCACCAGGGATGTCCAATACCAGGACAGCAGTGACCTGCTTCATAGGTAGGGGCCACCTGCATCACTAGAAGCTTGTGATGACCAGTCAAAAGTAGTTTCTGTGATGCTAAGCTTTCCTTCATGTAAAAGACTGTCAAGGTAATCTCTGCAGTTCCCTCTGGGCTGGTCGTTTACCTGTTTTGCTGACAGGAAGCTGCAATCTGGAGCTCTGTCAGCCAGCTCTTTTCACAAGCCTAAAGAAGCTCAGTAAAGTAACTGCAACGAGTTCTGTAAAGGAAACATTTGGAAACAGAAGTAGACAATGCCCAAATGCAAAGGGCCTGCATATATCTGTCAAAAGCCCCCGTGCTAATTTTGTGAAGCCTCATTTCACTTCCTTTCACATAGGTGCTTGATCTTATTCACTGTGTACTTGAAGTGAATCAACTTTTGTAGCAACCACAGAGAAAGGAAAAACTGCAAATTCATGGTTGGAGGTACAAAGGAAGCATGTCTGTTTTGTTGCATCTTCTCAGCTCTCACCAGAGATCATGCTAATTCACTACGGAAATGAAAGCCATTATGAAAACTTGGAGTGGGGAGAGGTGATGAAGCACCCAGCAGGACATCAACTACATTAAGAGGTGGAACAGAGAAAACTCGGTAAAATAAGGCTCCCTAGAAAGAGCCTATAAAGAACTGACATTATAAAAAACGAGTGGGCCATGTGAAATATTTCTTCCAGAATAAAATTTGATAACTGAACACTCCCTTAGAAAATATCACTCTACTAAGTAAGAAATAAAATACAGATACACTCCTCTGTGTATTACAGCTCTCCAAACACCTGAACAGTTCATATTCAGTAATGTGTTTTGGCTCCTCTACTAAGGTAGGTAATAAGGTATTAGCCTTATTTTGCTGAAGAGGACCAAACCATAAAGTGGATTAAGTGAGCTACCTGAGAGTGCACAGAACTGTTGCATGATAAGCTCATTTGATAGATATCCAGCAAAAGAACTGGCAGCAGCTGAACTGAGAATTAATCCCAGGTCTCTTGAATCCGATTTACCAGATTAAATTTTATCAAAACTGTTCCTGAGACTTCAGGACTAAGCGATGTGTATGTGTTCTGCACATTTCATTTGCCTCTATCTAGAAAAGGCAGAAGCAAGTTCAGGGCTATGCACTGGCAACAGAAAAAGTAGTAATTTCATTAGCGGTCAAACATAGGACATCTGACCACCCTGGCCTTGCTCTGTAATTCTTTGCTGAAAACACTGTTAATCACTAAAGGAATATTAGCTACTATCTGTGGCACAAAAGACTTTACTTATGGGAAAACTACTTTGGCTATAACTAGAAAAACTAAATAAATCATTAAGGCAACAAAATCAGCCATAATCCCCAGGAAAACCCAGGCAGAACAATCCATCCTGCTTGCACAATACCAGTGTTTGGATTCTGATGCTGATCTATGACAGCTACTCTCAGAGGAAGAAATCCCAGTCTTCATCCCGAGGAGTTAAATCCCCAAGGAAAATCTCCCCGTGTGGCCCTGGGACTCTCCTGCTGCAGTCTGGCTCTCATCCAAGCTGCCATCTGAGATGGTGGAGCTATGCAGTACCAGGGCACAGCAACAAGGTTTCCTTCTGCGTATCAGCAAGGAGTAGCCAGGTCCAACTACTCAGGCTGGGGAGAACAATCCATCCCTAAATCCCACAGTTCAGAGCAGAAAACAGACAGATCATCCACTTTGGAGCAAAAGCAGCCTTAGCAACAGCCTAGCAACACTACCGCTGAGAAAGGCAGGAGCTGCTGGTTATCCAGATGCTGACTCGCAGGGACAACCCTGCT
The DNA here is from genome assembly GCA_013400335.1 of Eurystomus gularis. Taxonomy (NCBI): domain Eukaryota; kingdom Metazoa; phylum Chordata; class Aves; order Coraciiformes; family Coraciidae; genus Eurystomus; species Eurystomus gularis. The sequence goes on along the minus strand of VZZY01014228.1, from coordinate 165,562 downwards.
CAGCAGCCTCTAATGCGTAAACTGAACCTCAGCCTTGTCTCTCTCTCAGCCCTAGAAAGGAAGGAAGTTTCTGTCAATAAACCAGTGGACATTCAAAATATGTTCAAACTTTTCCCTATAAATCTGTTTTTCTCAGTCTTCTGCCTCACCAGGTAGATAGACTCACCAGGTAGACACATATATTACCAGTAATTCAAATGCTAACAGTCACTCCCAAGACTGACAGGTTTGGTGTTTTTTGTCTTCAGCACATATCATCATGATTTAGAGCTATTTTTGTCCTGCTTATAGAAATGACTGATGGGTTGTGGGACTCGCATGGTCATCTCAAATTCCTCCCTGGAACATTGCACAGTTGTAACTTCCACTCTTGCAGTTTATAGCTTCCATAGTTGCTTTATTAAGACAGCTACAAAAGAGAAATATTACTTGGGCAGTATATTGGGGCTCATTAGTATTGCAGACTGAATGTTACACATCGTGTGGTAATGTCTGTAATACTACAGCCAAAATGGTTACAGGATGGATAAGGCTATTAACTCGAGGGACTGTGAGCAATTTATATTCAAATGCTGCTCCACCTTTAAAAAAATTCCTTGCTTTGGGCTTTGAGCTTACAAATCTAAAGTTAGCACTTTCCAGGTGGAAAGACATTTGTATGAAAAACAGCTAAAAGCAGAAGCAAACTGAGAAATTTAACAAGTGTTCACTTTGGCTGTCCAATTGTGAGGTCTTTTTATGTAATAGCATTTATGATAGACTAGACTACATTATTTCAGTTGTAAGGGACCTACAATGATCATCTAGCCCAACTGAACAATTCATGACTGAACAAAAGTTAAAGCATGTTGTTAAGGACATTGTCCAAATGCCTCTGAAACACTGACAGGCCTGGGGCATTGACCACCTCTCTTGGGAGCTTGTTCCTGTGTTTGACCTCTCTCCTGGTAAAGAAGTCACTTCCTAATGTCCAGCTTGAACCTCTCCTGATGCAGCCTTGAACCATTCCCATGCATCTTATCACTGGATACCAGGCAGAAGAGCTCAGCACTTACTGTCCCGCCTCAGGAAGCTGTAGCAAGGAATGAGGTGGTCTCTTCAGCCTCCTTCTCTCCAAACTAGACAAACCCAAAGTTGTTAGCCACTCCTTATAGGATATACCGTTCAGTCCTTTCATCAGCTTCGTTGATCTCCTCTGGATGCATTCAAGGACCTTCATATCCTTAAATTGTGGGCCCCAGAACTGCACACATACTCAAGGTGAGGCCACACCAATGCTGAATACAGTGGGACAGTCACCTCTTTTGACTGTCTGGTTACCGTGTTTGATGCACCCCAGGATGCAGTTTGCCCTCTTGGCTGCCATGGTTTTGGAAAACTCAATGCAATTATAAATAAATCCATGAGGTAATGACTGATGATTCATCTTCTTTTACCTAATACTCGCTTCGATATTTTAGTTTCAGAGCTAAATTGGCAGGATGCCAATCTGACAGTGAGGTCATCTGAATTAAAGACACAAGCTTGTCAGAGTTCCCCTTAAGTCTACTACCTATTTAAAAACATTATGCCATTGCACCCAGTCTCCACCATCCCTTCATTCTCTCTGTTTTTTTCTTTTCCATAATAAGTATATTTTAAAGGACAATGCTTTTACTTCTAAGTTAGCTCATACTAATAGGTTTTTAAAGCACAAATAAGTTGTCCTTCAACTGGTCAACTCCAGAAACATTTGTTAGGAAATCAGAACTGCAGCACGTATCTGAGAAAGCTCTTCACATGAGCATCTGGGATTTTACATCGTAACGCTGTAAAGGACTTTACTGGCTACTCTAAGTGCCTTGATTTCCATTTGGATTGTTGTTGGTGCAGGGGTCAACTTTTGCAGCTATCACTGTGGATTTTTTTGTGTGTTTGTTTTCCAGGCTAAGCATCCCCCAAGCCCCCATAAAATGGCATATTTAAATTGACACTTTGCTTTAATTGCTCAGTGCTGCATACTTAAGCAGTGAGAAATAGTCTGAGCAGATCCTACATCCTTGACACAATCCACTATAATCCACCGGTGTTTTGGTTTTCCAATCTTTTTCTCCACAGATGTAGGATTTGAGTACCCACTGGTCTGAATGTAAGGCATCAGGTCCATCCAGGATACTTAGTTCAGTTTCCACTGGGACATGCAACCATATAACAGAAGTGAAATCCATGAAAGCTGCCCTTTGTTTCATCCTGAAATATAACTGCCACAGCCTGCAAATGGCTTGCTTTTGGATGACAGGGTCCAAAACTGATTTCATTTACCAGTTTAATGCTGGTATTTCCAATTTCAATTACTTTCTGTATAGATTATTTCTTTCAAACCACACCACATGCAGAGGAATAAGTAATAAGACCTTTCACTGTACATCCAGGTACTGGAATGAACTTGTCAAATATTTCCTTTTTAATCTAAACTACATTATATTTGAATGTAAGCTGTCAACAGCTGAAAGCGTTGTAACCTATGCAGTTGAATGCAAAATGTTTCTGAACATTTTTTCCTGTTTTACAGAAGACAAAGAATATAACACTGACATTTACAATTTTTAAGTCATCCCTCACTCCTCTCATACCTGGATCTGAAATACTTTTCACCTTAAAACTGCAGAGATGCGATCAGTCAGCCTTTCTGATCTCCACCAGGACCTCTCTGTATTGCTTTGTCTTGGTAACCCCACTCTGATAGAAAGGGCAAAGCAGAATCCAGCTGCTCATACATAGTATGATTCCTTGACTGAGTGTGCGTCCAACAGAGCAAAGCAATGAAAGATCTAATGATTGCTCGGAGCAGAATTTTGGATTTCTGTGATGACCAATATTTCCTTTGAAAATCCCTCATTTAAAATACAGTTAATACACACACTTCCTATAGGATCAATTCTTGGATTGCTCTTCCTAAATACCAAAATGCCAGATAGCTTTTACTGGAGTCTTATTTGGAAGCAATGATGAGGATTAACAAGGCTTATCCAGCATCATGGGTGTGAAAAGGTCTGTGGATCCAGCTATGTGTTAGGAGGAAGACAGGGTGTTTATCTGAAAATCACAAGTGTAAATGCTGCAATCTCAGTCTTTCATTAACTGCTAAACCAAGTTGTTGTTTCAGAATCACAGTTAGTTCCATGATGCTATTTCCCTTTAACATCTAGATCAGAAATTGTAATAAATCTTTGTGCTGTTCAAGGACCCTGCTATCTGCACTGCTGCTTTTTTTCACCCCTTCTTATATGAAGAAGGAGGAGAGTTACAGCACAACCGAAGACCTCCAGATCTAGCTCTTCTTTTAGATCCAGCATAAAATAGATCTTAAGGAAATGACTAAAATAGCTGAAAAGAAAAAGCTGACTAACACATCTACCTGCAGCATTCATTGCAGAGACGCAGGAACAGGACTATGACAGTCCCACGTGTTTGTAGGGATGAAGGGGGCTGCCCACATAATTTCATTTGGGAAATCAGAGTCTGCAGTTGTTGGATAAGCACAAATTGAAAGAGATGTACAGGATCAGAGCTTGTTGTTAAAAAGCACTCGTTTACTGCCTTACTCTAGTGGGGCAGGGACTCAGTGGGAAAAATGTTAAATCTCTGTACAGATCAGACTCCTAGTCCTGCTCCTGGCTTGTGCTGGTGAAATCCCCTGTAGATTTAGACAGGATTTAACTATAAAGCCGCACCTTGCAAAAGTGTATCTGTTTTCTTGTAACCAGTGAAAACAAACAGCAGGGCAAGTGAATGAGAAGCCAAAGAAAATGGTATCTAAGAGAGAAGAAACACTGAATAAAAGTCAGGAAAACAAACAACATCTGCAGGGCTGTGAAACAATCTCACATTTAACCAGTACACTCAGAACAGGTAAAGTTAGTCTAGACCAGACAAAATATGGTAAGGAATAAATTTGTGAATAGCACAGAAATGGGTAAACAATACCCCATTCTGACTTCAAAAAGACTTTGATTTATGTCACTCTGAACTAGCATAGCTACCAGCCATACTGATGTCAGATCTTGCTGCTTCCAGAACTGCAGAGGCAACAAACGTCATCACAGGCTCCTCTGTGCATCACGGAAAGGAAATCTTTTTTAAGCCATCTGAGATTATTATAGATAGTTTTCTCTTAGAAACTTTCCATTTTGGTAAGTTGGTCATATTAGAAGTAACGTAAATGCCCCCCAAATAACTATAATTTTTGCTTTCAGTGCATTTTTTAATAGAAGCGCATTTTTCAAGGCACAATAACTTACCCACTGATGTATGAGTTTTACAGGTTAGAACAGAATCTTTCTGTCCATTCTAACTCCAGGACACACAGAAAAAAATGGTGTATGATTATACCATTAATTGTCCCAGGAAGATATGTGTATGTGTCCCTCGATGATATAATCTTTAATGTTAATAAACTGTAATCTTTTCAAATATTGCCCTATTTTAAAACGTATATTAAAACATCGAGGGAGAAGGTTGGATTCATAATGACATAAACTACAGAAAAAAAATAATCCTTAACAGTAAAACCACCAGTTTCTTCAGTAAATAAATATTTGCATCTAGGGTCAAAAGACCAGATCTGATACTTTCTTCTAACAGTAGCCTCACAGTATATAAAGAAATATATTAAACCAAGAGAGCAGGCATACAGTACTCAGTTGCCATGTCTTTAGATCTGTAGTGGCGAGACTATAAAGATAGGAAACATTTCAATTATACAGTTTTAGCACCTCATGTTTATATGCACCTTGCTGACTTCGAACTATAGATGTTTCCATAACTACCTCATTCCCATCTGCTTCACTTTGAAAGCAAAGTACCCCCCAAAAATTGTTCATGTAGGTCCCTGCTAGTAACAGTTTGAACAGTTATGGACTTGTGGAAAAGCACAGACTATTCATATTGGCCATAATAAGCTACTTTCAATAAATTCCAGAAGTTAGGTCCAGTGCCAAAGAACAACATAGGTCATCAACAGCTGAAGACTCAACTCTTCTTGTCACTGAAAATGAAGCATCCCTTAAGAAGCAGAAGAAGTTCTCCAGGTCCTTTTTCTCAATGAACCCCCATAAACCTCTGAATGGAAGTTTCCAATGGCACTGGGACACATAAACTCTTTATGCCTTAATCCAAAACCCACTTAGATAAATAGGAGGAGTCTCATTTGTTCCAGAGAAGTTTGAATCTGACCCTATGTCCATTTCAATATCGGCTTTTCTGCAGAGCACTTCAAACATCCTGACATTTTGAGCCAACCACAGGCCTAGGCGGTGGCAAGGCATGTTGCCAATGCAAGGAGATTGTCCTGCTTTTCTCACTGAGGTGATAAATTACAGGAAAGTATAGCTCCTGCTGTGATTGCTGAAAAGGATTTCCCTGTGTTCTGCTTGCTGGGCTGTGAAATGCTGAGCCACAGCTTTATATTTTTGTTCTTTCACCTTCATTTGTGTCATTCTAATACGGTTTGTCCACACTACAAGACTGAGTCAGAAATGGAGTCATGTCATGTTTTATTTCAGGCTCCGGCCGTGTATTGCCATGGATGAAGTTCACCTGTTTGGAAATCTGGAGTGATCTGTAGAGATAGGAATCAAGGATTATGTTTTATTCCCAGAACCACTCGATAGCAAATAGCCAGTCAAACCCAGGCATCCTATGGCAATAACACACAATGTCGCTAAGGACAATAGCATCTACCCAGCAGAATTAAGGGGTGAGAAGTCTTCTAACTTCACCTACAGTTACAACACCAATCTCACAGATCATTTGTCTGGCCCATGCTGTCACTTCTGCCTTGACACTTCAAAACTAGGCTCACCCCTGTGTCAGTGGTTCACCTGCTGCTTATCGCTGTCATTAGCAAATGTGACACATATTTTCTTTTGAAACCCAATCCATGTTGCGTCTGAGCAGTACAATGAATGGTACAGCCTGGTTCTGGAACGAGCCTGTGCAGCACTGCAGCTTCTCAGATCCCTCCTTCTTAAAAGACCCCCGCACCTTTGCTAGCCCTCTTGCTCCACTTGCTAAGCAAGTCGTTCACACAGCCAGATATTTCACTTTCAATACTCCGACCTCACACCATTTTTCTTCTCCTTTGTGTAGCATTTAGTTTGATCAATACTTTCACTCTTCCCTGTCTGCTGTGGAGATTCCCTAAAAGCATCAAGATTGGCTTTTTTGCATGTTTGTTTTGCCTGACCTGCTTCTGGTATTTGTATTGGCTGCCTTTAATCACCGCATCTTACCCAATTCAGTAGCAGCACTAAAAGCCAGTAGTAGTTACTCATTTATGGTGCTCCTGTTTCCTAGCATTAAAACGAAAACCTCCTAGCCCTTCTATGTTGTAAAAGAATGCCACCAGATACAAATGAGCATGGACATGTCTACAAACAATGGTGCGTAGGGAAACAAGACTCAAAGGAAAAGCTTAGATAGCTAAGCCCAAGTGCTTGCGTATCGTGCGGGGTCACTGGCAGCAGAGCTGACGCACAACTGAAGTTATTCTAAAGCATAAAGGGTTATAGTTTTGGGGAAGTTTCAAAAGGATGTCCTTTCCCACACGGACTTGAAAACAATGGGTGGAATGGGTGTAATGTTCCCCAGCAGAGGAAAGGACATGGAGAAGAATGCTAATTTCAGCCACCGAGGTGAAGAGCTTTTACAGAGAGAACACTGAAGAAATTAAGGTTTCCTCTCCTCTAGCCTGCCCATCTGCCTGGCCTTGTAATAGCACTTCTTGTGCTCTAAATATAAAATATGACTTAGAGCTGTTAGAGAAATTTTCCTCAGTTCTCCATAATAGGATAATTTTGGCCATTTCCATGTCAAGACTTATACTTTTTTTGCAGTGATTTGATCTGGAACATCCAGATAATGTTTATCTACTGCAAATTTTTTTGAATGAATAAGAAAGCTTTAAACAGGGATGTAAGTGAGAGATCAGTCAAATTAAGTAGGTATTTCTCACTGTGTATTTAAATGTGCCTTGTCCTTTTCTTGTCTGTTCTCTTCATACAGTGTGAGGACAGAAAACTTCCAAGCTGAAGAAGGAATATCTCTGTGGAAAAAGAGATCTATGGAGTTTGGCAAATCTTTGGGCAGTGAACGTGAGGAGGCCTCAAAGAGGTCAGATTTGGATGTATTTATAAAGACAAAACTGGCTGAAATCAGCTCTGTTGGCTTCACTTCAAGCTCTTCAGGCAAATTTCTCGTAGCATGAAGGCCCTTAGAGAGATCTGGAATTTGGCCCAGTGGTTTTTGTGACATCTCTATTTTCAGAACCTAAATGTTGGTCCTCATCTATTTGGGTAGGACTAGTCCATTGGACAATCACTGCAGGGCACTGCAGTGATTTTTGTTGTGTTTTAAATTTGCTACTTCAGCTACCTGTGCTTGCGGGAAAACAGCATGTCTTGCCTCAGCCTGCTAAGAAGTAGAGTGCTGACATCCCAGGTAGCTAATTTAAAGGCAGCTCATGTATTGCCAGTACTCTGCTGTAGCCTTTTCTACAGCCCTCAGTGTTCCCATGTTTAATATAGCCCATGCTGGGGACCATGAAATAATAAGCAACCTCGTGTCTCTAGAGATATTGGCACTGAGAACACTCATTTCTGATGCTAGAATTCCTAGAGAGCTTCCAAAAGCTTGAAGAATGCTTCATTTTTAAGGACTCAGATCCTAAATCACGTCTGCCGCTCTAAAAGTAATACACATTTAAGCTCCATACTGTTCATGCATTTTTTAATATTTCTATTTAATTATTTGCTTGCTTGCCTGGGCCAATTTCTTTTATCTTAATAAGAGCAAAATGAAGTTAAAGTGTATGCATTATTAAATTTAATACGAACTTACAATTGAATTACAAAGTAGTAGCCATTTCTCTTATTTATTATGATGTACTAGTCTCTCTTTCACTCACAATGGATCTTCTTTTTCTGCTTGTAAGATATGGGGGAAATGGCCTAATAAGCTGTCTTTTACAGCTGAGATTTTCAGAGCAACTTCAGATAGCTGGATGGCCTCATCCCATTTAATTTAATGAGGACTGAGAATCAAATCCCTTAAGCAACTATAAAAACTTCAGAAGGGAGGGAGGCTATTCCAGCAGCCAGGGTCTTTGTGTGCCAAGGCTGCCTGGTCTATTGGGGATTCCCTGTGTAGACTGAGATTTCACCTTGCTTGCCCATCTGCAAAGTGTGGACAATGCACTTTATCACCTATTGTGGGAACATGAGGGTTGTGTGGGGATGAAGATGTTAAAGACGGTGAATTTTCAGACTGCACAGAGACAGGGGTGTGTACCTTATACAGAAGTCCACAATATTTCAGAACCATTCCCTTGCGTTGACACTGCAGTCCTGGCATTTCATCCATAGCTGTCTTATTGCAGAAAGCTATAAACATCAACATGACACAACATGCATTCTTTGATACAAGAAACCATCAATCCCCCTGAATAGGAGGGATTAAAATAATAATTCAGGTAGAAAAATTGAGAAGAAAAAGAAGCAGTTTAGGTTAAGAAAGCATCCTGTCCCAACGATAAAAAAAATATGTAAATATTGGCCATGAAAATTTTAGGTTACTAAATTGGTAACAGTTAGATGGCAGTAGCTCTGGCATGGTCTTACAGAAGGGCCAGTAGAGAGAAAAACATGTAGCAAGATTATAATTTGGAGTCAATTAAGTGCAGCAGCAAAAGATGGGATACAAAAAACAAGGTCTCTATTGTACTGGAATATTCCTTCTTTCAGAGAGAGAGACTCTTTATAACCATAGTTACCCCTCTATGTTACCCCTCACAATTACTATGTGATTCCTACATGATTTTGATGGAGAGAAGTGAAGGGGAGTAAATGTGTATTTGTTTCTAAGGCATACTGGAACTAACTGAGAGCCATAAGAAAGGAAAGAAAAAAAAATAGGAAATGGTAAGCCACCAGAAAAATGAGGAAGGAGACATAAAGCTGGTCAGAAAGTTTTGACTGGAAATAATACGCAAACACCTTAACATGAAGGAGTGGCATAGATCACTGATGTAGGTGAACTGGATTTCCCACTGTAGAAAGATTTCTCTTTCTCCCTCCGTAACAGGCTTTGGAGGATCCTTTTAGATCTTGAAATTCATGCCTATGCATATGAGGAAAAATATAGTAATGATAGAATGATTCTTCTTTAAAATTTTTCTCTTGTCTTCTCCAAGGAATACAGGGAGTCTAAGTGATGCTAGATTAATAGAGGTAGCATTAGTTTAATGGTGCCTCATAAATTACAAAAAAAATGTAAGAGATTATGAATGTAACTGCTGTGAATCTGGAATGAAGTTTTTTTCCCAATGAACTTAAGAAAAAGGAGAGGAGAGGANAGGAAAGGAAAGGAAAGGAAAGGAAAGGAAAGGAAAGGAAAGGAAAGGAAAGGAAAGGAAAGGAAAGGAAAGGAAAGGAAAGGAAAGGAAAGGAAAGGAAAGGAAAGGAAAGGAAAGGAAAGGAAAGGAAAGGAAAGGAAAGGAAAGGAAAGGAAAGGAAAGGAAAGGAAAGGAAAGGAAAGGAAAGGAAAGGAAAGGAAAGGAAAGGAAAGGAAAGGAAAGGAAAGGAAAGGAAAGGAAAGGAAAGGAAAGGAAAGGAAAGGAAAGGAAAGGAAAGGAAAGGAAAGGAAAGGAAAGGAAAGGAAAGGAAAGGAAAGGAAAGGAAAGGAAAGGAAAGGAAAGGAAAGGAAAGGAAAGGAAAGGAAAGGAAAGGAAAGGAAAGGAGGAGAGAGATTGTGGCTCAGTTACCTCATTCATAAGAGCAAATGGAGCAAGTAGAACATGTGACTAGAAGCCAAAATTAATTTGTGAACTAGGACAGACAGGACAGATTTAAGCTTTTACTAAGATACAAATGGCAAAGATCAGACTTTGATACTGCAGTGCATAATCCTAATTTCCTGTGCCTGAAAACTGGATCATACAGTGTTCTGCAGTATTCTGAATTTACATGACATGTGTAAACTATTCTTCATGAAAGTCCTAACTGAGGTCCCTGCTCCTTCTCATAGAAACCTCACAGACTTCAACAAGTACCAGTCTGGTCATAAAACTGTTTTTCTGGATTTATTTCCAGGATTAAGGACTGTAAATCCATCTCGCTAGGGAACGTCTGGCTCAGATGCTCAGTAGAAGATATAGATGCTTTCCCATGTAGGTCATCGGGCTGGATCTGCTCCAGGTCAGTAGTGACCAAAGGTAAATGTTATCTCATTACAGAAGTCTAAAATGAATCTCATTAAAAACTTTAAATGAGCAATTGCTCTTTCACGTAATTTCTTATGTTAAATCTAAAACTCTCTTGCAAATGTCATGACATAGAGTTTATTAGCTTAAGGACCAACTCTCAGTTGTCCAGGATAACGGTGGGTTTAGATAACCGGGTTAACAGAAAGAATTGGTGATATGGGCACAAGTTGCAGAGACCTCCATCTGACTCTGTAGGGAGCCAGTCTGGGTCCAGTAGGACTCATTAGCTTTCAGCTCCAGCCCTGCAGGATTTCAATTAGCTTTTGTAAAGCCACGGGCCACTCCAGTCCCCTGCAGTCCTAAAGGAGAGTGAAGGGGAATATGAACCACTATACAAATGTACAGAGCCTGCTCCCTTCCAGCACTGTGCTGCCAACTTTCCCAGAGAAAACACTGGGAGCACGGTGCAGAGAACTTGCATTTAGGAGGACCACTGCTGCCTAGCCCTTGTCAGGGCTTTCATTGCTGCAGCTCCACACAGAAGCACTCGAACTGGCTCCATACATATCGGGCTTGGATCAAGCACTGGAGACCATCTTGTGCTTCACTACATACGCAGATGCCTCCAGTAGACCCTGCAAAGAGCACAGCTGCACTTGGGTAGGCTGACCAATAGATCTAGCAAGCATGGACTGTCATTGGCAGCCCCATTAGTGAAAAGCCCAGTGATCTGACCAAAGAAAGGTGAGTTGGCCATATTACAGCAATGGAATGATTTAGTGATCACAACCAAGCACATGTGCAATGAAGGAACCACCACCACACTTGGCAACACCTTTCTCCATAGCTAGCCCACAGAAGAAGGTGTTATGATACAGAGACCTCCAGTTTTTACCAACAGTTGCTGAGCATCACATTTCCAAAAGCTGACAAGCCCCCCAGCTTAAAAAAAACACGAAAGAGCACAGGACCGGGAGAGAATGTATGTGGTACACTTTAATCCACAGTGTATGACTGCTGACACGATAGGCTGTTACAGCTCCTTTAGGGCTCTTCAGCGTGCTTGTGCCAGTTCTTAATCTACGGATCATTGACATGATGGAACATAATGGCAGCTTCAGAACCCATTATATTTTCAGTTGTCATATTGAACATAGGGAGGTGCCCATCAGCAGAAACTCACTATAACACTGCATACAGATATGTTCATGAAGCCTTTAATCTTTCATACCAGAAAGGTACAAAACACATCACTCCACTTTTTTTTTTAATTGCAAAGGCCAAATTAGCCACTATAATGAAGCAAAATTATTTCATTAGAGTTGCTTTTTTCTCATTTCTAAGCTAAAACATTACAATTACAAGACCATCACTTGATGGTCTTGTATACAAGATTCAACGTACTATTTTAGTTCCTTTGCTTAGTATCTGATTAGAAAATACATTTTTAAAGGCTGCTTAAAATTGCTATGCACCGTTACAACTTTCCCAACAGATCTCACTTAGAAGCACATTACTGTGCTTCTGTGAAGGGTAAAGAGCTACAAAGTGGGATCCAGAAAGGTATTTCAACAGCATCCTGTCCAAGATGAAACTTAAAAGGCCAGTAGCCAAGGCAATTACTTAAATCATACCTACTTTTACGTTAAAAATTTCAGCAGTGGATTTCAGATCTCTACACTGCCCTTCACATGAGTAACAGTGGAGTGAGTAAAAGTTACCAGCTCTGTGATGAAATGAGTGGCAAGCAGAGATTTGATTCATCACCTGGCAGGTAGCAACAACAACCAATGCTACATGTGGTCTCATTGTCAAAGCTTGATGGGCTTGGTTTGTTTCTGGCTAAAGAGAAGAAGGGTCTTTCCAACTTTCCCTTCACTTAAGTTCAAAAGGGGAAGGCTATAGCTTTTTCCTCAACAGACAGAAATTGAAATGAAGAACTTGTATGGAGGTCAGGATGACTATAAAATCTCAATGAAATTAACTCAGCCTCCACCATTGCTTGATTCACTTTAGCCTCCTTCTTTTGTGTCTGAGTTTGTCCTTTACGATGACAATCTTGATGGCAACATCATGAGAGCCACTTCAAAGTATTTTCAAGCAATATATAATTACTATGGGGCTGAAAGCTCCCATCTTACAAAGCAAGAGCAGCTGTTTGAGATCTGGCCGGTCTGCCAGGATGATAGCTCTGCAAGCTTCTTCAGACTCCTTTGCAAGCAAATAGCTTACCCCCTTGCTCACAAAACAATGCATTGAGGCTCTGCAGTATCTAGGGCCCAGCTGTGTCTCTGCCTTGTTCTCCTCTGAAGAATTGCAGCATTTCTCCAAGGACAAGGAGTCAGCAGTTAATGCTACTGAGGTAAACGCCAGTGAAAGGTGCAGGGTAAGTGCTAGCAGGGTAAGCAGGGAGCAACAGAAGCCATAGCACAGTTTCTTCATATGCACTAAGCATAATTGTGGTGTTAGAAAGATTAGCACTAACGGAGAGCTTGCTCAGTCCCGTATTTATTTGGTGATGGGATTGACAGGTTATGGAGTTTTTCCGGGCATTCACAATGCCCCAAGCTAAAATCCAGATTCAAATATCATTCCTTACTTGGATCCGGAGTTATGGTTCACCAACACTGCCAACTGTGCCATATGCTTAATCTTAGCATTTTGGATCCAGCTTAGTATGTATCACATAGCCATTAGAAAATAACCTTTAGCCATCACTGTCCTTAGTCAGGCTGCAGCTCCTCATTGAATTTTGGAGTTCCTCTTTGGAATCTTTCCTTTGCGTCAACAGAAAAAGCCATTGATACTGGAGATGTGTTTTGAAAGCGATGCTGGTAAATACCAATGAATTTTGTGGCTCCTACCTAATTCCCCTTGAAAATTATTTTGTTATTACTATCTATTCTCCCCCTCAAAACTCTCATCCAAGATACACTTGATAAACCTCCCTCCATGCATGTATGTTGCTCAAGTAAGTGTTTTAACAGGGGTTCAATATTGATAGGGAAAGAGGTGACTATTTATTAATAAGTAAACAGATGGCTTTTCTCCAGAAGTTATATCCAGAATTACATAGCTTAGGAAGAGAAGTAGCTTTAATGATAAAACGAATTATTAGTCCTGGAAAACTAATCACCGCAAAAGCCCACTCACTTGTTTAACATTTCAGAAAGCTCCTGACATACAGTCTTGTTCTCATATTCTGTTTCTGCACTTTGACTAAGCTGATTTTCATGCCTTGGTAATGTTCATCTGTGGTATCTTTGAGCTATAAAACAGAACACCTCCACGTTCAGGAAGCCATTCATGCTGCACTTGCTAATTCTGATTCCCTGCCCCGTCACCAGTCAAAATAATGGGGGTCCAAACACTGCCTTCTGCAGAAACAAAGCCATGCTAAATGGATCTGTCTTACATGAAAACCAAGCACAAACTATACAGTCAGCCTTGAAACGCAACAGGTCGCAGCCTGTAAATACAGTTACATGTCTCAGATCTTAAAAGTCACAAGATAAAAACAGTAAAAGTGGTTTTTGCACCTATTTCAGTATTTTGACACATAGAGGTGCTGGCCGGGGCAGGTACCATGCAACCACAGAGCAGGCTTCCAGCGGTGGCTTTCACATTGTTCTGTATGGTCTGTCTGGGTGGTGCCACCAGGGAGGGAAGGGAATGTGCAAAGTGATCCTATGCAAAAAACATCAAAGCCTATGGCACAGGTTCTCAGCACTGACACAGCAACACAGTTCATATCTGTGATTCAGGGGAGAAGACCCCTATTACACTGGTGAGACCTCATACTGATTGAGAAAATGTCAGGGTAAAACAACAGCGACGTTTTTCAATGCTCTTGAATGAACTATAATTACTTCATTGTCTAGAAAAGTAGCTCAATTAACAGAGATACATGCATGGGGGATTACTGTGGTAAAGAACACTCTCCTTCTAACGACTTTCTACAGAAATTTTTACTCAGAGGGGATTTTAAACATATTAAATGCTGGGCAAAGAGCACTGCAAGTAAAGCTCAGCTGCATTATTGAATCTTGAAAGAAAGAACAATTTATATTACTGGAACATTTAGAAACAATTCAGGCAGAGATAATACATGATTAATGACTATCAATAAATGGTTGGTCAGTGGTTATGGCAGCTAAGAATCTAAGAGGTCAACAGATTTGCTAATGCGATAGGACTGTGCTGTGTATAAAGCACCTGCTACTCCTGTTAGCAATATGCTTTTAATACCTCTTTAGTTTTACTCAATCTTTTTAAACTATTTAGAAAGATGGACTGAATATTCATTAAAAAAAAAGGAGAGGATTGGATCCGGTTGAATCTACTGTAGAAGTACGATGATTTTGAATTCCTGCCATTCACTTTTAGGCACAAGTCCCGAGGCCAGAGTCAAGCAACTGCACTAGTCTGGTGTGTCAGGAAGAAGGGTAGCTGAAGCACACCCTGGTTATTTATTCTCTGACGACTTTATCAGTTTGCATGCCCCTATTTACATCTGTGCTCCCTCCAGGTTAGTCTAAGAGAGATTTCTACCTGCCTTTGCAGCATTATGGTCCTCTCTATAGTCTGCCTTCTCCCCCCTGCATATTCTACCTTTCTTGCTTGCCGTAGTAGCAAAGTAGTAAAGTAGTAGCAAAGTTGCAGCTACTCTCCACTATTGCAGAAGGATTCAGAATCAATCTCTACCAAAGCAACACATCTAGGGCCACCACCCTTCCCTCATGGATGGGAAGCATCATTCCATGGTCACTGTCAGTCTTTATTTGCCTATAAAAGTGATTCACTCTCCCTGCTATGCTGCTGACCTTTTCAGAATTACACCCACAGCTCGCCCTGAAGCCAATAAACTCTTAGTGCAAAGGGAAATAAAACAGCCTTATCCCATTGCAGGACTTTCTAATTAGGTCTGAAATGCATTTGCACTTACAGCAGACCTTAGGGGGGGTCACTGTATGATGGAGCTGACATACGCAAAAGCTCCTCCCCAAATCTGGGAGAGCTACAGACCATTCCAGAACAGGCTGACAATGCCAGGTTTATTTCTGAGCATAGGTAGATGCAGATGCCCTCTCTCTAAATAGTATGTTCAAAATACCTATTACCAAGCTGTTGGGAAATACAGAATTAGCTGACACAACTTAGGTGTCCCAGCTCTGTTACACTTAAACTATTGTCCAGACCTCCAGTACTGTCCCGGTTTGAGCCAGAACTGAGCTAATCCTGTTCAGTGATTTTACTTTTCAGCTCAGACTCTTCCAACTAACTGCACTTTCTGAAGCTAACAGCATATTTTTTCAGATAGTATCTGCTTCTAGTAGTCATAATGCTTGATGTTTAGAGTTACTACCAAGGATTGGTGAGTGCGGAAAGGCTCTTACTTGCTCCAATGGAGACCAAGGTCACTGATAAATCTTGTGTACCACACTGGGGATGCAGAAAGTAAAAGGCATCTGTGAGGAGGAGCAGACAGGACACGTGACCCTAAACTGATCAACAAGGTAATCCATTCCATGTATGTCATATTCAAGTTGAGAAATCACAAGGGTCAAGGTTTCCTCTTCAATGGCCAGCATCTGAGGAGGACTCTGTCCGTTCTGCCTTTGATCCCAGTCTGTGCATTACTGAAACCAATTCCAGAATTCAGCTCCTGAATCCAGTTCATGTCTGTTGCTGAGTCCAGTTTGGGACTTCCCTGGTGCCTGCTCCACAGCATCAGCGGTAACAGTGACGTAATTGCCATTGGGGGGGTGGGTTTGATATTTTTTTGATATATTTGTATATGTTTCATTTGATCGTTATTGTTTCATTAAAGCTGTTTTACTTTTCTAATATGGAAGGCTCTTTCTCTTACTCCTTTTCTCTTCCCCTTCAGGGAAGGGAGAGGGCTTAATAGAGCGCATCTGTCATTCGTCTAGTGGCCAGCCCAGCCCTAACCCCTGACAAGTACTGAATCAAAAACTGAGTCAATGGGGCGACCAAATGTAGGAGCCTTAGGATAAGGCACATTGCATCCTAAACACCACTGATTTTACTGACCAGCTCTTCTGAGTATAATTAATATAATGGGACATCTGCTCAGATATGGGTGCTTATGTTATAGATAACCACATTATCCAAGGGAATTTCACTCTTGTTTATTAACTGTCAATGGAAGGGAAAAGAGATTTCCCACTGCAATTTCAGCCTCCTTAGAAGGCTGTGTTGACTTCTGGAGTTTAATCTCCCTTTGCTGTAGAAGATGCTGCTATTTTGTGAGCTCCACACTGGAATGGTTTCATAAATGTCTTATACCTTCACAGTCCTGTAACTACTGAAGCAAAGATTTTTCACAGTGGGTTTTTTTTTTTCTGCAACCAGGCTGCTTATTGTAACAAAAACTAATTGAGAAATGACAAGCTATTGTTAGCAAGATTCAATTTCTTACACAGGAGGAAATAGACTGATTGAGAAAAGTCAACCAGCAAATGATGAATTTGCTAACCCTTTTCCTTAGGTGCCTCATAGGAAGGATGTGTTATTCTCTCCCCTGCTAGTCACTAATAAAGCTGCATAAGCTCTATGGGATGACTCCAAATTTACCTTGGTAAATGCACTGACAGCCCTGCAAGACTGGGACAGAAGTGAATAATTTTGCTCCTGGCTGAATTGCCAGGTATACCAATTTTAAAACACAATGTAGTCTGTTTCTTTGACTCTTGAAGGCCACAGACAAGACCTGACAGTTTCCAAACCATTTTCTGACAAATTGAGGCAGCTGGCCTATCCTGCTTTATTAAAGACCCTGTGCTATTGCGTATAAGCTCTGGTGTTATCTGCTGTGCACAGGAAAACCGAAAGTTAAAACTGAGACTGAGAGAAAAACATGTATCTAGTCATGCCTACACTGTTCTTCATGCCCATAGGTAGGAGAGCAAGGATCAGTCTTACAGCAATCCAGACTTCCACAACCCTTCTCTCTACATGCATGAGGGAGGTACCAAGAGCACCCTTCCCACTCTGGTGATGGTCAGGAAGAAAACATAGATGGACTCAGATATCTCCCTAGTGCTTCAATTGGGGTGATTTATGCTTAAGACATGTGGTAGGAGCTCACAGAAATCTGTCCAAATCCAGCTCCTGACCTGTGACAACCTTGACCACCCAGTGCCTTTTAAAGAATTGGAGCTGAATGTGGCCCAGGCAAGGACCCCTGAAAGGTAATGCAAATAGCAGCTGGAAATGAGCTCACCAAAGTCTTATTAAAAAGCTCTGTTACTGACATCAGCTCAAGATTATGGCTGTATTATCCTTACCAGTCAGGGGCTGTCGGTTAAAACTGAGGATATAGGTGATCTGGGGAAATTATTCATGTTATTTCAGATTCAGGTACTTATTTGATTTTTCAGCCTTCCTGTCTTATCTCATTAGGAAATGAATCAAAGGCAGATCCATGTACACAGCTTCTGATGAAACTGCTGGAGTGACAAGAGATAGCAAGATAATTAAATCCCATGCTGTACTTGAGCTAGAACAGAAACTTTTCATGTTTTCTGAGGTTGTTAAATGGGCCAATACCCAAACTTGTAAGTTTGTTAGTTTTAGGTAAATTACAAAGGCCTCTCAGGGCATGCACAAGGTATTCCTCAATGGTTCTTACCCTATCTTTAATTTCAAAGACCATATATTCCTTTAGGATTAGCTCCACTGCATACAGTCACTTTATAAAATACTAGAGAGCTAATGAGTGCTGTACTCTGATTTGCCAGGTCTTGTTTCATCAAGTCCTTTGTTTTCTTCTCCTATCATGTTGTTGGCTTGTATACTTCATCTGCCAAATTATATTTCTTTACACTAATTCTAGATTCAATAATAACTGCTTGTCTTAAAATTCAGCCATTAATAAGATGTGAACAACAGAAAATGTCCAGCAAACAGGAGCTGCAGTTTAATCAATATTTTAGACCAAAGTGCTCTGTTTTCCATAGCATCCTTATCTCCATTTTTTGCTCTTTCCTATCCTTCAGCTCCCTTCTTTTGTAGTTACTTAAGCCTTAATTCTGTCTTTAAATGTTCAAGTTGACACTTGACTGTCCTGGAGTTACACCAGCTAAAAATGTATCTGAGTTAAAAATGGGGAGAATGAGACGCAAAGCAACAGCTAGAGAAAATCATAATCCTGTCACTGAGAGAAATGTAAACACGCACTTCTCAAGATGTGGAGTTCTGTTTGTACTGGCTTTCTTCTCCTCATGTTTGGCATAACAGGAGCACTATCAGATCCTTGCTCTGTAGGAAAGCACACTTCCGTTGTTCAGCATCACAGTTCACACACATACACACAGACACAGAGATGTAAGCCAACCCAGTAAAAACACAAAAAAGAATTTTGAATACTTCCCTTTTTACATTCCAATATTTAAAATCTGGACACCTAAACCTGAGTATTTCAGGTATATTTAAGCAAAATAGAAGATACTTTATAGTATACTTAATGCTGTTACATGCTGAATGGATGTTAAAATTCCTCTGTAATTTACTGCCTAACTTAGCACAGCCCTTATGAGACAGATTAAGTGGCTCATTTACTCATGGTTAAAACATCTATCAATTTGCTAAATATGAATTTAGACACTGAAGTTTAGAATCATAGAATCATAGAATGTTTTAGGCTGGAAGGGACCTCTAGAGGTCACCTAGTCCAACAAGTAGGGACATCTCTACCTAGGTCAGGTTGCTTGGAACCTCATCAAGGCTGACCTTGAATGACTCCAGGGATGGGGCCTCCACCACATCTCTGGGCAGCCCATTCCAGTGACCTATCACCTTCATGTTAAAGAACTTTTTTCTAATATCTAACCTAAATCTGTCCTTTCCTAGCTTAAAACCATTACTTCTTCTCCTACCACTACAAACTCCTTTGAATAGACCTTTCCCTGCCTTCATTTAGGTCCCCTTCAGGTACTAGAAGGTCAGTATAGGGTGCCCCTGGAGCCTTCTCTTCTCCAGGCTTAACAGCCCCAACTCTCTCAGCCTGTCTTCATATGAGAGATGCTCTCATATGGTATGTAGGTACGTACCACTGCTATTTGACTTTGTTTTATACAGCATTGAGAACCCAGGGTTATTTTTGATGACAGAGAACATGACGGATATCAAAGATGCTGGAATGACTTTGAGGCCAAAGCTGTCCATCTGCACAACTGATAGATCAGGCACCACTCTGTATTTGCTTATGTTATCTTTTGGCTATACTCCTGCACAACCTTCACGGACAAGCTTTTGGAATGAAAGATGTCTTCAGCATGTCCAAGCAAGCTGTGGTCTCTGTTGGGTCAGGCTGGAAGGTCACTAACTGGCATCAAACATAAAGGAATCTTTACTTTGGAGAACTGACCATTAGCAAATGGTACAAAGCACCTGATCTCCATTGCTGTTTTGTATTTTGAAGTAAAAGAAGTAATCACATGCAAAAGAAGGCAACCAGCTACTGGGGTGCTGGAAACATCTACCTCCAGAGGCCAGGACATTAAAGGTGGGAAGTGAAGATGAGTTCAGCACAGTTACACTTGTGTTTCACATGAACATCACAGTGGCTGCAGGACAAAATTATCACCTTGTATCCTTTAAGGAAACAGACCTTTACTGCATGAGACAAAGGAAAGCCAGCCGAGACCAAAGCCAAGCAGTTCATCAGCTCAAACTCTCCTCTCCAGAGAAGAGCTAGACCAGATAGCTTGTTAGAGTTACCGATCTTGTGAGAGAAATAGGTAACAACCCCAACACTCACTGACATTACATAGCCACAAACAAGATGACAATGCCCTAAGGTGAAGATATAATACATATACTTCAGTGTCCAGTCCTCATATCATAGGTCACACTATGATGGAGGAAGCCCTCAGAGAAACTCATTATTCTCTCCTATATGCAGACTGGCAAAGGGTAGCTGGGGATTGGGTGCCTGCCTACTGCCTTTAGCCATCCCACTTGCAATGGTCAGCAGAGCTAACCTTGTACAAGACAAATAAAAGGTTAGTAGAAATTGGTTCCCTGATATAGCCTCATTCAGTCCCTGTGCTGCCCCTGCAGATAATGAAGTCTTGCTCAGTCAAGGCAAATTGCAAGCAGTACCTGTAGTCGTTAACCTTCAACTCCCTCGGAAAGGATTGACATGACAGTCATAACCAATTAAGAAGCAATTAACTAGTGGGAAACTAGCCTGTGGACCACAAACCGAACTGGTCTGTGTGGACCAAACAAAAGAAAACAGTGACATTTAAGGTAAAACAAATGCAAGTTTCTTAAAGCTTCACGCTCTTTGCAGATTTAGCCATTGTATTTCCTGTAAGCAGGCAAATCCTCAGGCAGCCTGTGGTATTGTGTCATATTAAAGGTCTGTCAAGTTCTACAGGTGAATATGCAGCAAGATCTTCTGCCATGCTTCTGTCACAGCACTGCAGAATCAGAGTGAAACAGGGCTGGAGGAGGTACGCAGCTGGCAGTCCCAGGCTGGAGCCATCTATTCTGCACAGATGACTGTCAAACTCAGCACCTCCTGCAAGAGATATTTCCTAGCCTCCACAGCCTTTTTGCTTATTTAGCTAGATTCATTACTGAAAATGTTTTTCTAATTTCCAAAGCAAGATTTCTCTTTAATATATTCCTGTATTGCATCATGTACCACCTGGAATGAACGTGGAGAATAGACTATTTCCACAGCAATCTGTTATACACTGAATACTGTTACTTGACACCTGTCAGTCTTCCCCAGACTGAGGAACTCTAGTCCTGCCCATCTTTTGATGTATGTCATTAGCCCAATGTCTCTAATTGATCTTATTGCTCTCCCCTGGGCTTTCTTGAGCTAGTCTAAATTTTGTTGACATGTGGTGCACACAAAACTTCAGACTGAGGTCTTACTGAACCACATTGGATGACTACTGTTCTGTGTCTGCCTTTGCTATAAGAGCATGAGGTTGTTTACTTACTTAAGGTCATCCACCAGTGTGTTGGGTCAGTCCCCTTGGTGGTACCTGCAAACTGCCCAAGCAGGTTTCTTAATCCATCTTCTAGGGTATCAGTGAAAATAATAATAGGCCAGACAGGACAGACAGATCTTTAACCTCGCTCAGTACAGAACTTCATTTATAATAAATTATTCTTTGCATGGTTTTCCAGTCTACTATGCACATACATTCAAGCAGTTTTACTCAAAACAGGTATCTCTAGATGTTGCATTATATTGTTGTACCAGTAGGTTTAGAGAGGTGCCTTGTTTCTTGAAAATCAAAACTTTAA
Organism: Eurystomus gularis; assembly: GCA_013400335.1. NCBI lineage: Eukaryota > Metazoa > Chordata > Aves > Coraciiformes > Coraciidae > Eurystomus > Eurystomus gularis. The sequence continues at coordinate 144,027 of VZZY01014228.1, read as the reverse complement.
CATTTCTTTCCTTCCAGGTTCATCTAAGGCTCTCTGTTTCTCCACCCACTGCCTAGATCCTTCTTGAAACACTACCTCTAGTTCCTTGTTTTGGCAGACTCTCTCGCCAACACCATCTTTCCTTTCCTTCCCTTCTGTTGTTTGTCTTTGATGTGGGCTGTAGAGTCTTTTCAGTGCGTATTTTGGTTGGGGTTACTGTCTCACCTAGCCTACCAGAAAGTCCTTATTCCTTGACTTAATGCTTCCAAAAGAGAAACTGCACACCCAAATAAAGCATTTACATTAAAATCGAATGAGAACTAGTGAGCTGTGCACTAGTCTTGCTTCACTATATAGAGGAGACAACTGCACAGAGAAATCTTCTGTATATGACTTGAATCAGCAAAAATGATCAAATTTAATAGGAATGTGTGTCTGAGAAAAAACATAGAGACCCTTCTCTCCCAGTGGCAAGCGGCACCTATTGAAAGTCACTGGTCTTATTAGCATAAGGTCAACTAATGATGGTCTGTAGGAAGTAACTTTGAGGGGTTCTGGGTTTCAGCCTTACCCTGTTGATCAGTTCATCTCAATGACTTATCCCAGGCTCAAAAAGAAAGGAAAATGCTGTAAAAACTGCTTCAAGAAGTACATGTGTTGCTGGGGTCTCCTGCAGGGATGGCTCTTCACCTGTCACCTTGTCTTGCTTTGCCCTTCTGTTTCTGAGGTTTGACCTATCTTTTATGTCAAAAGCCAAGTTCTGTGCTTTTAATGGAAGAGTCAGCAATGGTAGCTAAAGACCCTTTTGACTGATACCAGAAGGAAGTTATGTGCCCATGAATGTCATTAATTTATGTATTAGCAGTGTGAAAGAACAATTGGCTTTGATGAACAACTGGAATGACCTACAGTCTCTGAGGATAGTGTACGCTAAATAAACTTCCTCAAATTTTCAGGATTTTTGGAATGAAGGCCCAGATCCATAAAGGTATTTCACTGCCTGAGTCCCACTGAAATTAATGGGAGTCCAGAGCAAGAGTGCTTTTGTGGAAGTTGGCCAATGTGCCTGAACTCCAGTTCAGCTGCCAAGGACTAGAGGCAATGGCAAACTTCCTGTAAAGATCAGTGTAACAGGCTTAAGAGATTATTTATCATTAAAATCTAATGTTAAGGCAGATCCTCAGCTGAAGTAAATTGTCCCAGGCTTGTAGAGGTCAGTGGACCTTGAACTATTGAAACTAGCAGGGAATTGTCCCACTTCTATTATCGTTTTGTGAGTTGACTCTCATGTTTTCTAATAGGAGGCTGCTGGCAGAGACCACAGTAGTGGCCTGTTGGACTATGGGAAGAGTGAGACAGGCAGATCTTCTCTCACTCTTTGTGCATCTTCCCCATCAGAGGACATTTCCATGGAAGCAGGAGAACAGAGAGATACAGAGGTCAGAGCCACCTTCACATTTGTTGAAGTCATTGATGGAATATTCCCACAGACACTCTGTAAAAGTGGATCAACAAGAGAGAACCTACAAATCCAGCTAAAACACAGTGCTGGTTTATAGCATGCCTCCCCATCAGTTTCCCTGCAGAACATTGGTAATCAGCTTTCAAATATTTTCTTTGCTGTGAATTTCAAGCATTTCCCCAGCGTGCTGAAATGCGCCAAGTATTGTGGCTTTTGAAATTTAAGTCAAACCCCAATAATCTGTTGACCTGTCAAATAAGATATTCCCAGCGTTTAATAATAATTTTTTAAATCCTGTAAAAGTCAGTTCAGAAAAATATTCCTGTTAAACAGACACTGGTGGCTGCTTTAAAACCTACACTTAAGGCCTATGTGGAAGACAGTAAGAGATAAGACCAAAGCCAACATATCCTTTGAGCACTGTGATCAAAGTACGTAAGACATACTTCAGCAGAACTGCTGTTGCTGTCAAAATGCTGCTGCTACCCTAATGTTCTCACAGTGCAGCACTGGAGAGACTACTGAAGCACCTCTCCCTTTTAAACACCAGCCTCTCATGATAAAACACACTGGTGAGACCCAAACTCCACAAATATCAGTGTAAGCCTGACCAGTTGATATTAAGGGGTTTTGGATGAGATTGCTAATGGTCTGATTGGACCATTCATTTTAAATTTTTATAAGGAAGGTATGTGTCTCTAGACTTATTGATAAGAACAGATTACTTGTGGTTGTCAAGCATGTTGATGTGCCTACACACACTTCCAGAGCTGTCAGAACATGTCAGCAGTGGTGCTGAGCTGCACCAGCACTCCCAGGGACTAATTGCATTTTTTCAGACCTGAGTTGAAGGATAGATAAGCTTCATAAGAGTCCTAAATTGTTGATCCCATCACTGAATGTATCTGTAGATATATTCACAAACAATGGGATGGTGACAGTCCTCTTTCTCTCCTCAAGTAAACCCTTATTTTAGATATATTTTTTTAAGAAGAACTAAGTACATTGGAGGTGAACTGGGGACTGAAGAGACTGGGGTGTTTTGAAAGCCTACACTAATAGGTGGCAGAATAACAATTTAAGTTTGCTGAGTCCTTTAGAAAGAAAGATGAGCCCTAGGTAACTGTTCCCATCATTGCTGAAATCACAAACATGACCATATGATTCTACTGAAAGTTAATCAGGAAGTGAAACTGATAATATACAAATTATCTTGATTAATAGAAATCGATTGACCAAGTTTTATATTTCAAACTCCGTTAACTAAAAAATTTAAATGACCTTCCTACTCGGAAGCAAACAGCATCTTAAATTATTTCCACTTTAATTAATCAAGATGGTAATTAGTAAAGCTGGTGTCTTGTGGAACTAGCGGAGATTTAGAATGAGTTACATTTGTGCTGGGGAAATGCTTGTGGTTTGTGTTTTCTTAATAAACAGGGAAAGAAGAGATTCCTGAGGGATTCAGTGTTGGCTAAAACTTAATGAAAAGCTGCCACTCACTCACTCCTACACCCTCCGGTGGGATGGGGAGGAGCAAATACAACAAAAAGCTCAAGGGTCGAGATGAAGGATAGGGAGGGCTCACTCACCAGTCACAGTCACCTGTAAAAGGAAGACTCAACTTGGGGAAACAAAATCAATTTAATTCAAACAATAAAACCACTACCAATTGAATCAGAGTGATAAATCCAACCAGATCCTAAACATACCTCCCCTGCAGCAGCTCAGGGGACAGGGAACGGGGTTGCGGTCAGTCCCAGGCCATTCCATGTCGTTTCTGCCTCTCCTTTTTCCTCAGTGGGAAAACCCCTCGCAGTCCTCCCCTGCAGCAACAAGGTACCCCTGCCATGGGAGACAGTCCTCCACAACTTCTCCAACTAGCATGTGTCCCTTCCATGGGCCAGAGTCTCCCCAGTAACCAACTGATCCAGCATGGGCCTCCCTCACAGTCATGGGATCCATCTGTATCACTCCCTTGCTCCAGTGTGGGGTCCTTCATGGGCTGCAGATGGGATTCTGCCCCACCATTGATCTCTAAGGGCTACAAGGGCTCAGGCTGCCATCTCACCACAGGCCAAAAAGGAATGGCTGCCTCCCCTGCTCCTTCCTCATTGTCCTCAGCGTCTGCATGATTATCTATACCATGTCCCACTCCTCTCCTAAACAAAAGAACTCCCAAAACAAAAGGAATTCACCCTACAGGTTTCTCCCCTCTTTCATGCCTTAGCCCTGTTTAGTTTATTAGTGCAGATGTAACCACTGATTCCCAGCTTAAACCATTAAGGGCAAATTTGTCCAGACAATGTCTAGGATAAGATTTAAGCACACTTCTACTTAAAAAACAGACAACAAAGTAGGGAAATAGTTACATACCGTGAACTTTAAATATGCCTATATATTCTTATATTTCCAGCATAATACATAATTCTGGATGTGGATATGTGCACAAAAAGTAACTATGGGACATGCAAATGAATACAGCAGATAACTGTGAAATGCACACTTGTATTTCCATTTCAAAAGAAATGTCCTGCAAGGGCTTTTTCTAGGGAGCTAAACTGACACATCAGTATTTGAAAACTTCATCTTGTGTGTCAGTAAAGTCAAGAAACTTATTTCTCCATTGCTCTGGAATAAAATTCACCAGAACAGTATTTTTGAGGGTATTCAGGATTCACTGGCCTTCTGTCTGCTTGCAATACTATTAGTACAAATGTGAAAACTACCAATAAGTGCTCGAGGTGAGACAAGAAGTTTGTGTGCAAGAGAGGGAAATCTCACATCCCCTGAAGGGGCGTTTCTCAGATCTACAACAGCTCCTCTGGAAACAGCTTCTTTCTGAAAATTCCCCTTGCTGTAAATGGTGCTGATGCACCAACTGCATCCAAAATAACAGCAATTTTCATGAAGGTCAACTGTCAAGCACACAAATGCAGACAGCTTCTGTCAGGTTGATGTTGCCAAGCAAGTTCTTAATTTAATATGCAATAAGAGAGTAGCCATACTGGCTCAGAGCATGTGTGTAAATAGAGAATGAGAGTTTTATGTTGTACTTGCATTTGGTAAGGGCAGAGGGAACGTCATATGGCCATATGCAGCTAATGAGATGAGGGACTACATCCAAAGCTTCAAAATAATAAAGAGTGAGAATGACAGAGTCAATACGATGGGTTAAAGTCAATTTACTAAGGGCTTATTCATGCCAGAGGATCAGGTTCCCAGCAAACACTTGTGAAAAATGCTCAAGACAGCCAAAATATACAACATGTCATAAAAAGATGAGAGACAGCATTAGAAACGAGATTCCTTCTAGCTTAAACAGGGGAAATGCTCCAGACCCAGCTCTGATGTCAGATCAAGTCAGAGGAGAGCAAGGGGACAGGTGCATCTGGCCCACACTGCTCCTCAAGAGCCACTGTGATTCACCGCTTGGGAATAACCGGCACGTTGTGCCTCTCAGATATAAGCAATAGGTAAAGCTACATGTTAAAAACAACCCATAAAACCCCCTCATTTTTAGACGTCTTTGCACCCCTTTCTGGGTTTGTGTTTTATGGCTATTTCTTTATTTTGATCTTCGCCAGAAGATATCAGCCAGATGGAGGCTGGGGACATATGTAATGTCAAGAACCATTTACACCTGACCTGCACAGACCCTGATGCACAGCACAGTGGAGGCAATGACAGACTTCTCTTTCCTTCCTGTAGTGCTGGATCAGGTTTGTGGAACTCAAACTTGCAATTGGAGAGAAGAGCCTGTGCAGGTGGTTACCTTAAGGTGGAAAATGCATTGTTTTTACCTTTCTGTTTTTAGAGGTAGTTGAACATGGTTTTTCAGTCTAGAAGTGTTTTTTCATCCCAGAACTAGGAGACAAGAGTCACCCTTGTATACAGTCTAACTAGGACGTGCAAGCCTTGGGCAGTGACGCATTAGTCGCAAACATTAATATCTCCATTGGCACAAAAAGGAAGGGATAGCACATTAGGTCTTAAATCTTGCTACTTTTAAGGCAGCAACAGCCTTTCATATTGTGAATCTCTCTTGTTTTTTCATGTAGTTAGCTTCTGCTTACACTTTGCTTTCTTGTGAGATCTGGTGACTGAGGCTGGAAAATCTCAGGTTTGGGAAGGTCTATTTCAACGGATCCAAGAGACAAGAACAGCAGCAAGATTAAGAATTAAACAAGAGCTGAGATGCTGAGAAGTCAATGTCCTTAGCCCCAAAACAAAACCTTTTTTTGGATATTCTTGACTCCTATGTCACTACTTCTCTTGTTCAAGTTGAAAAGAGCAGAATAGAGTCAATTGTCAACCTTACAGACTCCCCAGATACCTATGCCACATGCAGCTGGTGGGCCAGAACTATGACCAACTGATTTTCTGATACTGACCTGGAGAGATGAAAGTCAGAAGAGGAGCTTCACATCAGCTGGAGCCATGGCACCTTGGGGGCTACAGTGGGGAAGAGAGCTTGACAGAAATCTCCACTGCTCCCCACGGCCACAGCCTCTCTCTGGTCACCAGACAATCACATGGCTTGATCATAAGCCCATCACATGGCTTGATTTGCAGACGCGCCTTGTCATGGGTCTGATAGTTTGTGTCAGAGCTATGGTGGCCCTCAAGAGAAAGAGGAACATGAGAAGGAAGGGAAGAGGGAAAGCAGTGCAAACTTTTGATAATTAAGTATTGCCAGATTTTGAAATTTCATTGGAAAACAGTATGCCTCGTTTCCTTCTCATGCAGGTAATTCCTACAAAGAGTCTTTGACACTGAATACAACTGTCTTTAGGGAAGAAAAAGTGAGAGAAGATGGGAATAAGATCTGTTGCTCTTACTTGGATACCAACCGGTTTCCTTGGCCAGAGTAACAACAGGATATGCATAATGGAGAGAAAAGAACAGCAAAGATAAATCCTGCCATTTCTGATTTTGGTGCTAACTCTTGTAAACATGCTCACTGTAGGAGAAAGACAGACACAACATACTTTCAGGCCACCTGGAGACCTGGCAAACTTATGTCATTGTGGTGCCTTTTTGGTGATGAGTTCACAGCCAAATGTTCTCTGAACATGATCCCTTTTTTAAGCACATAGCAAGAAGAGATGGGAAAAAGTAAGCATAGAAAAGAAAAGGAAACATAAGATAGACAATATAATCCCTATTCCTTGAGCTCGTCAAGCTTTAGCCGTAGCCAACTGATGGGAGAAAAAAAAAAGCTAAACCCATTTCTTTGCATCCAACTTGCCTAGTCATCTCTTAAAGTGAACATACAAAAGTTCAACAGCATCAAGATGGTTATTGGAGTGCAGCAGGTGGAAGGAAAAATGTAATGACTCTGCTCCTTTTTGCACTATATGCCCCTTTTGTAGTCATTACTCCAATATTTTAATACAAATGAGCCCGAAAAGGTTATACATCCCATTGGCTCATTTTCTTTTTTGTCAGTTAGTCCTGCTTTTCAACACACAAATTTTAATCCCTTCATTTCTAGCTCTACACTTCTCTTGTTTACCAAACATGATCTCAGCACTGTCCTTGATTGGCATCCATAGATCCTTTATTTGGATAAAGCTTATCTATCTTTAGATCTTGCTGACTTACATGGACAGTCCTTGGTATCAATCTGAGTTGGTCTTTAATCACTCTGAATGATGTTAAAGTCTATACCCCTACAGAAGCATTCTATGTTTGCTCTAACTTCCTCTGTGGTCTGGGAAACCATCTGAAACCTGTGTTTTCACTAACTGAAATACTGTGATATATACAAAAGTCCCACCTGCTCAACCTGGGTGTAGCTCTTCAGGATCTCCTTGAGTTTGACCAGTTTGATGTCTGATTTAGGACATGATGCTATCCCTGAAAAAGCCCACTGGCAAAACCTATTTGACCCAGTGAACTCAGCATTCCTCTATGTTCCTTGCTGTTTTCAGATGTTCACCACTGGGAACTGTTTGGATACCATAATAATGAATGAGGACCCTTAGATCCAGATTGTGCCTCAAACCCAAGCTGAGGTCAGGATTTGACCTTTAAATCTCTTTGTGTTTAATTATTCTATCTAACAGGAACTTGACCTTCTTAAGTATTCTCAGGTCCACGACTGGTGAGATGAGCTGGGTCTTTTCAAATAGGAAGTGAAATACAGCACCTTATTGGTCTGGAAGCTGCTCCTAAGAACTCCACAAATGTTAGCCACCAACTGATCTCAGCACTCAGGACTGAAGTTCTCCATCCTCAGCATGCCTGGCCTCAGCTTTCAGCTGATCAATAAAATCCATGACCAGCATGAAGAGGACAGAAAGACCCACAGTCAGGCACAGACCAGTTAAAACTCCTGCCCAGCTAAAGGCACAGTGGTGGCGAGTCAAAAGGCGAGCTAGGATCAAGCGCAAGTTTCTCATATAGCAGGATCATACTCTCATCATCAATATTGCTTCAATATTGATGTACTTCACCAATGTTAAGGAGAAAAAATACGTTTGCTCATGGAAAAAAAAATAAAAAGCTCATAACTCTGGGTTGTTTTCTTCTAATAATGTTTTAAGAAAAGAATTTTAAAATTCATGGAAGGGTCTCAGCATTCTTATTTCAGGATATATTTGCTCAGCATAGCATTTTCTTTCATGTTCTGTTGCTACAATTTTTTTTTCTGAAATTTCTCTATTTTAAATAGCCTAATTAGAAGAATTTCTCATTTAGGTTATAGTTAGGTTGTCTCTGTTAAGAAATTAACCCTATTTACTTTTCAGGTGTGAAGTGAGGAACAATTAGATAATGATAGCAAAGGTTATTGAAGATAGAAGTGCCAAGGCTTAATTCTATTCATGCATGGATAACAGACTATACAACCCAGATTACTAACATTTCACTGCATCTCAAATAATTGTTTTCTCTTTGCTTATTTTTTTTCCATTCAGGAGTATTGACTCTTGCTCTGGAAGCTGTTTCATTATGTTATATTATATTACGCACTAAGTCTCAATTTTTGTTCTGATTGCAAACTAATTGACAAGTAACTGGTATGGTTGCCTGTAAAATACCATCTCTAAGTGGGGACACTGATGTTCAATAAAAAAAGAGTCCATGCTAAAGAGAGTCAAAGATCAATGACGTGCAAAGAGAATGGAGGCCTATATAAGAAGAGAGTATCAGGTAATAATCCAGCCAATTTACTAAATAAAGTTTTTTTGATTAATCGAGTGAGTAAATAGTAGGGAAGGAGATGAAGCATTCAAACCATAAACCAGCACTGTCTAAAGATAGAGGAAATAAAAGAGTAATAGCAAAAGGTCATTAAGCATCAGACAGTGAAGCTCCAAAACTAACATTCATTTAGGTGTTGTGAGGGTGAAATAACTAGAATCTTTTCAGACTGAGCTTGATATCATTATGTAACGGGTTGTATGAAATGATAGTACTAGAACTGGTCTTGGATAACTCTCTTAGGCCCCTCCAGCCCACAAATGTAGTCCTTATTCTGAGAATGTCTGAATGACATGGGCAAGAATATGTATGAAAGAGGCGGACAGAAGGAGAACCTGTCAATAAACATGCTCAATTTGCAAGTGAAATGATCCCCAAATACACAAAGGAAGTGCCAGCCTTGCAGATGTAATTGGAGATGTGCAAGTCAAATTGTGACCTTTCTGCTTGCTTTGCCTTCACCAGGAATAAAGATATTTGTGATGAGAATTTGTCTGATTAGTTTTTTTTTTTTTTGGTAGTAACGCATGAGACAGAATATCATCATCTCCCTCATCTAGAGACGTGTTCACTCTGTGAAAGCCAGATTCAGCATGTGGCAGACAAGAAACATGCCTGAATCACACAGAAAAGCCAGATCTAGTGACTCACTACATACTATGTACTACTTTTAACCAGATCCCTGGGTCCTTTTATTTTTACAGCCACTTTTTGTATTATTTTTGTTCAAATCCACTACAAGATGGCTCAGAAAGGCAATATAGGTCAAATTAGAGACTCAGATGAATTTTCATCCTACAACTGATTCATGATAAAGTCACCTAGCAAAGTGCAGAAGATGGACAACTGTCTGATTAACCTTGCTCTGTTATGTGAATTCACTGCCGAATACTCCAACATATCCTTGCTACAGAAATGCCTACAGTGATGCTTCCATCTATTACCCATGCTGCAGCTTTAGCAATGACAAAAGTTGCCCTAGATGACCTAATACATATTTTTCAAAAACAGACTCTATGAATCTGAGATGAAACTACTAATCAGAGACAGAGAAGAAAATTTACTGAAATAAAAGGAGGGCAAAATAGGTCACAAGAAGTAAATTAAAAGAATGATCTCAGTGCTGCCTATAATGTGTTCTATAATAAATTAATCAACTGCATGATAAAAATCTATAGGGAAATCTGTTAACATAAACTATGCAAAATCCAACTTTCAATGTCTTTCACAGGGCAATTTCCCAGGTTAGTATGTAGGTCAACTGACACACTGAAGCTCAGCATTCACAAGAATGGCAAAATGAATCATACAGCAGCTCTAGGCTCTTTTAGTCAATAATCCATTAATGTGGAGAAGCTATGCTTGATTCATGGCTACAGACATTTGTGGGCATTATTCTTCTGTCACTGGAAGCATGGCACATAACTCACAAAAAGTTAAAAGAAAATACAGCAACTGACCCCTCTGTGAGACAATGTCTGTTAGGAGGGTGGAAAGCTGTAGCTCTTCCTGCAATTGTTAATCACACTAGCAAAAAAAGATGTTTCTAGCACTTATTCATAGGCCACAACATCCTAAAGCCTGAACTCCATGAACTGTCAAATGTCTGGTCTTGCCGTTTGGTTTGACAGTAACTTCACTCCCAGGAAAACTCATGGACTATTTCTCAAAAGCAATAAACCATAGGCTTTGGATGGGACATAGGTAAGGATAGACAGTTTGGTTGTGATAGTCAGGAGGATAAAATAAAATGTAGAAAGTAATATTACCTACTTCAACTAAGAAAAAAAAAAGACAGAAAACCCCGACAACAAAAAAATAACCAAAACCAAAGAATCTCAAGCTGAGTATTATTAAATAATGGCATCCACAATTGCTTTCCACTTCTCAGTGAATTGTATGAAGTTCTTTTTCCAAGTTTGAGAGAGATAATACAGGGCACGTACTTGATGACTTTTATAGTTGTGGAAAACAGACATTGGAATTTAGGTAGCTAAACTGGTCTATAGCCATTCTAGGTCACTCCCAGCTTCAGGAGAATTTGATTCTAGATTTGGTCCAAATTTATATGTCTATGGACACAGTCAGGAAACTGAACTTCAGAAAATTGAGGGTTTTATAAGAGTCTTCAGTCAAATAGCTTAGATACTTTTCAATTCATTTTACAGGGAGAATCATAAAAAATAGGACTGGAAAGGTCTTTGACAGGTCATCTAGTGTCCAATCATGCACCAAACTCCACTCTTATCTAAAATTCTTCCAGCATTCACCATTAAAATACATTATTTAGATGTGTCAGCTTCTTGGTAAAATGTAAGCAAGTAAAAGAAGAGTAATCATTCCTGTGGAGTTACGGCTTGCAAGAGAATCCCTTAATATTCTCCTCATGCTAGACTATTTTATTTTTCTAATGTAATCCTCCCAAGATCCTCACCTTCAGCTGAACTTTAAAATATAAAATCAACACATTTACCGAGTTTAAAACTTCTTACCGAAATGTTTTTATATGTTCATTTCTCCTCATTTCAGAACAGAGGGCATTAGCCTCATGTACTTTTAGACAGATTGTAAAAGCTCTGAAGACTAGCAAACCTGGAGAAGACTTAGCAGAAACCAAAGCATGCAGCACTCTTGGCACTACTGACCATGAGAGACTGAGCAGAATAGAAAACAGTGCAGCAAGGCTTTGTGCATTAATCCTTTCATCACCATCCTCATCTTCCCACTGAAGGGAGAGACAGATATTTCTGGAAGAATTCTCAATATGACCTTGCAGATGAGAGAAAAAATAATCCAGGCACCAAAGCAATGAGTATTCATTCATGGGGTTTGCAGCTAAATGGTATTTTTAACCTGAAATAGGCACCAATACACACAAAACAGAAAGCTTAAGGATATCTTCTTCAAAGCCCAACAAATAAAAAAGCAGAAAGAAAGGAAAAAAAAAAAACACTTTAAAAATAAATCTCCTTATTTTCAATCCAGATGTCCATAGTCTCCCTTGTCTGCATTGCTGTTTGGAGCAACAGCAACATCAGGGACCATATTTCCTTTCAAACAAAATGGCTGTTGGTAGGCCATGACTCCCTGCTGTAAGAGTGCCCTATTTTCTGACTACGAAATCTGCTGCTATTCACTTGTCCTAGGGCAGCCAAAAATCTACTGCTAAATAGTCCTAGCTCCTACTGTGTCTGCCCTACTTTGTGATAAGAGTACGTTGTTATCAATCTAATCTACTGTGATTCAAAAGAGTAACGTTATTACTTATCTTGCATTTCTAACCACAATACCAGTAGCATCTCTGGAGACTGACTGAGATTCCCTTAACAGTTCTTGGACCATACTTGAATTCTTACTATATCAAAGGTTTTCCTTTAGTTGCAGTTCCTCAACCCATGTGATTAAAAGGGATCCTTCTTTTTTCTTCTGCATTTCCAGACCTTTGCACAAAAGTATGCTTCATAAGCAGACTTAGATAACCAGTAGCTTTAAAATCAAGAGGTAATATTGTATTCATGAAAAGTCATGTTTTTTCATCCTCAAGTCTTGATTATTGCATACACTCTGACAACCATTCTGCCTACCAGTGGGAAAATGGTAATACAAGCTACTTCCCTACAGGGTGATCAACCGTTTGTTTTATATGGAACTTCTGATTGATTGGTGACATAGGATTCATCTTACTCTACAGGCAGATCTGTAATTGTAGGCCGTATCTGAGGAAGTCACAAAAGTCTTCCTTGTAGTCAACAGAGATCTAACCTGTGCGTTGAATGGAATTTAGGGTGTGAATTGTTTTAAATTATTCATATAATCTATGAGTTATATGAATAGTCTTCATACATGCTGAGATGACCTCACAAAGAGATGAATGGCACACCTTACCTGAATTGACTATAATGAAAGCCTAGGTTAAATCTTAGAAGCAGATACCCATATCATAGACACCTAAACGATTTTGTCAGATGAATTTCACCCACGTGTCTGAAAGACTCCTCATACACCATTAATTGCAGCTTATGGAGAAAGACACCTCCATAAGTTCAACTGTGTTAGACACCCATCCTGAGATCACAATGCTCCTAAAGCACTGGCTCCTCTCCATGGTTATACCATGAGCCTAGATGACTACTGCAGATTGAAGACCTACCTATCAAAGAGCTAAAGCTGGATGAAATGAGATCTGCACTTATGTTCTGTGACCTTAATGGGCAGGAACACCAAATCAGGTAAAAATAAAACTTTCAGTAAATGATTGTGCCCAGTGGGTCAGCCATAGTTTCCACTCCAGAAAATGCTGTGAGATGCCTCCTCAATAAATAACCTGTACCAGATGGTTTTTACGATAGCATTCCTCTTTCCTTCTTTGAAAGTCTGGTGCCCACCCTATTTTCAAATGACAGTTGAGCAGAACAGCTTCTAGTGTCAACACTGTGATTTGGTCTGCCTGCTTAACAGGAAAAGAGAGGCATGGTCAGTGAGAAAATGCGGAATTAGACTCACCTGGCTCATCTCTTCACAGAAGAAGACTTCACACTCTCCTAATCTGCTGTGAATTTAAAACATGAGACAACCAGGACAATTTATAACAATCTCAATCCCAGCAAAGATGTTCATACATATCTAAGGCTGCATTTCTAAGAGCTGTGCTTTCAGAAGTCAAGCACTAATAAGACTGTTTAGCGGCATCCTGTTTTATACAAAGGAATATGAGGCTTTATTTCAAGCTTTATCAGATTTAGTTCTCAAATGCATATTCTGATATTGCTACTTTTGTTACCTGAATGACAGTACATGTATGTATTGTTCCACATCTTGTAGGCACACAGTACATCTATCTAATTATGCCTTAAAATTTGCAGAAGAAACTTGCAGAGATTCTGTTTATGGAAACTGAGGATGTCGAACAACACAGAAGAAATAAGGGCCCTGCTTAGCATGGTGTGATAGGTGCTGGATATGGTTTCTCTAGTCCAAGCTCCTGTTAGAGAAACCCACAGACTGCACACCCACTGAGAACAGTCAGAGAGCACAACAGTGCACTGTGGCAGCTTCTCCTGACCACGGCCTGACAGCAGAGTGACAAGTCCGCTAGCTAGCCTGGCACAACAGCCATTGGGGGTTTGGCAGGCTCCTCTGGCAAGCAGATTGTGTGGGAGCATCTGCCCCTGGAAGCAGAAGAAACAAGAATGAGCATAATTCAGAAGCTCTCTTGGACAGACCACAGAATCCTACTGATGCAAGCACAGGCATGAACAAAGGGTCGTTCTGCTCCATCCCTTGTAATCCAATCAGCTAATATCCCTTTTTAATTAGCTACAACCAAGTTAGCATAATTAATGCCTTCTCTGTATACAAGCTTCATCTGTCCTCTTCCATTCTTGCATCCAAATCTGCAGTGCAGTTATGGCTGTTTTTTGACAATATTTGCTAAGCAGCTTGGCTGAGGGTGGTCCCAACTTTCCCAATAACCTCAAGGGCACTGAAATGAAACATTCTGCAAGTATTAGGCACTGAAAGAGCGTATTCTGCTACCCCCATTTCTAGTCAATGTTCTGCCCTCCAGACAATAGCCCCTGCCTGTAGATGAACATTCATCTACTGTCAATAATCTGAGCTAATGCATCAGGGATGAGAGAGCCTTGCACGGCCCCGGTACCTGTGCACAAGTAGAAATAGGGAGGACACTGAGGCAGCATTCAGGGGACAGGCAAGAAGAAGGGCTGTCCTTGAAACCCAATGTGTCACCCACGCTTATTTGTACACGGAAGGCATTAAAGTATACAAGGCATTTCAGAGACTTAAAGGACATTTGTAGCAATAGTCCAGGACAAATTCTGTTTTGTAAGAATTTGCTATGGATCTTCACATCAGCGCAACAAAGTAATTCTTTCATTTCGCAGTTCAAGATTCTTTGTCGGATTATTGCACAGACTGCTTTTTTATTGCTCGGTGGCTTTTAATTGGTGTGCATCATAGGAAAGGAAATATCAATGCAAGAATTACTTAGAAATGCAAAGTAACTAGGTTATTATCCTATTTTACAGTAAGCTTTCTTTTAATAGCCACTCATTTCTGCTGTTCAAGCAGTCCCTGTGAAAAGGGATTTTGTCCTTCAGCCAGAATAAAAGACATCTTGATGCTAAAAATAAAAGAAACGGGAATCACTTGCTGAAGCTGGAATCCTCCTCTGCAAGAAGGCTGACAGCACCGAGGCTGGCAGAGGAGCATCACGATGGAACAAAGGCAACAACAGCCCTGAGACATCTCCCCTGCACAGCAGGAGGAAGATATTCATAAGGGTCTGTACTTCTTAGAAACCATCCAGTGGCGCTGTGTCTACTGTCAGGCTCACTCAAAGTAAGGCAAGCCTTTCCATCAGCTTCACCAAGCTCAGCCAAAGTTTTTCTAATAACAGCCTCTATGCTAGCACCGCCCAGCTACAGCAGTGTAAACGGGGCCAAAATAACATTCTGGAGTAAAAACTGAAGTTAATTTAAGCAACAAACTGCCAGAGCTTGTCCTTCATTTTGCACTTTCCCCATTCTCTCTTTTTTTCTTCTCCCTCCCCTCCTGCCTTTTCCTGAGCTAGTATGTATCTGCTGCTGAGATAAATCAGAACAATGCATGGCTTCAACCGAGCAGTATTGGTGTGCAGTATCTCAAGATCTGGCACATACAAAATTGAATGTTCCTGTTGCAAGAAATATTTACCTAAAGACACTCTGCACCCGCACTCAGACAAAGAAAATGACTAAAATGGGAGATTCCTCCCTGTAAAGTACCAGCTTTTTCAAATGCCAACTGAGAAAACTGCTTTATGTCACTGCTCAGCCACCAAGTGCACAGCAGCTAATTAAAATGCAGAGCTCCAGCTAGGAAGCTTGTTCTGACTTCTGGCTATAACTGGCAGCCTTCAGCCTGCTTAGATAAAGGATGGTGGGAAAATGTAACGTCAGACAGGTGTCTCTCTTCGGCTTTGTTCCTTTGCCTGCACTTACCAGGAGCCAACCTGCAAAGACGCATTGGAAGCCTGTAGCTGCCCAGTCTTTCTCTTCTCATCTAGCACACAGCACTCATCCTAACAAACAAGCCTAGATCAGATAAGCGCAAATCAGTTCATATTAGGTGATATGTGAGAGACTTTATCAACACAATATAATTTTTGGTGTTTTCAACGGACAGTGGAAAAGATCAAGGGTCACCTGCCTCAGGGCCAGGCACTTATATGTTTTGGCTGGCATTTCAGCACAAATCTTGGACACATCACTGGGAAAATTGCCTCTATCAAGCCAATGACATGATGGTTTAAAAGGTGAATACACCTCTAGCCAGGTATCTGTGGAAGCCAGTACGATTGCACACGCAATGCACCCAGCTGCTGGGTCTAAACACAGCAGTAGTTGAGTCTAAGGTGGTGTCCAGCAAGCTCTTGCTACCATTATGTGATGAGCAAAGAACATCACCAATCTCAGAGATATCTTGTGCAAGGACATATCACTCATAACGTGTTTGACCTTCTTTATTTTCTCTGTAGCCTCCTCCTCTGGAGTAAGCCAGCAAACAAACCAGGGTCAGAAACAGCCTGAAGCGAAGAAGTGTCTCTCTCTGAAGTGTTCTCAGCTATGGCCGTGTTGCATATGTAGGAATGCACATTCCTGCTGGTCCCCTGTTCTTTACTTGAAAAGCAGGTTCACTGCCGTTTTTACACAGCACCTACTGCATGAGTGCTCAGCTGCCACGGTACAGAGTTCAATGAAAGGACCTCCATAGCATAATTACACACCAATGACAATTCATCCCTTCCTGTCTTTCAGGATGAATTTTAAACCACAGGCAAACTGTAGCTCATCACTAATACAGTGATACCTACAAATACTTTGTCATTAATCCTGAACTGTGCAATGCCAGGATGCTTATTAATATGTCTGGGATGTGTCTTCTTTTTCTCACTACAGACTATGGGCTGATTCTTGCCAGCGCAAGATGAGTATCTCCACTTGATTCTAAAATCAAGCTTGACATTAGCACCACTTTCTGTGTTGGTTTGGTTTTTTTCCCCTCAGCTATCACAGAGATACCAGCTTAGATAAAAACGCTGCCAAAGTAACTCTAAAAGCATGGAATGGCCTAAACTGAAATACATCAAGACTGAGAAGAGTCACACTGAACGAAGACAGCTAGAAATGAGCTCAAAGAATGATCTAGATCCACAAGAAAAAAAAAATATCTGTTTTAGTGAAATCTATCTGCCTGTGGTCCTCTCTAAGAAACTCTGAAGTTCCCTAATTTCCTTCTTGGCAATTCCTCCACATGCTGGTATGCTGCTAGCACACTGAAGGGACACAGATTTCCATGATGCAAGTTGCTTATTTTTCCTTAGTCCTCCACTATGTTTGTTTAACTTTGTCTATATGCTTCCCATGGCAATCTCAACTTTAATGACAGAATTATTAACAGTGGTGAGGGGCTGATGGGGAATCTCAAGCAGAGTAAACATAAACACATACTGGTGTAGTGCAGTGTTTGTTATTGCATGTGTCATGGTAAAGCCTTATGAAAAGAAAAAATAAATGTTCCATTTCTTATAAAGCTAGTCTCATGGGACACAAACTATTCCATCAAAAAGCTCTAAGAAAATACTGTAAATGAGCTTTTTAGCCCCAGTTTTTATTACCGCTCATGTCCAGAAATACAAATAACACAAGAGTAAGTTGTAGGGTCAAAGCATTCAACAGCCAAGAAAATACCAAAAATGGAGCAGCCATTTAACCTTCTATTTCTTTTTATTCTATATTAATTCTTCATTATGATAGTCTTTAACTACGAAATCACAGACTAGTTTTCCCATGGGGCACCTACCTCATTTGTTGTCTGTAAGACACGATGTACACTGACCAGGTAGCTACTCAAAACTCCTATTTAATGCCACTGTTAAATGATAACTCTGTTATATTCAAACTCTGCATAGTTTGAATTAATTACTCACTTTTTTTCTCAGTGCATCATGATTGTCCTTATGTGCTTCAGGAGGGACTTACCTTCGTAAGACCTCAAGAATATTAATATCCCCATTTTAAATATAAGGAACTGGGATGGAGAGAGACTTTGTTAGACACTGTTAACTTTGGCAGCTTGGTTTGTTATGCCTATGGACTGATCTTCGTGTATACTTAACATTTTTGTAGCACTTCTGTCCACAGTTTGTTGCATAGACACTCATGGACAGAGTGTTTGTTGAAAAGGAGAACATGAACACCCCAGCAAACATAATTTATCACTACCGATATATCATAAGTACATATAAAACATCTCACTAGAAACTACACTAAAAAGACTGTCCCATATAATCAATTCTGCATCTGCAGGAATTTCTGTTTACTATTTACAAGTGTTTTATGTCAGCACAATTGATCACTTCTGGGAATCTCCTGCCTGATCATCCCAACCAGGATGTTAAGCAACACATTTAAGCACAGCAGGTGCTGCTGAGAGAGATCTTTATAACTGTCCAAAACTCTCACCTGTATGGCTCCTTTAGCCATCAGTCAATACTCAATTGTGAAGGCTCCGTTAACATCTAGTTTCAAGTCAGTCCATTGTCTTAAACCAGCTCTTCTTCAAAAATAACTAGCCAACAAGTTCCTGGACTATTGGAGATATTAATGTCTTAAGTATAGCAGATGGGCACACACAGGCACAGTCCAGCTACACCATTATTAGAAGTAAAAGACTTTATTTTCATACATTTAACTCACTAGTAACTTCAGCTCCATAAAGCTTATCTTATGCCAAAGACTTAAGCTGAAGATATCAGCACTTGACCTTTCTTCAGATGAACTCCAAGCCTAGAGTGTTGCACACCCCAGGAAAGAAAACCACTTTGGGCAAGGTACAAATTATCAGTCCTAAATGAAGGTATGATTTCAGGCTGAGTAAGAATTAGCTGTGTGCATGGGCAGTCCTCTAGTTAACCATGTAATCTCCCTGCTCCCCACCTTATTCATTATACAACTAGGATTCACAGCCCTAATATCCAGTCTTTCAAGGGGGGAGATAGAGCTCCTTTCCTTCCTCTTCTACTCTGTCTTGGTACCAAAATGAGAGGCTCTGAGAACACTAGCAGTTGTCTTTCTGCTTTTGAGTGCTTGCAAACAAATCCTAGTGTCAAGGATCAAGAACCAAGGGGACAACTCTTTCTGGATCTCCAAATTGGCACTTGTGCAGTAGCATGGGGAATGGGCTGAATGCAAGTCACTGTAACACAGTAGAAGAAGCAGAGGAAGGAGTAAGTTTAACATAGTACTGTGGGAGAGTTCATCTCTGCAGTCTCCAGGAGGACCACAGAAAATAAGATCTCAGATCTTTGACAGATTCAGGCAATTTTTAACAGGGATGAAACACCCAAACAGGAGGTAAAAACCACAGCTGAAACCTGCCTTTCAAGGCAGGAGAGCCTCTTTCTCTGATCTACTTCTTAGGAAACTTCTCAGGGTGACATATAAAACAGTACCACCTCTTTCTATGGGCTTAATCTTCACATTTGCAGCTGACAAGGGCAAAGCTCCTCACAAACTCACTCAGGAGAAGAAAATGTTTAGCACTTGAATAGCTACTTACCTTTGCCTGTGCATAACTTGATGTAGTGAAATCTGGGATCACTACAAAGTGTTTGTCTAAGCATACAGAAATTTGGGCTCAGCTCCCTGCTCATCCACAACCTTCCTTGCATGATTTTGAGAAATCCCATAGGCCCAGAGCTTCAAAGTTATTTAAAAATCTGCTTACAGTTTAAATGCCTACTTTCCTCTGGATCCCATTTCACTTATATACCTTTGAAGATCAAGGCTTTACCCACTCTGTTATCAGTTTGCCATCTGTAAGATAAAGACGGTATTCCCTAAACTTATGGCAGGGTAGGGAGATAAATGAACCATGACTGGCAACACACTTGGCAGCTCAACAGGCAGCCAGGAGACTGAGGAAGTTCTGCATCTTATTTTTATTAGTACACAAGCATTTTAATTTACCTGTATGCACAGTGCCCAATGTGGCTGGGCAAATTTAAAGTGAAATAAAAGAAATGTAACATGGCAAAGTTAAATGAATAACCATTAATTCTCTGCAAAATAAGGGGGTAGTGTAGTTCATGGAAAGCTACTTGCTGCCTTCCACAGTCTGCTCTTCCCAAGGTTACAGCAGGGATCATAGGGAATGCTCTACCACAGCTGCCCGGCACTGAAAATTGTTTAGTGTTGGATGAAGTGCAGGCACATGGAGCCATGGGGACATGCAGAAGAGGTAAGAATGTGTCACTGCGTATTGTCTCATACATTGAGTTGGAGGTTACTTGGCTGACTGGAATTTATGAGAATTTATTAGGACATTTATGGTTTGCATTAGCCAAATACACAGAGTCCTGTGCTCCTTTCCTAATTATTCAGTCTGCCATGGGTGAAAAGATAATTATTTGTTTTGAAGAGGCTGTCAAAGGAAGAAAAGGACTTTAAGTCACCAAGTGAAGACAGATCATGGCTGAAAAGTGCAGCCTTACAGATACTTAGTCTCTGAGAAGGAGGGACACTGTGATGGAGCAGAAACCTCATGACCCCAGACCTGATGTTTGCAGACTGCAAGAGAGGGAGTGAAAGGTAAGCTGCCAGGGGCAACGTGCATACACTACATCAAATTAAAATAAAAATTGAGGTTAATATGACATTTAGTATATAACCTCCTCTTTTTTCATGTTAAATCTTTTCTCCTACTGGTCTGGGTTGTCCTCAGTTTTTCATGACAAGAGCTCTTTTGAGTTGTAGGAATGTCCTGTTCTCATGGCATGTGGTCCTGCTCTCTAGCATGGAGTCAGGTATTACTTTAATTAACAGCAATCGTAGTTGTGACTACTGAAAGGAGAGAAGGCCAGCTAAGAGTACCATTTAACATAAAAATAAATCAGACCTCAGGAAATGGGACCACAAGTACATAATACTTTATGGACAGACGCTGCTAAGCAGACAGCTCTCCTGACCTGAAGAGATTAATTTAATGTGTGTACGACACTCCCCTTTTAAAGCATCGCTCACGCGAGCACAGTGTTCTCTATTCTTTTGACTTTGTGCCAGAGTGAGAGAGAGGACAGCCAAGTTGCCTAGCTTTAAGAAAAATAGACCTTGAAACACACTATCACCAGACTTCTGCCCTAACATATTTTGTAGCTGGGCTGGTAAACCCTAAACCCATTGGGCAATTTGTGTTTTAATTCATGTAGCAAATGGCCTTGTGACAAACTCAGTATTAACTCATTTATCATCTCTTTTCTGCACAGCTCACCAGCTACAGCTTTATTTGCAGCCTAAATGCTGAACTATACATAGCTTGAGAGGCAGAATTTGAAATGAAAAATGAATGCACCTTAAAAACTTATACACCTTGAGTGGTGATCTTGTCAAGCTTTACAAACTAAGCAGAACTGGGTTAGGTCTGCACTGAAAGGAGAACTATCAAGTGGGAGCGGCAAGAGAATTCAGAAGGTGACTTTCAGCTTTACTTCACCAGGACAGCAGAGACACTCCCTCGTGTAGCCCTGGGCAGATGCTGAAGAAAAGCCATAGGCTGGAGCATGTTATTGTTGTTGACTTTGGTTCTCAAGGCGTTAGAGGGGAGTTTTGCACCGATGCTTTTTTACGACTGCAGTTTTTTTCACCAGCTCCATTCAAATTGCATCTTCTTTTTGCAGTATTTGCAAGTTAGACTTGTAGTTTCTGAGTGGTGAGGCAGCAGGACTCATGTCGACAGCAAAGTCCAGTGCTGTCCATCTCTAGCGTGTTGTGTGTCTGTTTTCTACTAAGATAAAGGTACAATGCAATTACTGCAAAGCTGAGACAACATGAACTTGTTTGGCTTAAAGAGAAAATGGACCAGAGGCAAGGAACAATGCAAAAAGAAAAATTGATATAAAAATGCTGTGACGATTGACTGAAAAAGGAAATATCATTTCTTAGATAATTGGTTTTGGTTTTTTTATTATTTTATTTCTACTTTTAAACTATATTTAGATTTTGTACAATTAAATCAGCCTCTTTGTTTTCATTAGCACATCCCCACGTCTTAGCCTAGTTTCATGTGAAACCAAAAATTATATGATCTGACTGCCAGACACTCCTCCACTCTTTTCTCCCAATGCATTTCAACCCTTTCTCAATTTCCATAAGATTTAAAGACGGGAGAGAAAACCTTAGAAATTCCCACAAGCTTCTTCAGAGCCAGTGTCCAGAAAGAGGAAGGAGAACTGAACGAGGGGAAAAGCTGCAGTGGGGATTCATCTGCTGAAGTCGCACTGCACGAGCACGTACTCACCAGCTGGCCATGCAGCACAGGACATAAACCAACCAGCCAATACATGCCATGTCCCTATGCAGGGCATGCCTGCGACATTAGCTGCCATGTGCCCAGCCAGCAACGAGGAAACATGGGAGGTGACCTGAAATGTGTGTCTAGGGTGGAAGTCCTACCAAGCTCAGAGAGAGGGCTCATGTGGGGTTTAGTTCCACTGGATTTATTTGGTTAAATAATTATTCAATATTTGCCACCAGCACAAAATCCCCATGATGGTTTTAAGATCAAGATGCCAAAATGCTCTAGTCTAATGGTGCCAGGCCATAACACTGGTTGCAGATGCCAAAGGCTACAAGTGAAAGCTCTGATCAGTAACTCTGGAAATCAAGCTCCCTACAGACAGAGCAGGAACAAGCCCTAGACCTTGAAAGTGTTTTATCTGGTAGGCACTTTGTTGTGACTGCTGGGGTCCTCTACACTGATCAGTTCAGCCTCACATGGTGCTCTTCAATTTCTTTTTAATTTTGTTACCGTTCAGAATTAAAACTTCACCCTGGAGGGATTTTTATCTCATTTTGGGGATGGACCTTCATGCCTATTAGTGCTATCGCATGAAAGCAGGCTTTCCCATCATTTCTTGGTACAGTTAATGATTAACCTCCACTGCTAGTTAGCAGAAAAACAACAAAACTTTCTTGCAAGCAGAAAAGGGCTCTGAAAGGCTAAAATCTTTGCAGGCCCCAGCTTTCACTTGAAGCTATATGTCTTCCCAGAAGTCTGTTTTTGATTACCACAAAAATCAAGAGGTATTTAAATCAACTATTTTAGCCAATACCAAGCCAGCATCCTGGGCATGAACAGTTCCACTAAACAGGCCAACAGCAATTCTAGTGCCTTATAAAATTAAAGAGGATGAATGGTCTGGGTAATAGACAAGACTCCAATCCTTACCAGCTTCCTCAGCAAATCAAGTTATGTCACTGAGGTAACTTTTCAGTGTTTGCCACTAATAGGAACAGCAAAGTCCTCGGGGAATTGATCTGGTGCAAGAGCTGACAAGAAACACATGGGGCAACTGGTCATTATAAAACTGCACAGAGGTAAATTGCCTTCTCAAACATCTTGGGGACAGTCCTTAGAATAACACAGAAATCAACATAGAAAAAAAATACTGAAATACTGACTTTGAATTACTACCTGTCCCAACTCAGAAAATTCTAATGGGGTGACAGAGAGAATCCCTCAGTGCACCTGGCCCCAGTGAAGGCAGCTATGAAAGTTTTTAAGCACTGGGACATCTGCATGAAAAGTGAACCTGAGAAAAAAAATTAAATCAATTTTTGCAGCTTCCATGAGTCACATGGGACAGATAGAGGTCTGAGGGGTGCAGCAATAGTAGGTATCTGGGCGTCAAAGGCAGGTGGGAGACCGCGGTACGGAACAGGACCTCACTCTCCTCAGCAATGAGGCAAGCCCAGCTGTATGCTTGAGCAGTTTTCCTCACAGAAGCAAATTCATCCATTACTTTTCACAGCTGCTGCTGAAGCACTTTTGATGGGGAGAATCCAAGACAGTGCTATGAACTTCTTTCAAGCACAACAGTGCTTCTAAAGTAGCGTATATTTTAATCTTGACAAAACCACCACCCCATCTAAGAGATGCTGACACCATCATGGGAGGTATAGAAAGGTAGCTGATGGCATAACAAGCCCAGAGACAGAAAGACGGAGAAGTTATCACTTTGTAAGCTGTTAAATACAGCTTTTGCAGAGTGTAAGGTTTTCCTGGGTAAGTACTTGACATTTTTCAGTCTTTACTTTCTAGATGTTGGGAAAAAAATAATAATTAAAAAAGGTTTTAATCATTTCAATGTGGCAAAACAAGATTTTCAACTAATGCAAACTCTCCTCAAGTGTGTTTTGTCCTTATTTTTTGACTTAGCAGATAACTAAAATTGTAAACACCTAACAAAATCCTCTTTCCTGTGGTTTTGCAACTTCTGAAGAACTCTATGCTGCAAAATAATTTCTTATCAGAAAGCTGTTCTCCTTTCTCACCTTTGACCCAAGGCACAAAGAGAGTTGCCAAGGGGCAAGGGTTGTAGTTTGAGGCATAGCAGGTCACAAAATAAGTGTCTGCATCATTGGATACAAAACCATCATACTTCCAGTGTGGTCTCTTCCTTTGCAATGATTTCTATCTGTTTTCTCCTATCCTTACATACTCATCAAATATTTCAACAACATGCAGTACCTGAGAAATGGCTCTCCCTGAAAGAGAGCAAACTGCCTAAAAAGGTGCAGCATACATTTTAAGGATGAACTTTCCAAAGTGATCTCGAAGATTCAGATACATGTCTATGTATTTTTCATAGTTACAAGTCTGCAATTTTCTTCTGCATCTTTTCTGTGCAGATTCTTGCTCCTACCCTACCACATTTTCCCTCTTGTGAAATTTTTCCACACAAACTTTGACTTTGAGGCACACATGGAAGGCTCTTGCATTCACTGCACATCCATCATAAGCCAAACTCTGCCTTTGCAGACCAATGGGGGGTCCCTAACATCGCCAGAAAAGGTCATGGAGCCTTCACTGCTCAACGGCTCCCAGAAGAAAATGCTAGTCTAACAGAAGCTATTTAATTTAGTCTGTTAATCAATATATTAGGAATATAAAATGCCCTTTAACTAACCAACATAGGAAGGATTTATAGCAACACTAGGTACTAAAGAGGAATATTAAATAACCAGGCTCTTCCTTGAACCAGAATTTAGACCCCAGTCCCTCAAAGGATGACGTATGTGGTTGTCTGCCTCCTCACTTACTGGAACTGAAGTGTGCTACTGAGTCATTAATAAATAAGGATGAATTTAACTATATTTCTGTCAGTTTCATTTTAAAGCCAATGGAGAACTATTTTGGCAATCTATTATAATCTGTAGTGTCATATTATTCACAGCTATTGTTTACCACAGCATCACAGATGACTGTTCAGTGGTGACAGGACTTTGCTTCCACCGACCGCTTCCTGGAGGCTGGAGCTGACACGTTCATGCTGGGGGCAGCCAAAAGTGCCAACGTGGACAGCCACCACAGCACTCATGAAGATGTGCTGATTCACTCCCCACCTTGCCTGTGACCGTGCCTCTAGCCCTGTTGTGCGGTTAGCCCAAGATCCTATGGACATTTTGTGGCTGAAAAAAGAACAGGCTGTGGGACCTCCTTGGCTGGTGAAAGCGTTCGCATCACAGAATCGTTCTCTGTCTAATAATCTCAAAGGAAACCTAGACAGATGCCACACTGGCAACTCAAATTAATATAAAACATTACAGAGAGGTCATCAAGAGCTCCATTTTTCATACCTCTCCACTAGTGCTGCTACCTCTTCCCTGTAAATCTTCAGTTCAGGACCCAAATGCTTCCTTGACAGTCTGAATTCTAACTGGGAGCAATGCAACAGATACCGGAATACAAGTCTCTAAGTATATTTGTTCAAACTAATTCATTCTCTTTGTTTTGTGTCCTTGACATTGAGATAGGGTGAAAGAAAATGTGTCATTTGATGACACATTACTTTTCCACATCTCACTCCATCTTCCCCAGTGCTTATTCAATAGTTACATGACTTGAATTCATCACATCAAGTGTACACTAAAATTAAATTAAACAAAAACAATTTGAGTCAGAGAGCATACAGATGCTCATATATTTCCCATAGCTAAGAACATCCTGTTACAGTAGCACAGCTGCAAATTTTGAAACATTTAAAAAGAAAATTGCTTTACATGGGGGAATGGGAGGAAAGATGCCTGATTTTAAACAATTCATGTTCTGCATTATGCAGACTGCTGTATTTTTTAAGTTTTAGAAATTGAATGCTGGGTAGAAAGAAGGAAAATTCCATTAGTGTCTCCATGAAGTGTTATAAAGGTGCTCTATAAAGTGTTTCTGCACTGAAGAGCATTCTTTTAGCCATGTTGTGCAGGGCTAAATTAGACACATTCTTATTCTGCTGAGAATGTAAAATAGAATTAAAGAAAAAATGTTTACAGAGGCTTTAAGAAAAAGATTTCTAATCAAATGTAGGTGACAAAAAGAAAAAAAAGCCCAGCTCAGACTCTCAGCTGGTAGTGCAATATAGCTGAGAACCTGACCATGAATTTCTGATAAATTTCCACTGTTATTTTTACACATATTTGCATCAGAGCAGAGGGTGGTTACTTGGATTTACTGTTTATTTAATGCCGTGAAGAGCTGACCCAAGGCACAACTCAGAAAAATATGCTGAGCAGAATTACACCAGGGAAAAGGATCTGACAGTAAGTAACATTTGCAATGAAGTCCTCTTCTGCCTAACTACACTGCTCTCTAACAGATCCAGCAGTAGTAATCCTGATGCAAGGACTTTACTCTGAGCTTCCTCTTCTTATGGGAAAATTGGGGACTCCATCTTTAGGGGGCATGCTCAAGCCTTTGCCTCCGCGTTGTGTCTGTGAGCAAAAGTGCCATTTACTTCTATAAGTTCTTAAGTGCTGACATGTTATAGTCATACACGTATAGCTTCTTATTAATTTACCACTGCATACATATAAACAGCATTTTATCAAGGCATTCTTCTTGCATAATTTCTTAAGTGTGCTACATAGAATCACTCTCAGGAGAATGCAGGTTAACGTCTTTGCTTCACCAAAAACAACAGATCTTTTGTCCCTATTTTCAGAAGCAGCACAAGAGAAAAGGTGAAATAATTCTTTTCGGCTCTCTGTAGGAAAACTGCTGTGAAGCTATGTGGTCCTTCATGATATTTATCAGTGTGTCTCCTTTTCACAGGCTACAAGTGAAGGAAGAGATTGAGAAACTGAAAAGGCTGGGAACCTTCCAGGGGTAAACAGGTACTCAACCAGTCAAGTCTTTCGTCCACATCTTTGTTCTTTCTAGCTAAACAGTAGCAGCTGAGAGAACTGTTCATAAGGTTCTCCCATCCATGGCAACAGAAAAATAAAAGTGTCTAAATCATTACTGTAAGAATCTTCTCATTCCTACAAGCACAAAAATGAGGCCCAAGGTCTTCTGTAAGAAAATTATATCATGTGTGCACTTTTTAAAAGCACCTGTCTCAAGGATCCAATTGTTTTACTTGATTATTTATTTGTGGGAGTTGCATGTGGCCCCTGTGAATCAATCTGTAGACGGTTGTGTGTCCATTTCAGCTGTAGGAGTTCCCTTGGCCCCAGAGGACTTGGCCTTGAAAGTGACAAATGAGAGCATGCCCCACTGACATGAAGTTACATGATTGTAACTTCAGAGGTTACAAAGCCTTTGGAAATGGACTGGACCATCCGGACCAAAGCTTCCTCTTCTGGAAAATGATCACAGGATCTTTAGTGAGTGTGTATCTCCAGGACAAGGGTGCCTGGCACCACATGACAAGAACAAATGCAAGACTCAGCAGTCTTGTACAGCTGACACATATTAAATCGTCAGCCTGACCTGCAAATACACCCAGGATTAATCCCTAAAGGCATTTTTATCCAAGTTCTAACTTGGCTTGATATCAATTAATTTGGGACATATAACAAGATCACAGCAGGAGATGAAATGGTTGTATATTCTCATGCCCCAATTCTTAACTGTTGAATTTTCTAATTAAAAAATACATAAATAAAGCAGACATCCAAGAGCTTCTGAGTTCTTTTAATTAGAACATCCAAATAAAGCCACGCAAGAACATCCAGAGCCATGACAGCAATGCTAACCAAATGTGGATTCATTAAACAGTTGCTTACTGCACAGCTGGAGCTTCCTTTTTGTTCATACAGATTAGGATAAAAATTATCATTGTGTGTAACTGAAAATCATGGTGACAACTTTCTTAAAGTGAAGTTCCTGAAAGCCAGCACCTAATTCCTTATGTGGGTACCTTCACAAAGAAGGGTTAACTTTCAGTGGTTTAGAGAAGAATCACTTGGCTAAAAGGAGGCAGTAAATATCACTTTACATGTCCTAGATTATCTGATGTGGCCTTGAGAAAGTCTAGATCAGATTCCAGCAAGTTTAGGTCCCCTTCAGATCCCATCTCATTTTGGCCACCCTGTGTAGTTATCTTCAGCTATCCTAGGACTTCTCATACCAGACATCTATGCTTAGGCTACTGAATAAATTCCATCAAACAGCTCTGCATCTTCAGGCAACGCTGGCAACTCAGGACTTTTGGAAAACCAGTATTGGCTCCTGACGAAAGAAGTTGATTACTGCAAACAAACTTTTCAAAGTAAAAACAATTACATATATACTCCAATTACTGCCAAAGGAAATCTATAATAACCCCAACAAACATGGTTCATTCCAGCATAGGGCTGTATCTCCCAAAGTACACTTACAGGCTCCATTTGAGGAAGTACTTCATTTCTTTTCCTAGAAAAGAAACAACTGACATGAAAAAGTTCTGTGATGTCATAAATAGCATGGAGACGGTGAAAGGGTGGATAATTGCCAGCTGCCTTTTCCAACAAAATAGAAGGAATAATACAAAAACAGCAAGTGCCAGCTGCAAAACAAACTGCCAAACCAAAACCAAAAACACACAACAGAAAAAAACAAATAAAACAATAAGATAATTCATTACAAACTGTATCTATAGGTGACTGTAGAAGCCATTAGATAATGGAAGAGAAATCAGATGAGTATTAGAAAGAAAATAATCCAGAAGGTACCTTTACCTCCAGAAATTTCTGAGCCAGAAGTCCCAGGAAACTGGGAAACTATCCTGGGAAGATATCAGAATATGGTTATCCTAGTCTCAATCTCTTTCTTTGCACCCAGTTCAGATAAGTAGTGGGAAGAAGATCCTGAGCTTGTAGATCTTTTCTGATGATGAAGACTCTTCTATTAGCAAAGTGCATGTGCTGCAAGTGTTCACTGGTAAGAAAGAAACACCCTGACGTGAATGACCTAAATGTGTCTTGATTCACTTTCTTCTTTATTGCTCTATGTTACCTACATCATAGGGTGCAAATCAGTAAGATTACAAAAGACGTAAGATGTTTTAGTGGAAGGAAATACCATCCAAATAATATTTTTTTTCTCACTGACAGATGTAGGCAAACTTCTTGATACTTTTCTGATCCCACAGATGAGATTCTGCATGTTGACTCATTTCATAGGTGACAGCAGAAGGATATCAGGACAGGGCTGCAGCTAGGAATTAACCAGTGGGACTCCTGGGATGTGCTGACCAGCCAGCCTGCTGCGGGGCTTTCAGCACACCAGGGAGAGCGTGGCATTGTACTCCCACGGTGGAAGACAGAGCTAGGGGAAAATCATGTGAGTCTCTTGCCCAACACCTGGGATTTGGCTGCTCCATGGCTCATTTTCTTTTGAATCCTTCTTGTCCAGGAAGCCAAACAAATCCTGTTTCTACAAATGGGAGAGGATTAGAAACTGGTTACACTGTACAGATACTATACTGGATATTTCATAATCTCTGGAACACATAGGAAGCTCCAGGAAATTTGAATTTATCAATTCCCTTTTTTCTTCTGAAATCAGCAGTTCTTGCAATAATCCAACCTCTTCACCCAGGGATTATGAATAGTTCCATTTATATGCATGTGCTACTATCCTGCTTACCCAATGCAACCTCCACTTCTGCCCTTTCATGTACATCCTCAGCTCTACGTGATCCCTCTGCTAGTGCTCAACTGGTCAAACCTTTGACATACTTAGTGGAAAATCAGTTCCCACAAGTTCAGGTGAAAAAGACACCTTCTTCAATGCTGTCAGAACTGGACTCTAATCCCCATAGGAAATGGCTACAGAGAGTGGTGTTTAAATGGCAGGAGTCGATCACCTAATTTGTGCTTATGCAGCACCAAGCACAACAGGGGTTCCCATTTCATTTGATTCCTACACGCAGCACTGTAATAGAAATAAATAATAAGAAGAATGCAGCACTGATCCTGCTGTTCCCTGCCACTGTTTAATGAATTCTCATTATTATACTAAGGAAATCCAAGTGTGTGTTCTGTAATTAGTCTTCTATCTGCCACATACCATAACTAGTCCTTACATTCTCCCTAATGATACAGAGACTAGCAGGGGGGCTTACAAATGCATTCCCCTTTAAAGACAGACTCTAAATGTTTCACTTCTTTTAATTATCCCCATTTTTAAATATGTGAAACAACATTACTTTTCACATCTGGTCCTCATACAATTTTATCTAACAGCCCCCCACACCCTCAGAAGGAAAATATTTCCTTTTAATTGCATATTAGACTTTGTTTTCATAGGGGCAGGCACCTATTTATTCATTCAACTAATTCCTCTAAGAAAAAAAGAAGTCCATCATTCAGTGAGTTAAGTGTAGGGTGGCTGCTGTTACTGTTTGTAACACGTTTTAGATTCCCAGGAATCTTTATTCTTCAAATTCCCTTGTGTAAGTCTAGAGCCTTTCTACTAGCATTAGCAGGAAGATGGAGAATAGGATCACTGGTACTGAAAAAGCCATGTTTGGTCTCTGATTTTCACTCTTGTACCTCCTGCAGCTAAGCTTATCATCACTGGGAATGAGATATATGCCTATTTGTCAGTAAAGAAATAAAGAGTCTGACAATGTTGGAAAATCTGGTGTGCTATGAAATACCTGGCAATGCAAAGCATTATTATATATGCAAGCAACTCCTAAAAATACCTTAGCTCTTAATGGAGGGTTCATTACTTAGACAGATGAAATAGGTTTTTCCCAAGACAAGCAACATCTACATTAAAGGAAAGAAATTAATTCTAGCTATTTTGACTAAAAAGAGGGGAGGGAAGAGGAAAGTGAAGAGCAAACAGCAATAAAGACACTAAATGAAAGGACTGAAATAGCCCCTGGTGAGAAAATTGCCTCATTAGGTGTCATAGTCTTTTTGGTGCCTGTACCGATGCCTGGATCTAAAACTTCTGCCAATAAGCCTGCAGCACTCATAGTTTTCTATGATATTGGCTGATTTCCTGACGGATGGCATCAACCAACTCTATCTCTCCCCAGGAGGCCAGTCTGTCCAGGTGTGCTTCTCACAGCCCCTTCTAGAGAAATGGGAGAACTGGGTGCCAGTCAGAAGCTCCTGACTTGGAGGAGAAACATCAAAAGCCCAAAGAATCAGCACAGGTTGATGTGATGGAGCCCAGTGTGGCCAAAAATGTTCTTAACAAGGGGAAGTGTTACCATGCATGCTGTTATAAGGTCATGAATCCTTCCCTGAGCAAAGCCAAACACTCCTGTAGCCAAAAATCACCTTTGTCTTTGTATCTATGTATTCTTCTCCAATGGCTTTCCTATGTTTTTGCATTTGGGCAGGCTTTGCTGGTACACTGTATTTCCCTTGAGGAAACAAGACCTGCTCTATTAACAGAAATGAGCAGCTGGTCTTCCAAAAGGAGGGATTGCCAGCAAACAAAAGGATTTTCCAGCATTTCCCACTAAAATTACTTTTGGCAGAAAAATGAGAATCACTCACAATGGAGCCATTTTTAAGGGATGCCTGTACCAATTTCAACAGAAACAAAACATTTGATTAAAATGAAAAGGGCAGAGAGAGACAGCACAAAGAGATTGGTCTACAAGCCTCTCCACCAGCCAGGCTCTCCCCGGTCTCTCCAGCTTCCTGTGGGAATTGCTCCACTTCGCATACACAATCATCACTAACTCAAGGAAAAGAGAGAGAGAGATGCTGTGTGTTTACCACCATGGCCTCTTTCGTCGCCCATCAGCACCAGCTGCTATCTATCATACATGCCCACCACCCATGACATGGTTCCATAGTTCGCATGTTTAGCTTATGCATCCTGCTTTTGTGATTCTTTAGTTTGAGCTAAGAAATTAAAACTTTGAGTTCAGGTCCATGATTTGAGTCAGACAGAATAGGAAGCAGAATCAGGTCCCCTCTCTTACCATTATCCCATCACCTGAGAAGAGTCCTTCTCTGAAAGGCTTTGTAAGTTCTGAAGAGAGGCAGGGAAGTCTGGCTTCCCACAGACTTTCCCAACTGGGAAATCACTTCTGTAACAGCTTTAGTTTCTTCTAGGGTCACATTAGCAATTAGATCCCAGTGTAGGCTGACTGCAGATTCAAGATCTCCTTTCTAATATCTTATATCTCTGTATGAGCACAACCACTTGTTTTACTCTAGTAGTAGCCATTACAGTTTCTCTTTATTTAACAAATTTACATGAAATTCATATGATTTCTTCCTTTCTTTTCTCCTTATGACAGCAAAATATCTTATGGAACAAGGACTTTATTTAAAAAAAAAATTCTAGTGTTGACCAATGTTACTTCACTTTTTTGTCTGGGAAAGGTTGGTCATCAAGTTGCATTGGCATGAAAGGGCTCTAAGCTATAGCTCCTCCCCTAATGGGTAGCTTAGATCTCTGGTGTATGGACAACATAGTGAATCTGTTAAGTACAACTAAGGTTTCCTAGAAGAGCTGGACATCCATTGTTTGCATCTTACAGGCAACAGTAGTTCTGTTTTGACCTCCGGAGCAAAAATGAACAGTTAACCTTGTTCTTCAGAGCATTTTGGAGTGAGACAGAGAGCAATAGTTGAAATGAACTGTTCCAGTGGTAGTAACCAGCTCCTCACTCTCTCTTTTCCAGGTTGCCAAACATACACCTATCACACAGCAGGGATGGAACCAAACAAAGAAGGCAAGATGTATAGACACACTCTATAAACATAGTACTTTGTTTCTGCACAACCTTTTTTTCATGGACAAATTTGTGTCCTTTCACAAGGTCCTCTGTGGCCCACTGCAACACTACTTCAAGCAAACCGGAGGACTGCTCCACAGTTTCCTCATACCAGTGTTCACAGTCATTCTCATACAACTTGCCAACAGCCTTAAGTAATTCCAGCCCGTTACAGATAATTATACCACCTTGTACCATCCTCTATAATTCCCCTTCCTTCTTGCTGTTTACACTTTGCAGAGATGCGTGGGTTGCCCACAGCAAGAACTTCACTCTGGCTCATTAACATTTAAAACCTCAAGCAAAATGTTTACAAGGTTACTTTCCTTTTAATCCAACATAATGTATGAGTTTTTCTATGCAGTTACCTATTAAGAGAATTCAAAAATGCAGATATTGACAGGAAAATGGAAGGCATAACAAAAAGAACAGAAACCAGCATTGCTAAAATGCAGCGTAGGTTTCCTGTATTTTTACCTCTCAATTATCTGGCTTGATTGCTGGCTTTAAATTTTCTTTCTCCAGCATCAAGTAAGGGAACATCAGTGCGTTCTGCTGTGTGTTAGAGGTTTGCTATGGTCAAGTTACACTCAGAAAGGAGAAGCAAATCGAAATTGTGAACATTTTACAAAAACATACAAGAATTTCCACCCACCCTGTTCATCCCACTGGTCTGTGTGCTTCCTAATCTGGTGCAGTCACTTCTGTTGTTTTAGTTACACAGTTTGTTAGTAAGGGTGTTCTGGAACAAAAGAAAAGCCCCACTGCAAACCAAACTCTAGATGAGATACCCAAATTCTGTTTCAACATACCGACCAAAAATTAATAGGAAGTCTGAAACCAGAGGTGTTTTTCCATACAAATACAGCATTGCTTTCCATACATGCTTCAATGTCTTATGCCACACAGACCTTCATCTGTTGCATGGAAGTCAGTGAAGACACTCGCACAGCAGAGACCTGTGCCAGCAGCTACAGCTTGCAGATACACACAGCTCATACGATGTTTTTGACTGGGAAAGTAGTAAAAAGAAGGAGAAAGTTTCCACACTTCCCAAGGAAATCAAACTGTGGGAAGCAAATGAACTGAGTCAGCCAAGGAAGGAAACAAGCACATGAAGGTCAGCCATGTTCTACAGGATGCTGAAAATGTCTGTGATCTGCACAATCACAAGCCCAGTCAGCAAGAAATAGCCTAAACTCTCCTAGCCTAAATGCCACTGGTCTGAAACTGGATTGCATGAGCTGCTGATCTGCTTGCCAGTAAGAGGAAAAAGAAGCCTTACTTTTGGAGACCACAGTTCAGAAGTTCAGCTCTGTCTCTAATTTCCTGTATTTGCAGAAGGATCTTGTAAAAAAATAGGTTCTTTGTCTTTAAAATATTGACAAGAGGGATTATTTTCCTATTTCAGATAGAAACCCTGAAAGGCATGGGGAGGAGTACAAATAAATGACACCAAGGACTCAATTCACTTACCCACACGTGTGTCAGGTGCCTCTAGAGATGTCCAACGGCCTTGAGACATCTACAGAGCTACCTGATGTGGCACAGGATCAGAGTCTTCCAAAGGGGGTAACTAGGGGCAGCCACGATGCCCTAGGGCATCTCTCATGGTCCATACGGCTGAACCTGATGCTAATGGATGAGATCACCTCATCTATCTATAGATGTCTGTATCCAAGCAAATTGCCTTGGCTTTTTTTACAAACTGTGAAGAGAAGCAGGTGCATGTAGATTATAGCTTTCACAGCTTCTCTGCCCTATTTTAGGGTGAAATAAATCTTCCCCTAAAAACTTGTTTTTGTCTTCATTGATAAGATGGGAAGCTCAGACATGGGGTGGCCCATTCCAGCCCAAGTGGAATTTCTAAATTGCAAGCACACAACATTATCTGAGCATTATTTGCGAGTGATGGCTACGAAAGGTGCAGGCTCACGTCTGTGTTCCCCTTCTAGTTGAAGAAAGGCTTGTGGTATAGCCAGCAAGAATGAAGTGTCATACATGTCAAAGTAGATGCTCGCCTTTGCTGAGATGAATTGTGCCTTTGCATTCACTCAGACGAATATTGCCTAAGGCTTGGTCTAAGCCTGGGGCAACAAAGTACTGAGAAGAGTAAAGATTTGCGACTCCAGGAAAATGAGGAGTGTTGCTGGAGCGTCTGAGGTCCAGCATTATAAATTAATGGGGTGAGTGTCCACACTCTGTAGCTCTAAGTGGTACACAAACCTTTATTTAGGCTGGGGACTCCAAAGAAAGTTTATGGGAAAGAAAAAGGGACAGGGAAAAAGAGATGAAAGCTGATCTCTGCCTATTCCCTATCCTGAAAGAACTCATGTTTGAAGTGAAGTTCTGCTGCTCCTGCATCTTTGCATTCTCACCCTACCAAAAGTTTGGGTCCAAGTTCAGGGTAAATCAGCTTTTCTAATGAATCATTTAGTACTTACAAAATAGTAAAACATCCCACAGCATTAAGTTAAGAGTGATTAATGTTCCATAAAAGATTTCTGCATGTATCGATATCTCATGCAATATTTATTACAGCCCCACAAGTGGCTGGGTCAGAACTTCTATGATGAACCTCTACAGCCTCTAATCTCAGACAGGTATAAATCAGGAGAAGTGTGGAAAGGAGAATCACAATCTATATATAAGGAGGGTTAAAATGTTACCAAAATATTAAGTGTGCAGTATTTCACAACTGGAAACACAAAATTTAGTCTCGAGGTTGCTTTTTGTCCTCCCTGATCAAGATTTTAGTGGAGAGGAGAGCAAGCGTCCACTTTATTTCACTCACGGACTAAAGGAATGAATCTCCTTTCATTAGGGCTCCTAACCCAGAGTACTCCTGCATTGTCACTAAGGAGATTTAGCTGGAAAAGTTTAAACTGAGATTCACTAATTGATTGCACACACTCTTCTGGTGCATTTCAGGGTTTCCCAGAGAACAGTGTCATAACACCCTCCTACTCCAACCTGACTCCTGGACAGAATAGATGGGGTTGAGATACATGTGTGAGGCTCATGTCAGTATCTCTTGCTATAGGTCTCCAGGAAAAACTTGCAATTGTACCATGCCTCAGTTTTCCTATCCATTCCATGAGAAAACACAGAAAATAACAGTGACCTAGGGTTAGATTACACAGCTTCTCAGGGTTTTCTGTCAGATCTGGATGTCCAGGTCATTTCCTTTTTTTCTCCTTGCTGTTTTCTAGGACAAATGCTTCTGAGATACTTAAAGGTCAACTTTTCTCCACCATTCACCTAAAGGGCTTCTTATATCTAGGAAAAGTGATCTTGTGAAACTTCTAGCCTTGATACAGTTCAGGGATTCAGGTAAGCACCTCTACAAGCAGATCATTGCTCAGTGCAGTCTTCCTTCCATGCAATTCAGAGAATAATGTAGATCTACCCACTCGCCATTCCAAAATGTAGGCTGGGAGCAGGTGTCAAAAATTTGCCCTGGCCTCCTACTTATATACAAGCTGAAGTGTGTTGTATAAGAAGTTCACAGCAAATCCTTCATTCCTTATATATCAATTTTATGAACTGTTTGCCTGACAAACTGAGAGCAGCAGCTGCGCTAAAAGGTAGTCAGAGCTAGTGGGAGTCACCTAGCCATGGCTGTTACTAGCCATCAGGTTAAAGGGAATAGTGATGTTGCTTCCTTGCAACACAGAGAGACCATCACTGTGCTCTCCTGGCTCTACACCTTCATGATTTCTCAAGAACAGTTGTTAAATGAGAGGACAAGACTGTCATTTTATCGAGCTGCCACTTGGGCAGCCAGGGTCTGGTTTGCAGTAAGTGCACCACGAGTAGTTTCTCCATCTGTTCCTGGCTGAGCATGTGGGATGTGAGAGCACGGAGGCCACCTGGGGGCTGCCAGCTCCAGATCAAGACTCCCCAATGGAAACATCTACAGTAGAGGTGTCTGTCTGGGAGCAACGTGTGGAAATCCAGCACAGCTGAGGGAGTTTCTGAAGCAATTCTGCTCACCCACACTAGTATCTGCTGGCCCTACAGAGATGTTTCCAATGTCCGAGGGCATTTCACACAACATTAGATGTTTATACGTAGACAAATTCAGACCTGGATTCTCTATTCAGTATGAGAGTGTAGACACCTAGAGCACACTGGTCACATCCAAATGGCTGATTTTGAAGATGAATCATACCCCTGGGGCTCAGTTCAAGTGCCTAAATATAGGTGGCTAGTGCTGTCTAAATGCTCCAAAGTGTGTGAGGACCTTTGAGCAAACCATATCCTTCTGGACAGGCAGCTGGAGGCTGGGCTGGATACCCCAAGGCAGCTCTAATGGCTCAGAGAGCTGAAGAGTGCCCTAGCATCTTTGGTCAGTGGAGTCAGCACTGAGGCCAGTCCCAGAGCTATCCAAAAGTGTTCCATTTGGGAAGTTTGGGTCCCTTCATCTTTTAAGCTTTTGTGGTGGTTTAGTAAAGCTGCGGTGGTTCAGTCCCTGCTGGCAGCTGAGCCATGTGGCCGCTGCCGCTGCCCCCTGACTTGGACAAAGGGAGTAAGCAGGATTGCCTGAGAATGCTTTTTGAGTTGAGATGAGGAGAGTTTAATACAGTGACACATAAGAAACAATCACAGTAACAACAGCAATGACAACTGTGAGAAAAGCAATATAGTACAAAATAAGCGATACTGTGTGGACAGACGGACCGGCCTGAACGCTGCAAGTCGCATTGCAGAACTGGAACTGGCCCCGGGGCATGAAGTCAGCATGGTGTGGAATAGCCTGGCTGCACCAAATTAACCCTGTCCTGGCCAAACCAGGACAGCATGAGCACTGTGAATTTAGTTATGTGCATTTAGATATTAAGGAGGTACCTCAGCTTCACTTCATTTACTTTCCACAGGAAAAGTTTAAAGCAATGGTCTGTGCACTACAGGTTGTTAAAAATGAACTATTTCTTTGGGTGTCAAAAAATCCCCCTCACTAGAAATAAAAAGGTTTGCAGCAAAACGTTAAACGAATAACACCTCTTTTTCTTCTTCATGTCTTTTATCTTTGTCTCACCCTTTCTTTTTAGCAGTGAAATGGAACCATAAAGAAGAGGAAACAGAAGCTGAGATCACAGGAAAAAACACAGAGCTCCTGATAAGATGAGGGAGAAAACTGTGGAAAGCAAATGCTCTTCTAAACTCTTTAAATCAATCACAACAACAAAAGTTTCTTTCCAAAGCCCACTGAACAGCAGTGATGTCAGCTGTCTGCTTGGTTTGTGAAAAGAATCAGTTAAACAAATTTTCAGCTACTTTCAGACCCAACCAAAACAACATTCAGACAAGTTGATCTGCACTAACCACCCAAATATGATTTCCAGTGTGTCAAAGGCAGCTCCACCATTTTCTATAGAAGCCCTTTCTGTTACTACTACTATTTATGGACACTACAACAAAGCAGACAGGGACTGGCCATTAAATAGGTAGTCCCCAAATAATGAGCTTCACATTCATGGCAGCACAGATGCCATTTATAAGTTGTCTGCCACTGGTCCACAAAGCACTCCTGACTTTCTAGTGCAATGAGCTGTACCAGGCTCCTCTTTCCAGTCTGACACCATGATTTCTCTCCCTTCCTTTAGTATCTGCAGGGGAAAACATGTCCTTCAATACATCAAAGATAGAGCAATAAGCTGCACTCATCTATAAGTGCATAATAATAATTGCAAAAAAAAAAAAAAAATTTCAAACCATCGATCAAGCTTTCCACCAACTGGCAAGCCCCAAAATAGTGACCATCCTACTGTGCAGGCATCCAAAGACAGAACATTCATACTCTTATTATAAATTCTGTTTTCTTCTAGTTTGATACATGTAAGCATCTATACTTCCATGTCTTGATACTGTAAACGCACATTGCATGGCATATTGCGAAATATCTGCTCTGTGATCTAAAGGAACAGGGCTGTGACAAAGGTTAAGTACTTGGTGACACATCTATGTTTACTCCGTGATCTCTGACAACAAACAGGACCTGGAGTCTCGAACCTTGATCTCTGTTGTCGGTCTCTCTACAAATGCATGTGATCACAGGCCACTACACACTTTTCACTTAAAAGAGGCCCAGAAAAAAACACGTAAAAGAAGTTGCTGGCTATTCATTAATTCTGAAAAACTTTTAACGCAACATTCCCTCACAAAGATTTCTCCTCAGAGACATTATTTTTCCCTTTGTAAGAGAAAGGATGATGAGGCAGACTGAAAAACATTATGTTCTAAGAGCAAATGGTTAGTATCTATGTTTAGGTTAGGTGGAAGAGAAATTAACATCTGTTGGCTGATAGGAGGGCTACTGCTAGACAAAGGAGTGGAGAACAAGGCCCACAGCTTCTCCCTGGGGTCTAGCATGGCCTTGGTCCAGAGAGAAATCTACAACTGGGGTCAGAGTTATCAAAATTATTTCATTCAGATTCAGACAGGAAACCAAGTACCTGACTTTCAGAGGCATTTTGTATTTCATATGTGCTGAAGTTTCCAGAAATTGTGTCCGCTTCTTTTGCTGAGCTCCACAGTCTTGGTCCCACAAACAGGAGCATTGATTTTAGTGCATTTAATATTGACTCCTCAATGTTTAGTTCTTCTGATGTATTTTAAAAACTGGAGTTTAACCAGGCTTAAAATGAGTTTGGAATCCACTTCTTTTGGAAAAGAGTTAACTCACAGGTTATTAGTATTTACTATCTACATTACAGTGCAGCCATAAAGCGTGATTTGACTCAGACGTGCAAAGAGTTTGCAACTCAGATCTACCACTGCTTCCTCTGGCTTCTCAGTATCACACTACATGGTCAATAAATCTTTACAACATTTAGGTGGTCCTGGAGTTAAAAAAAAAATAAGATAAAAAACACCACTGCAGAGAAGTTATTTTCATGTTATGAAGAAAACCAAACTTTTGCAAAGGCAACATTACACACAGGCAATGAATCTAAAGAAAAACACTGTGTCTGGAACTCTGCATATTGAATAATGGATTTGTCCTTTGTTCAAAAAATTTCTGCCCTGCAACGACTTTAATTCTCAGTGAGAGAGCTGAGTTTATATTATACTGAATTTAAAAGCTAT
Organism: Eurystomus gularis; assembly: GCA_013400335.1. Taxonomy (NCBI): domain Eukaryota; kingdom Metazoa; phylum Chordata; class Aves; order Coraciiformes; family Coraciidae; genus Eurystomus; species Eurystomus gularis. The sequence goes on along the minus strand of VZZY01014228.1, from coordinate 104,212 downwards.
AAAATCAGATGTTCCCTGATGTACTTCCATATTTTATCCCAAATCATGTTATAGTGGCATTGAATATAGCTATGTGACAAGGCCTGTACTATATTATTCCATATTAATCCCTCTGTGAGAAAATAAATATTCTGCTACCATTAAAGTGGATCTTATTCATAGAAATAAAGCAACCAATAAAACATTCTCAGCCATGCACACAACCTAAGAACTCCTTGAATTTATTAAGGAAATAGAGTAAGTATAATATCATAATACACATAATGCTGTGATTTCATCAGATCTTTTTAAAAAACTACGAAGAGTGAGCTGAAGAGAATCTGCAAAACTCTGATACCTCAGAAGTAATTTATCTTTCTGGTCTCAGTGTACATGTACATGCCTCAGAATACTTCTGCTAGCCAGGAGAAGGAGAGGAGCACAGACTAGGCAGGAATTCCTTGAGGAAGCACAACACACGAAGTCCACAGATGATTGTCTCTTTGCTACTGTTTTCTGCCTTTACATCTGTTCACAGGAACTACCTATCTCTTCCAATGAGACTGAGATATAGCTGGTAGAAAGTCCTCTGTCAACACCTCATTTTGATGTCAAACCGGGTTTCCAAACAAGCAAAGAGATTTGAGAAAAATCTTAGTTTACTTCTGAAAAATGAAGTGTCCCAAAAAGGTGTCTCCTCTCAATCTCTGGCACTTTGGGGCTGAATAATTTTCAGGTTTGGAGAAAAATGTTTATTTTGGGTGGTAGAAATCACCTGATGGCCTGCCGATGTCCATACAATACACAGTGCTCTGAGCCACTCCACTTGAGACCTTTGGTGACAGTGTCATCTTGTCTGGACCATGACTACTCTTATGAGTCTCCATGTCCTGACTGGGGCCCAAAGAGATAATGAGTAAGTTATAATACTCAACAAATCAATGAAAGATTCAAAAAACATAAAACAGATTTCTTGATTCCAGTTCAGTGTCCTCTTCATTAAAGTGAGAATATGTAATTACTTATGTCCTAGTAATCTGCTGGACGATCCCCTAACAAACATAGCAGTGCTATGAACGTGTGGACATTTGAAGATCCTGCAGTCTAAATTGTCATTATAATATAATCTCATGGTTGGAACATGAACACTTTAAATTAGCTTTTAAAAAATGAGCCTTATCTGTAGCAAGCCCATTTGCATGATTTAAGGACAGGCTCTCTCTAATGAGTCCACCATCCACAGTTGCACAGACTGAAAATTCGCTTTTGATATTGTATTTTCTTAAAGTCCATAACCCTAACAATTCTAATTAAAAAGATTTGTGCCCAGGTCATTAATTTGTTTTCCTGCAGGATGTTTCTTCTTCTTCTGTGCTGGTCTGTCTACTTTGCTGTGAACTGATCTTATTTGTTGAAGTTACTTCAGATCAAAAGTCCAACATAAATAAATAACATGCAATGCAGTGTTCCTCCCTTATTAGATTTGGGTCCTCTGGAACTCAAAAAATAAAATTATGTTATTATTACATTTCTTATCTTTCTAATGGTTTAGTAAGTCAAACCAAAGTATACTTTGGCACAAACTTAAGTCAATGTTTTGACATGTCCTGCACCTAAAGACTTAAAATTACCTTTGCTGCCTCCATAAACTAGGATAGCAGTCAGAGAAAAGTTTTGCTTAACTTAATTTCTCATGTTGGTCATATTTGGCTTGTGAGGTCTCCAGGGCAGAGACTATGTCATGTATTTTGCACTGTTTGCACAGTGCCCAGTAGATGAGGTCTTTATCCTTGAGAAGGGTTATTAGGAACTATTGCAGTGAACCAAAGCAGCATTGCCAGGCATCTAGATGTTATTTTCCTCTTCACCATATGCTGCTCTTCCTGTCTCTAATTTGAAAATAGGAACAGAGGGGTGATGTAATACAATTGCCTGTATGAAACATCTTACGTGTCTTACAAAGGCTGAGGAAAGATGATCCCAGATTTCCATGTTCTTATATGCAGGCCTCGCGCCCACACTGGGAGTTGCAAACGAGCTGCACGGTGCATGTTAACATGCCCGTACGACTGGTTTTTCCCAGGTTTCTGTCTCAGCTGTTTTTGAAAAGCACTTGACACATGGGTGTTGGAGACTGAAAGCACATTGGAAAGTTGTCCAGGTTGGACTTGAGTTGCTGTAACAGTGAAGAGCACTGAACCGGAGGCTTCAGCACAGTGATTTCCTCATAGAGCCCAGAAAAGGTCACTGCAGACAAACACAAAACTATTTCTGCTGACACAAAATTGCTCAGGGCTCTTAAATGGTCTTGAAAAATAGTAGTGTTTCATACTTGTATTGGGAGTACAGACTGACTTCTTCGATGTCCACTGAGAGTACAGGAATGCAGTAACTGATTTTATGGTGTGATCTGTATGGATGGGGATTATAAAGGGTTAGAGGGAATTGAGTGCCCAGCTCCCCTCACTGTGTTTGGATGCACTTTCTTAATTAATTTAGCCTTGCAGGTATATCTCAGCCTTATAGAGTTTTCTGTGCATGAAAAGTTAAAGGCAGGTACTGCTTTTGCATAACAGCACCAACTTCAGAAGACAAAGATAAGAAAATACAGGTGAGGCTAAAAATACCTGCATGAACCCTCTCAAGAGAATGAAATGTAGCAGACAAAGGCACAATGTTTACAGCTAAATTCTCTTTCCTACACTTAAGGCAAAATTTCAATTTCACTGAAAGCAATGGAGAAATTCAATGGAGTCAAGATTTCACCTCTATTTCTTTTCTCCAATATTGTGTCTTCATGCAAAAGTAGAAATTAAATCCAAATGGTCCTTATTTAATGTAAAGAAATATTTTCAGCTTCTGAGGTTTTAGAAAGGCCTCACTATTAAATTTTGTATGCACATCCTGAAAAAACAGATGTTAAAAGTTTCTATAGAAAAAAAGATGGGTATTTTTCATTTAATTGGGAACAAGCCTAACAGAATAAATTGTAGTATAGGGGTCTTTAGAACACACATGTTCGTATATATGCATAAACATACAATGACACTGCAATCTGGAGCTCAGAACATTATTTATTATGTTTGATAGGGTAGGACCCAAAGGCCACCAAGAACATTGCCCTGCTGTTGGGTAATGTGGTCTCTAACCTGAAGAAAAAACTAAGAATTATTTTCACATTCCCTTTCTTGAAACCAGAAAATAATAATAATAAAAAAGAGTAAATATGCTGAGCCTTAATAAAGAAATGAAAATCATGCTGCAGGGAGAAAGAATACTTCTGCACAGAGTGGTATTACAGACCTTTTCCATCACTCCCTAAATTAGCCTGATCCTCTAGCTGCTTTAGCAAGATGCTGTAATTTAGGAAGTTATTCAATAATTGCACATGCACAAACCTTCATTTGCCTCCCCTGTGCTCACGCATTATGATGAAGCCTTTAATTACAAATGAACATATATTATTATTTTTACAGGTTTCACAATGCATTCAATGCACAGAGAGAATGGGGCACGCTGGGTATAACCATGTATAACCTTGCTGCACACTTCAAAACCCTGCTAGGAAAATAAGACTATTAGTTTCCTCACACCCGATGCTACAAGCCCATGCAAGCTTCACAGACATGCACAAATTTCTTTTTATAAATCTGCTGTGACATCAGAGCGGTCCCAGATTTCTTTTTTTGAGAGGGGAACTGAGGCCCAGAGGACTGGATCAAAAGAACAATTTAATTTTTTCCATCTCAGAATAAGGACACCATATTTCATTTTTCTATTCTCAGAGGTTTTATCAGTCCACAGCACAGCCCTCACTGACTTTGGCTGCAGAAGCGATGAGCACGGCTGCAAGTTAGATGTGCTGTCCCATTTCCCCCCACGTGCACACCCAGTCCTCCTCCTCTCTGAGGCATCAAGGAGGAAAGTCAGCCTGCTCTCCTCTTCCAGCCTCCTGCCGCTCCCTGGGAAGAAACTGTCTCTAGGGAAGTCCAGCCAAGATTGTCCAGCTCAAGCAGAGTCAGAGCTACCAGAATCTGGGAAGAAGTCAGCTGCCAAATTTCAATGTGTTACTTGTGAGAGACCACAATTTTCCAAAACTCACAGTTCCTCCATATATGGAGACTTCTACAGGAAGAGCAAATGGAACATCCCAGATATAAAGGTGATGTTTCTTACCAGTACTAAACCCATGTTCATGAAGATGCTCTAAATTCTGATGCAGAATCATTTTTTAACATGCAGAATAAATATTTCCTAACTTAATTTTCTGCAAGAGCTTGTTGTTTTTATTGAAAATTTAAAAAGGTCTGGTGGCAGGTTTTCATCTGGGGTCAGTGGTCAAAATTTTGCCAGTATTGTCTAATTAATATTATTGACAGACATCAGCCCCAGTCCTGCTTATATCTGATAGAAAAGGAGCTGCCTACTTACTGTCACTGAGGGATACAGGAGTGCAGCAATTTTGGGGTGAAAACTATCAGATTCCTGCATTTGAGCCTCTTGTTTCTCCTACCACCCAACTTTCAAGAGCAGAACTGCTGAGATCTGAAGTTTCAAGGCACTAGAGACTTAAGGAGTATTTTGCACCTAAGCTGAGAGGGCTGTGTGAGCTCCGCGTTCCCACCGCCCGCTCCTTTTCTTCAGGCAGTCAAGACCCAGCTCACTAATTAACAGCTGCAGCACTGCTTCCAGCTACCACGTCAGTCAAAGGCAATTCTCTCTTCGGTTCTGCAAGGAATTGGGGCTGGGGTCAGGGAAGATGCAGAATCATAGAATGCATGGGTTGGAAGGGACCTTCCAATGTCAATCTGGTCCAACTCCCCCTGCAGTCAGCAGGGATGTCTCTGACTAGATCAGGTTGCTCAAAGCCCCATCAAGCCTGACCTTGAACATCTCCAGGCCTTGGGGCCTCTACCACCTCTCTGGGCAACCTGTTCCAGTGTTCCACCACCCTCATAGGAAAGAACTTCTTCCTAATATCTAAATCTACCCTTGCCCCCAACCACCTTTAAACCAGCAGAAAATGGGACTGCAAAAGAGCTGACAGTAACATTTATGAAAAACATTCTCCTGCTTGGAGAGTTTAGATAAATCTTGTACTTCGTGGTTTGCAGGATGTTGTGCATTCATAGCATACTAGGTAAAGGCAATATGGAGACAACTGTGAACCACAGCAGGTATGGGTCTGTCAATAGTTTTTCCAGCTAGGTCAACATTGTTCTGCTCACCCTGAGGCAAGCAGAAGCTGACTAGCAGTAGCTAGCAGCAGTGATCATGGCACCAAACCTGAGCTAAGAAGCATCCTGAGATGGGTGCATTAACGAGAGCTGATGCACAGTCAGCTTGGGCTGAGCGAACAACTCCCACCTTCCTGCAGTGGGACAAGGCTTTCTCTGTGGGCTCTCATACTGCTCTTTCACCAGCACATCTGAAGCATTCAGGAAAGGAAGGCTCAACAGCCCACCTACGCCGGGGAAACCAAGACATGTTCTGGGCAAGCCAGTTGGGGCAGTGGCAAAGCTGAACTTGGAAAGCTGTTCTTCAGGGCTGAAGTCAAAGAATTCTGAGCTCTGCTGTACAACTGCAGTGCTTGGCTGGCAATATTTTTTAATTCTGTTTTTTTGTTACTGTACCCAAAGATCTCTGGGTTTGCATTAAGGGCTACTTTATACATGAACATTCACCTGAACAGGATTATCCCAGTAAGAATGAATGTGTGCCAGATTTGTGCGGTGTTCTTCAGTGCCCAACCTTTAAAGCACACTCTTCTCACCTACCATGAATTAAAAATCATTCCCATGTGCATCCCTTTACACTATAACTTGCCCCATGTCAATGTTTCAAAGGTTTGCCTCTCCATTTGTGTATGTATCTTTCGCATGGGGAGGCAGGTGGCATGGGGTAGCTCTAGCAAAGGATGGGAGAAATATTCCGGGAAACAACATTCCCTAGATATTGAAGAGTAAATAACGTGGTGGAAGGAGGCTCACTTAAAATAGAGTGGTTTGGTTTTACTTGATTTCACTGTGCCTCCACTGTACTCTGTTTGATATTGGCAAGAACGTTCTGTTTACTCTTCTCATCTCTATTTGTATTAAGATTTGGGGATTTTCAAAGGCAGCGAAGGGAGAAGGGTACCTAAACAGAAAAGGAAAAAAGGTGCCTGTGTAACATCTTGGACTTAGTCCTCCATTTTACAGACTAAGATTTTTATCTCCCATCACCTCAGAGCAAACTGTTAGACTTCAGAATCAGTCATTGGGAAGAGGTGGGAAGAAAAGTCTTATCTGCTGATTTATTAAAATATGTTAATGCTTTATACTGTAAATCTTGAACAGGATGTGTGTGTAGGCAGTTGTTTGCATCTGCACAATGTCGTATTCATGGCTGAATGGCACAGGAAGGTAGGCACTGGGGGGGTGAGGGGGAGGTGGGTATTAGTTTCACCCAACTGATATGCAAAAAGCAGCTTGTACTTCCAGAATGTTCTTATTCTGTTGGCCGCTTTCAGTATATTTATATGGTCAGACAGCTTAGTATTGCACTTCATGCCCAGGTGCCCACTACCTGGAACTGCAGTGTAGATGTAGCTCTTCAGGTTGGCTCAAATTAGGTCTCTGAGGAGCTATTTGGGCTTTGCTTCTGTAGGGCAGAATTTCCATGGCCTGTCTGTGGGCTCCTTCTTCACTCAGAAAAAGATTATTCAGTACTGCTCTCTCAGCTGCAGTCAGCTGGGGATGCCAAAATGAGATATTAAATGCTGTATATTCTATTTGTTGACATAGGCAATCAATATGACAGTATATGGGAGTAAAAACTCAGACATAAATACAGTCATTCCACTGTACAACAGACCTCTGTCAGGTTCCCTCAAGCCACACAGAAATAATACAACATTAGTGAACTGGATCACACTGGGAAGGTTTCCCTCCTGTTAGAAAAAATTTTAAAAGGCCAAGATGTTTCAGTTATTTTCGGTGATTTGGGGTTTCTTTTCAGCCAAAGATCAGATTTTAGAGCTTTGACCACAGCTTAAAAGCAAGTAAAAATGAACATGTATCAGCTGACATATTTAATTTCAGCTGTGGTTTGCTTAACTTTGGGACATCTCAGCTGGGTGCTGGTGGGACCATTCATGACCTGTTTTTAAGGTCTTAAGAGGAAATTTAAGACACAACTTCTGCTTTAGGAACACTGACCAGCAAAATAAGATTAATAAGGTAGCAATTTACTCTTCTCTCACATGCTCTCCCCTCAAGTTATCCTAAGAAATTTAGATTCAAGAATGTTGTTTTCAACTAAAAATCGTTTTTAAAGCAGTATCTGAAATGCTCAGTGATGAGTTAACAATCTGTTTCAGTTTGGTCTAAGAACTTGATACTTCTTGTTTTGATGTTTCCCATTCAAAATATTCCTGAACACATTCTAAAAACTTTTTTTTAAAAAAGTAATTTTAACTTTGTGTTCCAGTTACGGACAAATACACAAAAACATTGAAACTTGTCATAGTGAACAAGTTTTGGATTTTTTTTTTCAGCTCATTTGCTGATATCATCTGGTGTAAGACCAGGATTATGCAATTTTCTTGTTCAAGTAAATGAACTTTATTAATTGACTGAGGGGTAATCAACAAGCCTAGAAAAAGAATTAGCAATTGGCAGAGAAGAAGATGATGGAGAATTTTAAAATCTCAGAACATGCAAAGCTATTTGTACTTTCAAATTCTTTTGTTTTTCTTACAATACTGCTGGCACTCAGTTGTGATTAAGGATGCATTTACCCCCTCTCCCAAGAAGCGTCACCTAGAAAAGACTCAGCTCCCAGTCTTTAACGAGAAGCTTTCAAACGGTGCAGAGGAAGTGGGGCAGATGTTGTCATAACACAATTTTATTCCTGCACGGACCACTTTTGTGCAACCAATTTGCAGAAAGCTGCTGTATTCACCTACAGCTGGGAAAGGTTCAAAACAGATTTGATTCCTAGAATGACCTTCAGTATGAAATGCTCCATGAAACATGCCTTCTGCTGCATGAAAATTGCTCATTTCAGAAATAAACCTACTAGGTCTATTAGTGTCACAAAACTTAACAGAGTCAGGGTCATGCTGTAAATGCAATACATGTCCAAAATGGAAATATGTCTCTGCGACTTAAAATTGCAATTGAAGAGCCTGATCCTGCAGCATAGACAGTTTCTTAACCATGCCAAAGAGGTGAAATTAGGACCTTCCATTACATTTCTGATTGCAAGGAAAGTACATGGGGATGAACCTTGTTCTGAGGTTAATCTGCGCTGTGCTGCTAAGGTCACAGCTTCTGGAAAACAGGAAGCCAGTGCAGCCTAATGGCTCAAATAGTGGTAGAGAATAACCACACATTTTGTTATCTCCTGGCCTTTGGAAGTCTTATGATGTTTGTGCACTTAGGACTTGACTTCTCAAAGCCTGAGAGGTTCCTTCTGAGCCCTTATGATGGTCCTGACACATTTTACTGTACTGGAACTTCATTTTGAGTGGCAGGAATCTTCTTGGAGGCCTTTGGATCCAGATCCTGGAAAGCCTCCTCAAGAGAGTCAGAGGGAATATTGGTATAACAGTCTTCTTTATCATATTTCAATATATTTGAACATTTGCCTAATATTTGAGAAAGGCTAAAAGGCTGACAGTGTTCACCTGTGTTCTTTTGTCATAGGCCCTGAAAAATCTTGGGGCTGGGAAGCAAAAGTCAGCGTAATGAAATGCTCTTCCCAACTGAAAGCTTTCTGATGCTGACTCACAGCTGAAATGGATCCCAAAAGTTTTCTGGCTCCATCACCCTCTTCTCCTTGGACCATCAACCCCAGGCTTAAAGTCCCTCCATCTGCATCAATATGAATGATGCAAGCCCTTGAATCATGTAATCAGACACAGACGCATAGTCTCAGGGTGAGCAAAGCCACTCCCTGCCCTTTCTCGGGGTCAGTAGGATCGTTCTGCGGGGTGAGGTGAGTCACGCTCTGGATTTCATTGACTATGCTGTGTTCACACCTAATCATTCAATGCCCTTCAGGCTACCCCAGCATCCCACCTGGCCTCCAGCTGCCAGTGCAGAAGGCTTTGGGTTTCCTGCAGGTCCTGCATCAACCCCAAAACCTGCACCTGCCCACCACCTGCACTCCATGTGGATATCTCATATGCTGAGATGTCCACATAAAGGCATCTAAATCAAGCCCCAGACAACCTCTGACTAAATTGGGAGCTAAAACTAGTAGGCATCACCACTCAGGTGTCTTACATTTAAACTGAATCTCATAATTGTTTTGGGGCCCTTATGTTTGTGCACGTCTCAGAAAATAGGAGCCAATGCAACTTTGTACAGAACAAGTGAGCTACACAGGATGTCTGTTTTCTCACATATTGGTGAGTGAGCGGTTGAAGTGGAGATACTATAGTCTAAAACTTGTGTGATCAATTCATGCATAAAAAAAGAAAGACAAGGAAAGAAGGAAGTTTCTGTTTCCATAGATGTTCTCCTGAGGGTACCACAACCAAAAATGCTGCCTTGGTCTGTTGTAACACATGTTCCGGGAGAAACAGTATCTTACTTTAGATACATGAGTTTCAAGCTTTGAGGGAACCTTCACATTCTTCCAGAGGAGGGCTACAAGGATGATCAGGGAGCTGGACTACCTCTCCTATGAAGACAGGATGAGAGTTGGGGTTGATCAGCCTGGAGAAGAGAAGGCTCTGGGGAAACCTTATTGCGGCCTTCCAGTATCTGAAGGGGGTCTACAAGAAGGCTGGGGGGGGACTTTTTGCAAAGGTCCATAGTGATAGGATGAGGAGTAATGGTTTTAAACTGGAAGAAGGAAGATTTAGATTGGAAATTAGGAGGAAATTCTTCACTCTGAGGGTGGTAAGACACTGGAACAGGTTGCCTAGGGATGCTCCATCCCTAGAGGTGTTCAAGGCCAGGTTGGATGGGAGCTTGAACAACCTGGTCTAGGGGGTGGTGTCCCTGCCACGGCAGGGGGTTGGAACTAGATGATCTTTGAGGTCCCTTCCAACTCAAACCATTCTGTGATTCTATGTAGGGTACCCTGGCCTCCTGTGTCACACAGGCCACTGTTCCTCCCCACAGAGCTTGCTTCAAGCACACAACTTCTATTTGACATTTTGCCTATCACTGTGGAAGGCAAAAACTTTTAAACTGACTTTAAAACAAGCGGAGAACCTACCAGTATCACATCCACTAAGTTGTTCCAGTGCCAAGATAGCTTTTTGATTTATTTCTTAAGAGCGGTTGCCTCCGTTTCTAGCCGGCAGCTCTTTTTTTGCCTTTTCTACTACAGCAATCTCTTCTCAGCAATGTGTTCCCTGTGTAGTTTTCCACAAACTCCTCTCAACTGAACTTAAAGAGCGTAAGAGAACCTTTCCCTGGATAAATTAAATATTTCCATTTTCTGAGGTCTCTTTCTTAAAAGGACATTCTGAGAACGTCAGATATGTCTTGTTACACTTTGCCAAAACCTTTCTATTTTTTTTCAATCATCCCTTAAGGCTGGACACAGTACACTGTCCACCAAATTAAGCTCCCCCCTTGATATTGTCCTACTTGTACAGTCAGGATCCTATTCTCCCTGTTATCTATTGATTAAGAAACCCCAGCAAATGACCTTGAAAGTAATTCACAGGAGGAACTCCTGTAAGTATTTTTACTACATTCTGCACATGTAATTACCGTCATCATATTACTGAGAAGGGAAAGAGTCTTTCACGAATTCAATACTATTTATCATACAGGATTCACCATATTAATATTAAATGAGACAATACCACATCTAAAATTTCTTTTGCTCCTCTTTTTCCTCTGTGCTTTAAGCCTTCTAACACGAAATAGAAACGGATCCAGAAAGCAAACTAGCAGATAGTCAAGGCTGTGTGAATTGAGCTCCCTGTCTCCCTGCCACAGCCAGACATAACGCTATTTGCAGCCAGATGCTAAGAATTAATTGTATCTGTGGCGGAATGGAAACCAGCAAACAGCTTCAAGCGCAAACAGAAAAACAGAGATAGAGAGGTTATCCCTCCATACGTCACATGACAACAGATTGGGAAATCTCCTGCGTTTCCCACCAAGAAGGCAATTAAAGTGAAGGGAAGAGGGAAATACATTTTTCAAAATACGTGCTGGAATTATGTAAATAAGGAGAGAAAGCAAACCTCTGTGCTTGCACTTGGGAAAATAGCAAAAACCTGCCTATTCACCAGCAGCTCCCTGGCCTCAGATGCTCTGTGCAGGACTGCTGCTGGCCCAGCTCTCTTCACACTTCACAGCCCATTTACCCAAGCTTAGTATCACTATTTGCAATGGTGTCACTCCAACTGGAGGGGCAAGTCCTCCATGACTAATTAGCAAATACTTCCTCAGGTGCTTGATCCCCGGTAGGAAACGCTCATTATCAAGTGAACGGCATTCACTGGGTCCCGCATGGAGCTTCACTCTGGTCCTTTACTGTCCCTTCCACCATCCCATTCTTTGTTCATCAGGCCAACTTACCCCTCCTTGTGACACAGCGACAAGGCAACACCCACCACGTGGACTGCAGTCCATGGTAAAATGGCTCTCCAGTGAACTAAGCAACACTGCTGTAAAGTTGTTGACTGGGAAAACAGAGAAAAGTCATCTGGCTAACTTTGTGTAAAAGGATGATTAATGACATTTGAGCTATTTTCCTGCAAATGAGGTTATTGGGAAGGACACATTGAAATTAACTTTCTTCACTTATATTCCATCTTTAGGAATTAATTACAGCTCTAGAAAGCAGGAGATAAAAGCCTGTGACAACTACAGAAGATCTTAACAGAGTAGCTATAAGCCCAAGCCACTTACTATGATGGAAGCTCTCAAGTAGCATGGTAGGGTGAAAAACACAAGGTGAATGGTAGCTATACAAATGGCAAAGCTAAAAAGATTGCTGGACCATTGCTCCTGAGGCAATATTCTAGGGCATATGCTGAGGAGAAGATTCCTCTGCACTAACACGGGAATTTGGGAACCACCAGTGGCAGCAGAAGCTTAACCCAGAGCAGAAGAGGTAGCAACAGCAAGGGGTGCACCAGTATGGATCTCAACCAATGATGGAGATGCTCAAACTGAGCCCTAAATGAGACTGTGAGGGTACATGCACCAGCAGAGCATTGCCAGGCTGGAACATGTCTCATTGCATTGCTCATTTTATGCCTCAGGTCTGAGGAGACAAGCAGAAAATGAAACACTTTTGTCCCATGGCACCTTCAGACCCATTACAGGTCAGCCACTGAGCGCACGGCTCACACAACTGCTTCCTCCTCTCCAACCTTACACCCTTGCAAAGCATGATTATAATGTTTCTTCTACCCCCAGATAGCAGAGAATAAGTAAAACTGCTTTGCCAATTTCCGTGCCATCTGTCCCCAGCAAGTAAGGGAAAAGACCTCAAGAGAAGTGGTGTTTGTGGCAGGAGAAGAGCATGGCACGTAACAACGCCTTATGTTCAGAAGCTGCCTCCTAGGTGGACCATTTTCCCCACTTCAGTGTCACCTTCCAACTACAGCTGCGCACTGTTGACACTCCCCTATCATCTGGCTAGACACAGCTCCCACACAGGGACCACTGCAGTACCATCCCCTGAAGAAGAAAATCCTTCTGAGGTCAGACCTCAAAGTGCATAGGGAGAGGAAAATTCAGACATATTGTGCAGCGTCTGGAAGGGAAGAGGGAGAACACCAGTAGGAGCTAGATACTGGGGCTTCAGCTATGGTCATCAATGAGCACAGATACTATCAATGCACAGCAGGTCTGAGACTATTTATGAATGCAGCAATGACTAAGCCAGTCCACTGAAGAGACTGAGCAGCTGATATATCCTTTGCATAGAAGATAAAAGCTTAGAAAAAAAGCCTACAGACCCAATGACAAAGGCAAAATCCAATGCAGACTCTGACTGCAAGAGCAGAAAGGATCCAGAGGAAATGTTGTCATTTGATGGGCACAAAATAACAGTATAATAACAATAATTCTCCCTCTTTAGAGCCATTTTCAGAGAGATTTAAAGGCTTTGGAAGAGGGAGGTAGATAGAATGCATATCCAGGATTGACATAATGAAAAGATCGGTAAGCTGGACCTACACTTTGGGTGCTTGGAGAGGAGACTGCAAATGATTACTTGATTCTGAAAAGGGGAACCTTTTGATGTGGACAGCCATGCTCCCTGCATGCCTGAGAAAGGTATCATCTCAGACTACCTGCACTGGTTGAGATTTTAAAGTCACGGTGAATCAAATCTCGAAACTATGAAACTGCATCCTTCCATGGACAAAGGAGTAACGGGAAGTGTTAGATCAGGACAAAAACATTAATGAGATGGACGTTTCTCAGTTCTATTGGCAGATGAACCTGGCAAATAAGAGGTACCAGCAAAAGCACTCACAAGGTCACTATCTGAAACAGCATCAGAACTCAAAATCTTCCATTGACTTCCATCTAATCTCTGCCCAAATGTCTTTGACCCAATCTAGTCCCAGCTCAAGTGGGTGTTTAAACACAGGCTTAATACTAAAGCATTAAAGTTCAAATGTCTAAAAGCGTCTCTTTAACTAAAAAATGCATGTGTGGCTTTGTGCTATTTGGAATCCATGGCCCTTTTAAGGATCCACCCAAGGTCTGTGGGACTTAAAAGACATCCTCATTTCCTTTGTGGGCTGGATCTAGGCACACGTTACATGCATTTAAGAGTTTTGCTAACCTAAAGCTTTAACCTCCTTGTAACTCTCTCCCCACCTCAAGACCAGAGACAATAATGTTTTCCTTCCACCATTTGTCTATCATGTTAAATGCAGTTTCTTTGGTTGTAAAGTCTTCAGTTGTGAGGAATGAAAATTCCCTAGAGCAAGAATTGTATCTCATTATCTGTTTTAATAATGCATAACAAAAGATTGGCAATATCCTAGTACAAAAAGCAAGATCAAACACACAAAAATATCCTTTAACAAAATTAAACCCTTCTCAAATGTACATTCTGTGTTCCTCAAAAGATCAAAACCAAATGGTTTTTAAAATAATATATTCAGTCTTCCCAGAAACTATGTAATCTTTTGTTCTTAGCAGCAAGCACTGGCATATGTGTTTTGCTACTGAATGAGAAAGAAATTCTAAGATACTAGCCATAAACTGTTTATCTTCCCAGTAAATTAGAATCCTCAAATCTCCTCCTCTTCCTTTCCTCTGTGAACAGCCAGGAAATGTCTCTCTCCAGAATGTGCTACTTAAGGAAGAAGCAACAGCTTCTGAGAGAACTCCCCAGGAATTCTGCAACATACCTATTGGTAATGCTGACTCACGATGTATTCACAAGCCATGAACATAGCATTTAATATGCAACATTCAAATCACCACTGTGTGTATTGAATAAAAGGGACAAATGGAAGATCTGACTCAAAGTTCAATTCAGATGTCCTTCTCAAAATGTACTCAGTATAAAATCTTCTAAATAATTTCAGTATCTCAGTCCAAGCACTGGGAATTCAGTCCTGTTTCTTTTCAGCAATACATTTCTCCAAGAGACTAACCTCCTGCTTAACTTTGACTTACGTGCAGATGGTCCTGATTCTCCTCCAGAAAGTCATCAGCTCAGACCCTCCTTTGGGCTGAACATTAGGATATTCTAAGTCCAAGGGAGGTATTAGCCACAAGTCTGGGTCCAACTGCTGGGTGCAACGCCTTGTGATTGCCCATATGTGCGCCCTCTTCTCTTGCCTGCTGCCACTCTTCTCCCCCACTTCAGAAGATCCTTCTTCCCTATAACCCACACCAGGATCTAGCTCCATTGGGCCATGATGAATGAAAAACTGTCATCTCCCCAGATAAGAGTGATTATTTCCCTTTTTAAATTAAAACAGAATGGGGTGCATTTTGGCAGCTCGCAGTTGAGCATCCAAGTCCTTGGGAAGGGACATCTCTAGACATGATGTATGGAACTTCACCACGTCATTCAGTTGTGCTTTCAAGGCTCACAACGGTTTTGTGCAAGGTCTCTTTTTTTTTGGATCTCAAGGAATGGAGTTCTTCCACTCATGCTCTCTGCTTTGAAGGTACTTTGCCTCTGTGATAAAGCTTTTACCCCTGTGATGAGGTTTAGGCCTGATCCTTCCTCTGGTATTTTTTTAGTTTGCAAATATTCCTGAAATGCACTGGCCAGGAGCACTGGCAGCGCTGAACCCTCTGCCTGCTCTGCACTGTCCTTTATACTGGTGGGGACGTGGTCTCATAATTAATCTTATTTAAGACTAACTTTGACTAGAATATATTATTTCCCCATGAAAATACACCACTTCCTGACACTCAAACTGAGTCAGGAATCAGAGTCATTATTGCTCTACTTAATGCCTCCCACCCAGGATGCTAATGACTCAAGCTATGGAAGTAACCGTGCAATAAGGAAGGGAACTGGGGCACAGAGACTGAAATGTGCAAAGAGACATAGGAAAAGGCTGCTGCACTTTCCCCAAAAGCCATAGTCCTGCAGGTGAGGTATTCATAATGCCTTTCCCCCTTTCAAAACTGGGAATGAAACTACACGAACTGCCCAAACCCCCTGTACAAGCAATTCAGACACCTAGTTTCAATTTCTAGAGTTAATCTACATTAGCTGATGTCCTGAGAGGTGGTGCCTGCCAGTATAGAGAGCTTGAAAAATTCACTTCTACTCCTACCTGCACCACACAGGCTTGAAGGGACTTGTGGAAAACAATTTTTTCTTTCTGTTATGCACTAACCTCCTTTGAGAAGCACTTTGGGAAACCTTGCAAAGGCGGGTTATATAAGAGTTAGAAAGTATTATTATTATCATTATTATTATTATTATCACTACTACTAGAAGTCCTCCAGACAGGCTTGATAGCACTGCACACTACAGCACCAAGCAGTCAAAAATAGATTCTGCACCAAGAAATATCTTTAAAACAAGCTCAGTGATGAAACACTGATGATGTGATGAACCATCACATTTTGCTTTCCCATTGTGTGATTGCACGTAGCACAAAAAATATTAATTAATTCCCACACCAGTAGGAGGGGAGAAACTGACAGTCCAGATGAGGCCTTAGGTCTCTGTAGTCAAAGCATCTCATCCCCCACTGCAGAATTCAGAGGAAGGTATACGAAATCTCACAGCTACCCAGAACAGAGGAATCTAACCTCAGAACAGAATCTAACCTCAAGGAAATTCTTTCTAACCTCATGTTATTTGGAAGCTAAAGATAGAGTGATGAGGCATTGTTCCTCATCCAAGGCAGACAGATAGCACTGTGTCAACCTGACAGCCAAAGGAGATGGGGATGGTAAATGATCTGCCTAAGGCATTAGGGCCTTGAGGAAACTCCCTACAGTACGACTACATCAGTGGAAAACCCGTAATGCAGTTGTCTGCACCGGCTCAGGGCAGGGCTTAAGCTGCTGCAAACCCCACTAGAGCCTATTTTGAGAATAAAAGACATCATCTGTATGTGCAGACTGCCTTGGGACCTGCCATCACAAGTGGCAGATCCTAGTACCAACACCTTTCACTTATCAGCACACCAGACCACCATCCTGTGCTTGATCAGCCAGAATCTTAGCAAAATCCTGGTCTAATTGCACAAGGTTTGATCCAGTTGAAGCTCATGTGGTGATACAACCCATACTAACAGTAATCCACAGCAAATCACTCCTATGGGGAGAGCATCCCATTTCTTACCAGTCCTGCAATCCATGCTGCGCAGCACTGCAGCAGCGAGCAACAGGCTGGGCCGTGTCACAGGGAAACCCCTCTGCTCTCGTCACAGATTTATGGCTGCCCATGACAAGCAGATGTATCTTTAGCACTGGCTAGAAGATGCTTGTGAGGCTGTCTAAATAATTCATCTCTAAGCGCTCATCTCAGCCCTTCCACGGGCACGCTCCAGCGAGAGCTGCCTCCTACAGCTAACAGCCAGCAGTCCCCGCAGCGCGCCGAGCAGCCTCGGGCACGGATGGAAAACGTGCATCGAGACTGTGGCAGCTCATCGTACTGCACTGAAAACACCAGGCATCGTGAATAAATTCAAATGCCTGAGAGAGACCGTTGCCTCATTCTGCTCCTACTGTCTGCAGTGCTGCTGCTGTTTCGCTATTTGTGCAGCAAAGAAAGACGTGAGCTGCTCGATACGCTGGAATCGATACTGCTCTTTGGCAAGCTATGCAGTTATGCACAGTAATGAAAGCTGAAAGAAGATGACTGGGGCTTCCCAGGAAAACAGCAAGCTATTCTATCACCATTAGGACCCCACTGGTAAAGGAGTGTTAACAATAGGGTAATAATTCCTTCATGGAGTCTGTAAATGCAGCTACAACACATCTGTTGAGAAGGCATTAGATTGGATGTAAAGATTTCCAATTACAGAGAATCTTCCACACACTTACTAAGCCCCAAACACTTCCAGCCAGACCAGCTGCATTGCACCCATTTCACAAACAACTGAGTTCGTACTCAAAGTGACTTTCAAAGGTCACAAAGAGCACATGATGGCAGAAGAAAGATGTTCTCCATCTTGGTCCCTTTTCCAGCCGATCATTTAAACGTGGCCAGCAGTTCTGCATGTGGCACTGCAGCCTCTAACCTCTTAAAACCCACTCACATTGCTTCAGCATCTTTTAGGGATGCAAATAGGAAGACAGTAAGTACCAGTAAGTTAATAAAATCCTGAGCAATATCCTCAGCCCTTTTCATGGTGTGCTGCAAAGCTGTTACCAGCAGGTCCCAGAAAGAAGACACAGTTTATTGGATAACAATAAACATTGAAAGTGAAAAAAATAACTAAACAAGATGAATTAATTGGCGAGGGCATTGGCTCCTAGCTGACTGAAACTTGGGCTAGGTTCACAGGAGAACAAAGCCTCACCAGTAAACTCAGGGGGTTGATTTTGAAAAATTTAGCTGCAGCTACATTTTCCTTTGTGGAGGCTTTGCTTGTCTCGTCCCAGGCAGTACATTTTCACGCACACAGTGCCTGCACGGCTGCATGGCAGGGAAACCCCCATCTGCTCCCCCTGGATTTACACTCAGCCGTGAAAAATGACTTTAGCTTCAACTTTCTGCTAGGAGATGCATGTAGAAAATGAGGTCAAAAAGGCTCACTTTAAATTATTCATCACGAAAAATTTGCCCTAGCTTTTCTAAGCCTGTGCAGCCAAAAAGGAACCCCCAGCTCCCTGGAGCCAGAAGAGCTGATTTGTGCATTTGCTCTGTTGCCTGTAATTCTGCTCTATATGAGGGACAATGAACATGGCACCACAGCAGGGATGTGGGAGTGGGGAGATCTGGCTTACTCTGTTCCAAGCACCAACTGTCTCTGTGTGTCAGCCTGAGAGAGTCAGAGGCATCGATCTGGAGGGACTGAGTTGATGCTGGAAAATCTCTTCAGTGAAATCCTCTATCCACATGATGTGAGAGGTCAGACTAATTAAGCGTAATGGGGGAAATGCAGGAAAATCTCTGAGGGACTATTAGGATCACCTGCCCTGATTTTGTGGTGTAACACAGAAATTAACACTCAAATTTCCTGGAATCCATTCAGTTATTTTTGGTTAAGCAAAACAGAAAGAGAACTATTCTCAGTGAAAAGACTTGGTGGCAGACAGCATTTGGATGCACCTCCTTGGTTAATCTGTTCTAGCAGTTAATCACTCACACTTTAAATATATAGACGTTACCTTCACTTCAAACTGTGTTGACATGACCCTGCCTGTCCCTATGTACAAGGGCCTCACACCCCACAGCTATTCTAGTTTTACTGCAGCACGATGCTTCTCCACTTACTGGTGGAGTTGACATACCAGCCGTTGGAAGATGGAATAAAAACTTCAAGCAAAAAAAAACCATAGGAAAACAACATTTTGGCACTGATGGAAGCTAAAAAGTTCTAAGTCAGTTAGTACCATTGCCGCACTTTGGGTGCAACATGGTAAAAGGCAGAGGGAATCCTCATAAAAGGATGTGCTAGGCTGGGAGATGCTGAGGCCATAAAACCAAGCGCATGTAATGTACAGCAGAGATATGGTTTGTGCTGTCATGTATTTATCTGGTTTGCTGGCTATTTATGTAGGCTCACTCTCCTTCCAGCTGTCTTCCTCCTTCCAGAGGGATTGATTGACTCTCATTTTTCCTCAGGCTCCACATACTCTTTTACAAGCACCTTACATGACACAACAACTTAAATTCAGTCTATTTGTCCCAGCAAATTGTATGTCTGCAGTTTGGTACTCGGCAACTCTAAGCCAAGCAACTGCTTTAGTATAAGCTAGCAAGTTGCTGATCTCCACTGGGAGGTTGCAAAGGGTCATTCTGGAGTGCCAGCAACTGCCAGGGTCCTGTAAACTCCACAAACCCTCCACATCTCAGTGTCAGTCTCATAATCATGCTATTGAGTGCCATTACTAATCACAGAATCGCGGAATGGAAGGGGTTGGAAGGGACCTCTGGAGATCATCTAGTCCAACCTCCCTGTCAGAGCAGGGTCACCCAGAGCAGGCTGCATAGAAAAGCATCCAGGCAGGTTTTTAATATCTCCAGAGAAGGAGACTCCACAACCTCTCTAGGCAGTTTGTTCCAATGCTTCGTCACCCTCACAGTAAAGAAGTTTCTCCTTATGTTTAAGTGGAAGTTCCTGTGTTCCAATTTGCGTCCATTGCCCCTTGTCCTGTTGCTGGGCACCACTGAAAAGAATCTGGCCCCATCCTTTTGACCCTCGTTTTAATGAATTTTGTTTTAATGAATTTTAGTACATGTATATGCTTTAATCTCTGCCAATATCATCTTATTTTGAGCATCAAGACAGATGAAGTCCTAAATAATAAAAGTTGCAGGATTTTTTAAACAGACAGAAAGATCTCATTTTCTTGGGAATCACCTCTTGCTCACTTTTGCCTGGGTCCACTTTTTTGGAGACCCAGACCTAGAAGACACTGATTACAGGGCTGTGCTTTATTTTAAACCTACCTATAAGTTCTGAAGAGGTCCACTTGTGTACCCTAAGCTGCTAAACCCGAAAGAAGGCAAAGCACAAGTTGAGTGCTTTACAGAGCTCCTGTTCAAACACTAATTATCAACAAACACGTAGACTTGTCCTAGGGGTTACAGAGGTGTGTAGGTGTCTTTTTAATGACATTAAAATAAGTATTTCCTGTAGAAGGTGTTTTTGTGAATTAGTTATAAGATAAGGAAAGTAGAATTAGAAAAGTTATACCAAGCATACATTTTAGAAGAAAAAATGTGGAATCTCCATTCACCCAGCATTCAAAAATACTCCCCCACATGGTGTAGATATTAATTTATGAATTAGATAACAAGGGTCATCAGTACAGTCCACAACAGGGGCTGGACAGGCAAAGGTAGTATCAGTCCTGCACTGAACATCATCAGTCACAATGGGAATGAGCATCAGAAACAGCCTTATAATCTTTCAGGCTTATACTTTGGGAATTGGAGCCTAGTTTTGCATGGCAGGGAAAGTCCCCAGTGCCATTATATTTCAGTAGCAGCTGAAGAAATGTAATACGCTCTGGAAGGCATGACTCTGTGCATGAGGTTGGGCTTTTGCATCCAGTTGAGAGCAAAGGAAGGAGGGAGAGAAAATAATGCTATAATGATGGCCACCAAATAGGCTTTATTTACTCTCCTGGAAGTACATAAATACCAGTCTGCAGACAGCTAAATGCATTGCCTGCTCAAACGTTTTTATAAGCATAAATTTACTCAGCTGTACCCATAACTTAATTGCCCAATTACTGATAAGAACACACCGTCTACACCGGGATTAAGAGCTAAACATAGGCTTTCTTAAAAACATATCAATAAATTAAAAAGCTATGTGGTTGTTATTGTTAATAGTATGAAGGCAATACTGAGACATCAGCTCAGATCAGAAACAAGCATGTCAGGAGTGTATAAATAGCGGATAGGGCAATTTACACCAGAACTGGTTGAGAATATCAGAATCATAGAATCATAAAATGGTTTGGGTTGGAAGAAACCTCAAAGATCATCTAGTTCCAACCTTTCTGCAATGGCAGGGACACCTCCCACTAGACTAGGTTGCTCAAGGCCCCATCCAACCTGGCCTTGAACACCTCCAGGGATGGAGCATCCACAGCCCCTCTGGGCAACCTGTTCTAGTGTTTCACCACCCTCAGAGTGAAGAATTTCCTCCTAATTTCCAATCTAAACCTACCTTCTTCCAGTTTGAACCCATTACCCCTTGTCCTATCACTACAGGCCTTTGTAAAAAGTCCCTCCCCAGGAAGAAAAATATGGGGGAAGGACAGCAGGTAGCAGGAGAGCCTCAGGGAGAGATGCAAGTGTCATCCAAGTGTTGTGAATTGTCTGATCATGGGTTACTCTACGGGGTGGGTTAAACAGAGTGTGGACATTGATGGGAAGGCGAAGGGGAGCCCAAAAGGTGAAGGGATAACGAGATAGAAAAGACCAAGAGAAAGGAAGTGGGATTACTGGTAAATAAAAAAATTGAAGCGAACTGTTAGTTGAACAGTCAGGAGCTGAGATAAGGACAGTCCACCCTCCAGCACAGAAAGCCTTACGGGAACACACACAGCCATGCAGAGATCAGAAGATCATGTTGGCAATTTCTCACCAGCCCACAGACTGGATGTCCTGGGAGCTTGGGGAGGGTGTGCAGATTCACTTCTCTTAAGATGCCACAGGCTGTCACACGCTCCCAGGTACTTTGTTCCCGTTGGCTTTTTTAAGCTCTCCAAGGCCCTGAGCCTGGTAACGTTTCTGCTTACTTAGCAGTTGCTTTTCCTCCCTCAGCTGTCACACTCCTTTCATGCCCTCCCAAGGGTGCTTTCCTCAGCTTTCCGTATGTCCTTTCTGTTCTGTTCAGCAAGCCCTAAATCTCACAGCGCAGCTTCTCTTCTCATCATGGAGAGGTGGGAAGTTCATCACAAGTTACACGCTTTGCCTTCTGCTCCTGGCATGGGGAGGGTGCTTGAACTACAGGATTAGCTGTATCTGCTCATGCTTGTGATGCAAATCGCCTCCAATCACCAGCATCTCAAACCCCAAATGGACAACAGTTTAGAGGGAAAATTAGGAACCTGCCTCAAATGACACGTGAAAGTGTCTAAGTGCTGCACCCTGAGCAGGTCACTTCATTTCTCTACACATGCCAGTGAGCTTTGCAGGGACAACCTGAATCTAGATCTGCTGCCCATTCACACTTTGCACATGCTCTTGGGGGAGCACCTGGTATTCCTGGAGGATAAAATACAAGTGCACCCTCCTCAAAAGATCTACAGGAGCACAGTTTCCTGACTGGGGCACAAGCCTGGTGCTCAGCTCCTCTTTCAGCAGAATCATCTGTCCCATCCATCTTTACAGGATCCTCCCTTGACTGTTGTTTGGCAGAGACAAGGGCTCCCTAAAACCAGACAGATTTGTCTGTCACAAGTTACTAGGGTTTGGACACAGGCTAACATCAGGGTTAGCTTAGGCTAACACCTTAGGAAACAGGAGCACAAGGTGATAAGAGCTCAGGTATAGCACAGTGACTGAGCCACTGTGTCTCCAGTCTGCCACCAATAAAATGAGGCTGAATTTTTTACTGATCTTTCTCCCTTTATCATAGTTGGGAGTGTGTTGCATGTTTTTGGCACAAGAGCGTATATAACTATGTGCAGCATTAGCTTCTGACAGCCTAAGCTTTCTTCCCCACTGTGCTGGATTTGCTCCAGAACCTACTACATCAGGGACCACCTTCCCGGACACCTCTTGGCTCATGTCGTCTTTTATCTCCCCTTTGGGGGTGAATATAATCTCAAATGACTTTCATGGAACACAATCAAGACGACTGAGTGTCATTTTAAGAGAGTTCTAAAATATAACGCACTGGGCACATAATTGTGCATGCCTATCACCATGCATTGTGTAAATGCAGCTATTTAACATATTCATTTGCATATGCATTAATCCACGTTATGTATGAAGAAGTAGTACTCGCAGAGACAAATTAAGCATGCAATACAATGGCTAAATTGTTTAAATAACATGAATGTTTATCATTCAGTTCCCTGTGTGCAAGACAGGGCTGTTAATAATTGGCTTCCTACCTCCAAAAGAGCACGCATGTTAATTAATTAATAGTTGCGAAGCACTTTGAAGTTGCAAAGCACCATAAGAAAGCTATCCATTATTATGTATAGTAAATATACTTCTAAATGAAATAATTTGCCTGTTTAAAATCATTCCCCTCCCCAAATCCCCTAGAATCCCTTATCCATAATATCAATTAGCATCTAATAAGAAATGTGTGTTTAAATATTCATCTGGAGTTTTGGGAGCAGAAGTGTTTTTCCACTCCCAGCATGCCAAGGATAAGATAGAGTGGCACATCCAAGCATACGTTCAAATACAGTTGTTTGAGCCCAGTGCCACAGATAGGGCAAAAAACCTCAAGAGACTCCAAGCTTGTATTGCATTAATCTGGACCAAAAAGACCCAGGTTTAACTAGAAGCTCTGCGGTGAATTTCTGTGTGACCTTGGGTGAGTCTCATGACTTACAGGTTGAGATGCATCAGCCAACTCACTAAGCTGCAGCTCCAGGAAGCAAAGAGGTTGCATGAGCAAACCAGCTAGGGAGGGTGCCTGGTTGTCAACAGAGAGGCTGATGCTTTGACAGTATCATGCAGCCCAGCATTTCATGCATGTGATGAGTTGCTCCTCAGTTGATGTGCCGATCTCCCTCCTGGCAAATGCTCCTGATGCCTTCAACGTGAATCCATGTCTGGAGCTCCATCTTTCCTGTTTTTTCTCAAACACAGTCTCAAGTTGTTTCAGAAAACAGCTCTCATGTAATCTGCCAGCTTTTATTACAGATACACTGTCCTTTATGTTTGGACTTCAGGCCTCAAAAGCTCATTGTGCACAATACTTTGGTGGTCCACTGTTGTCTCACAAGGAAAAGTGTCTTCTTCTAAGTCACATACTAGGTGAATATTTACCTAACATATGAGAAATTGCATCAAATGTGAAGATTCACCCAGACTACTGAGAGTGAAACAGCTCAGCAGGCCCTCAAGAGCTCTAATTTGCTGCTGCAGGAGCACTCTGCAAAGAAAACAAGCACCACCACAATGCTTCTGTGCTGCGTGAAAGACGTATTTGATGTTTAGGAGGCCAAAAAGACTTTCAGATTGGAAGGTTCTAGGATTCAGCTTCTCAGGACTTCCTGTGCCTTCCAGGCACTGAGAAGGAGCGAAAGAGCTACGTGCTGCAATGAGAAATGGGCACCTAAAGTCTTCTGAAACCTGGTATAGACTCTCAGACCCCTCTGCCCCATTTGGGGACATGGGTGAAGGTTACGCCACTGAAGCCAGAGGCACCCACAGCCCCTGGCTTCAGTGCTCTGAGATTTCCCAGCTGTAGAAAGATAATAGGGTAGGAGTAAACTCTCCTAAATCTGCCATCAGCTTAATGAATGACAACAAACAAGACACTTCACTCCTTTGAATCATACTTCCGCATGAACAAGAACTGGGTACTGTTACCAGTTTCTAAATCTCACTGGAGAATTAAGTCACCTGATCAAAATGCATCATATTCATTATAGGTGACATCACTTGAAATTCCTTTTCTGAGAGCCATCAGTATTAAAACTTCCCCAGATATTCTAAGAATAACAGGTAACTTCTTAAAAGAGGAAATCTTCACCCAGCATAGGGTAACTATACTGACCTCATTTAGACGGACAAAGAAAAATCAATTGATGACCTAAAAATGAGTGATTGCTTAGGTACTTACGATAATGATCAGTTTACATTTACTGTGTGCAAACACCAGTGACCAACGGTATGAGAATTTTGGAAAGGGCTACTTTTTGCCAACCTAGTGAGACTGTCAGCATCACTAGCAGGGGCACAAATTTAAAGTGAGCAATCCTAATAGTGGGAATTGTTTTCAAATTTCCTACTAGATGCTCCAAAAGCCAGAATCCTCCAGTCATGGCAGTGCTCTGCTGGAAAAAAACAACTTCTTAAATATTGAAAGGGGATATGGAAGTGGCAGTAAGGCATTAATTTTTATATATTGTAGAGTCAGGCAGAAAATGGAAAGGAAATGGCAATTAATATAATTTAGAAAACACATGACTGATAATGGGGAAATGAAGGGAACAATGAAATAACCAATACAGCTAGAAAAAAATTATAGCATATTTTTCAACATGAGTTATTGCTAGAGGCACACAGAAAACTGTTCTTAGGCAAGTAGAAAAAGTAGAAATTTTCAAAGGATAGATATTTTGGTCTGTATATCAAACTGAGCAGGAATTTTGTACTGAGGGTGGAACAGAAAGATTGCCATCTGTGATGAAAAGGGGATGTGAGGTAGCATTTGCTAAAATTAAACATCTTTTTAAAAACAACAGACACATATCTTGCACCACGAGCCTTTAA
The DNA here is from genome assembly GCA_013400335.1 of Eurystomus gularis. Lineage (NCBI taxonomy): Eukaryota > Metazoa > Chordata > Aves > Coraciiformes > Coraciidae > Eurystomus > Eurystomus gularis. The sequence continues at coordinate 78,730 of VZZY01014228.1, read as the reverse complement.
GGGATGAGGAACTCACAGTAAAGTTAATTTCAACAAATCTTGGGAAATGAAGAAAATTTCAGATGACTGCAGGACTACCAACATCATCTGAATATTTAAAAGTATAAAAGGGATGAACTAGGGAATTACAAAGCAACCAAGCTGATGCTGATCCTGGGTAAATAATATAATGCTGAATTCTAGACTGTATCAACAAAAATTGTGAACCAAAAATGTAATTAAACCCTTCAGCATGATCTCATGTCAAGTGGATTTTTCAAACTATCCCTTTTTTGGATTAAAGAACGACTGATCAATTAATTATAGTGCTTGTACTTAAAAGCATATGACTTAATACCACACAGCATTTTGAATTTAAAAACTTGCAGTAATGTACAATAAATGGGTTACAACTGGCTTATGGATAGATCTCAAAAGATACATATTAACACAAGGTATTTTCTAGAAGTTCCCAAGAACTGGCCCTTGGTCTAACACTGTTTTTATTTTCAACACAATAGTCACTGGCAGATTGCCTTTGCTAGTAAAGTCTGCTGTGATATGGAGATCAGAAGATAGAAAGTAAAAAGAACAAGTCACGACTACAAAATAGGTCAACTATAACAGCTACAAAACCAACCAAGAACCCAGATAAGGTGATTTAGATGGAAATTCTTCATGGATTATGGCAACAACATGAACTATTGCTGCAGCAATAAAAAGGAGCAGGGGATGTGTGATACACAAGATGAGGGCTATCAAATAAAAGTGAGTATATATAGAGACAAAGGTAAGAAGAAATGGATTGCAAATAGACATGGAGGAAAACTGTCCAACAGGAAAGGTAATGAAAGGGAGGTAGATAGTCTAAGGTATTATTCACTTAACAAGATTTCAGATTTTTAAGAAGAGGTTGGACAAATACCTTTCACAAATGACACAGGTATGTTGATGTGCTCCGGTTTCTGCTTTAGGGATGGACGAGGTAACCAGCTATGGTCCCACCCGATCTTACATTTTGAGGCTATACTGAGTATAGGGGAGAATGTCTGCATTGACTGGAATGTATCTACTCCTGGTGTTCGTAAGAACATGAAAAGAATGGGAGGAGCTCAAGGAAGTGTTATAAAAGGGTAAAACATGCAGAGGTTTCACAAAGTCTTCCTCTCAAAGTCCATTTCTTTGCAAAGTGGAAAAATCACCCCCTAAACTGGTTTAATAAAACTGGACTCTAGAAGAGACAAAATGTTACTTTTCATACATTTGAGCCAACAATGTGCAAGCACAGCCCAGAAAGCCAGTCGTATCCTGGACTGCATCAAAAGAACTGTGGCCAGCAGGTCAAGGGAGCTGACTCTGCCCGCTGCTCCACTCTGGTGAGACCCCAACTCAAGCACTCTATTCAGCTCTGGAGTCCTCAACACAAGAAGGACATCGACCTGTTGGAGTGGGTCTAAAGGAGGGCTACAAAGATGATCAGAGGGCTGGAACACCTCTCCTACGAAGACAAAGAGAGTTGTTCAGCCAGGAGAAGAGAAAGCTCCAGGGACACCTTATTGCAGCCTTCCAGTATCTGGAAGGGGGCCTACAGAAAAGTTGGGGAGGGACTTTTTACAAGGGCTTGAGGTAATAGGACAAGGGGTAATGGGTTAAAACTGGATGAGGGTAGATTTAGATTAGATGTAAGGAAGAAGTTTTTCACTATGAGGGTGGTGAGACACTGGAACAGGTTGCCCAGGGAAGCTGTGGATGCCCCATCCCTGGATGCGTTCAAGACCAGGTTGGATGGAGCCTTGCAAAACCTGATCTAGTGGGAGGTGTCCCTGCCATGGCAGAGAGGTTGGAACTAGATGATCTTTAAGGTCCCTTCCAACCCAAACCATTCTATGATTCTATGATTTTTCTCAGCTCTACATCACTACGGTATCTTTTTGACATTCCTAAACTCCACACAATGTCTAGTGAAGCTTGTTAATAACACAGGACAATCATCCACTGGATTATAATGAAATTTTAGAAGCTATTTAAAAAAAAAAAAAAAAAGATATCCTGGATGCCTATTAGCTACTTGGGGTTTCTTCCTCCTTCTTCTCCATCAAATCATTGGCTGCAAACTTAACACAAAGGGGCTCGTCAATCACAGTCATTTTTACCTGATTTCTTTGTCATCATTTATCTGCACAACCTTAAAAACAAAAGCTGTACGTGGCAGCGTTAGATGCTTCCCCTCTGTGCATTGCTCTCATCACCTGTCGCCCTTCTCTTCTTAAATCTTTGATGGGAAACTTCAGCACTCCTGCAAAATAATTTATGCATTTTCCCCACCTCTGCAACTACCTTGTGACAAGAACAAGAAGAAATCAAGGAGGAGGCTGTAATTAATGCATTTCCATTGCCTGAAATTAATGCGTATAATCAGTGCCCAGCCTTGCCACAAACACAGCAACTTCATCTGTACCGACAGAGCAGCACAGTTGCAAGCATGGATTGCTCTGACCATGAACCACCAGTGAAGCTCAGTCACACCTTAGCCCACGTCTGGGATTAATTCCGCACTTTAGGGTAAAGGAAGACTATAAATCTGGCACCTGCACAAAGATAATCTGTTTGACTGATCCCTTCCGAAAGCTGAGGCTTAGCTTCACTGAACAATCCCATGCACTGAATCCTTTAGATGTGAAGTTAAACAAAAAACCAGTGAATTTGTCCCACTGAGGTTATCACTAAGAGGAAATACGAATCTGTTCTAAGTAATACAGAAAAGTGGAAATCAAGGATAGAAGTGTTTAAAGAGGAGATGTTGCAAGAAATTGATTAATCAAAGAGCAAAACAACACTAGAATTATACCTGGAACATCTTCAAACACTTTGGTGGCATTCATAAGGGAAATTATGGGCATTCATAAGGGAAACTAGGAGAGTTCATAGAGAACTGCTAATGACAGAGGTGAACTCACTGGCACCACCTCAGTGGACTGGTAGGTAACAAATGTGGTAGCCTGCTTTTGTAAAGCAAGTGAACCAAGACCTGTCGGCTTTACTGGAGATACAGGTGAGGTGTCAGTGAGACACTGGACTCTTTAGCGCCACTGGCTTTGCTTCCCAGCACTGGGATATCTAACAGAGCTGGATGGAGATCACAGGATCTGCCAGCGGTTGGGCTCCAACACATGCCAGAGCCTCCTCCACAGGAGCAAAGATTAGCTTTGACATTTTCCATATTCTAAGGTATAAAGTACGAAAAAAAAAGCGATCTGTGTATTTTTAGGCACTCTTCCTGCCTATATTACTTTTCCTATAATAAATCATGAGGGAACAAAAAGAACCCAAGTTTAAATTTAACTGTTTTCAAGAAAACTTTAAGAGGAGCAAGTACATCCATTAACAAGGGCTCTCACGCCCCATATTTCTGTTGTCTCTCATTTGTTATAGTCATGAACTGGGCAGGTGGAAGGAAAGTCCTTATGCTGTTCGCTTATGAAGCTTGGTTGTGCAGTGCCTAGGAAAATGAGAAGCCTGGTCTTGATTGAGGACTTAAAAACACTGATGTCAATAAATCACAGGACAGTAAGAGTCTGTCTGATTTAACTTTTGCTTAGTATTAATTATAGAACAAGGTGGCAAAAAATGGCAAAGAGGTCCAAAAAAAGTCACAAGGTTGGTTTTTTTGTCTTTTCCTCTTAGACCCACAAACGTTATCTTTTCAGTAAGCTGTTAAGACAGAAGATGACTGCTCCCTTTAATTATGCTAGGAAAGAGAGGAATGGGGGAAGCAGAAAAGCTGTTTGAACTGAAAACCAGCATTGGCAAAAGACAGAAATGAATATACACAGGCTGCGCATAAATATAGATATGGAATTGAAAGGTTTTGAGCCACTAAAATAGCAAAAGTCTTGAACAGCTTTCAAATAGCAGCCGTGGGAGCAAACCAGCAGGATCCATGTACCCAGCAGGGATGTGCAGATGTGCCCAGGCTCTCTATACACTGTTTGCTCTCAGGAACTGCCTGGGTACAGAAGCAAGGACCTCAGTTTAGGTTAATTTGCTGAGTATTTCAGCCTTTTTGCTTCCTTCTCAGTCTCCTTCATGGCCCCTGTAGAGCTCCATTCTCAGCTGCTACTGGCAGAGGAGCTCATCATTCAAAACTAGTGCCAGTCCAGCACTGCACTGCAGTCCTGTTCTGAGGCCGGCATGGACAGCCTCTAATTAGCTTTCACAATGACTTTATTCATTTAAGGAAGAGATCACATTATGTTCCTGCTTCAGATAGAAGAGGACAGAACTCAGTCCCCGCAAGATTTCTTTCCTGTCCTGGATTCTTACACTGCTGGCTGCTTCTTTTCAGAGAAACAAATTAAAATCTCCTCCATCCCCATATTTTTGTCATTAGCTTGCCAAGGGAGTTTGAAAGCTATGAAGTCTCTCTTGATGTCCAAATGAAAGCAGAGCTTTCGGAGCACATGAAGGATGGATCCAATTTTACCTTGTGACTGTACAACGTGCAGTCTGGGACAGTCCTCATTCACCAGGACACTTGCCTGGTGCTCTTGTACTATCACACAAGTAAAAGGGATGTTGTCTCACACAATATCTACTGAAGAGACTTGCCACTTTTTCCACTTAACTACATCAGGTATTTCTCTTTCTGCCCTCATAATCTCACCCACATCATTTTTTTTTAGACTATGAACCTGTTATGTTTCAAAGAACCTCTTCATTTTTGCTATTCTGGAACGATACAATAGCAGCAGCCCTTCACAGGAAAATCAGAACTAAGTCCCCAGGACAGATGAGAAGATCATGATTTCTTTTTTTATCAAAGTTAAAAAAAAAAAAAAAAGCAGCATAATTGAGAGAGCTGGAAGTATTAGTTTTCCAGTTTTTTATCTTGGAAAGCTTATACATACGTCTCTGTGACTGCTTGGAAATGTAAACCTTCCAAAGGCAAAAAGAATAAATAAAGAAGATTAGCATATATGTAGAAAGATACTATAATTATCAAAAAAGGGCTCTTGTGGTTAGGACTGCAAGAAATACTGCAAGTATCTTGGGATCTGTATGGAAACTGGGAGTCAGACCACTAAGAGACATTTTTTTACAGATTTACAGGTTTTTAAAATGTTACAGGTCATCTATAATTCAAAATTCAATAAACAAATGTGTTGAAATTTATTTTAAAGTGTGTTTTCCTAACAACAATAACATAGCCGCACTATAGGTCTAAGGAGTTGGGGTTTTTTTTTCTAAATAGGAGCACATATAAAAGAAAGATTTGTTTGGAAATGGCTTTGCAACTTTTCCCTTCTAGAAAGGTCCTAGCAACAATATCTTTAAAACTAATTTTTGTAGAAGAATCCCCGTGCTTTCTCCAAACACTAAGATACAGGCAATGCCAGAAATATAGAGGTATATGTTAAAGACTGTGCCTTTCTATTGTAACAAAGGCTGTTTTATAACCTAGAGGGAAAATGGAATCTTTGACTGATCTTTATATAATCTTCTTATTTTCAGTGCTTACCTTTTCAGCTTTCCTGGCTATAAATAGTCCTCCCTCACATGACACAGCATAGTCTCAGATCCCTTGCAGCTCTACACGCGGTAGATACCCCAAGGAGTCTGCAGGAGGGGTTTAAAAATCATTCCTGAGCTGCCTGAATTTCAGGAAGAACATGGGCATGGGCACTGAGATGGACAAGAAGAAACCACAGAGGAACCACGTGCTGCAAAGGGCGGTGATCTCACAGGCACAGGGTTGACTACCCCAGATCTCCTCTCTGCCGCGGGATCCAGCCCTGGCTGCAGATCACACCACACCGCTATCGCTTGCTGCGAAGAGACCTTTCACAAAACCGTAATTAATTAATTACAGTTAAGACCTCCTTAGAAAAGATGCCCAAACCTGTTCTCAATAAAAGCATTTTAATTGCTTTAAAGGTTTTATTAAAATCCCAAAAGACCAATTACAGTCAATTGTTTCCAGCCTCTACCTGCCTAGTAATCACTCAGTCCACAACAGCAAAAGATATGTGCTCCATTACACGCTCTCCTCTCCCTCTCTCTGAGAACCATATTTTGTAGTCAATACTGTTCCCCAGGTAGTCTAGCAAGTTTGGATTATCAATCTCTTTCGCTAACAATATTCTGCCTACACTGAATTTCGGAGCTCGTACATCAAAGGATTTATGTCATCTAAAAGAACAAGGAAAGATTTCTCCCAAACAAAACACCTCATGCCCAAGAAAATACCGTATCCAGAAAAAAATCAATTTATAGAAAATATTATGCTTGAAAAAGCAGTAACAGCTTTAAGCAGAAAATAAAAATTCTAGGTAAAATATTCTTTGCATTGGAGGCTTACATCACCTACAGTGGAAACAGCAAGCAAATCTTCACCATTCACATAACCACCCATTCAGCAATTCATGCCATGGCAACAATGTCATTAAATTAACCATCCTGTCAAACAGAAGAAGCTTATAAGGAAGCACTAGCCTGGGTTGCACCAGAGGCCCACAGTGGGCAGGTAGGGTTGCAGGCACAGGAGCCACAGCCAGGTGCTCCATGGACGTGGCACTGCTCAGAGGGACCATGCCTCTGCCTTGGCTCAGCCAGCATATCTCCTGCACCCACCACAGCCAGAAAGGGGCCTGAGAGGTGACTGTAATGCAGTCATAGAGGTGATTAAAAGAAGTGTGTAAGGGGAGATGATGACCTGGAAACCCTTCTCCCTTCTGAGATGTAAAGGGCTGAGTCTGTGCCATGGAGCGTCCCTGTGCTGTCACTGACAGCGCCTCTACAAATACATTACATACCAGGAAATAAGTCTGGTAGTTATTATCCATAGTGATGCATTAGCATTGTACTATAGTCCTGGAAATGTTTACCTACATCGTGTTCAATAGTGGCTCCTTTAACGGCAGTGCCTTAACACACGAAAATGGAGAAAAAAAACAAATCATACTTTTCTTGTTTATGCGTGTTATCCAGCCACATTGTTTGTCACCAACAGAGTCATTTGTGAAATCAATGGTGACATTTCGAATGGTTAAACTCCCAAGTTGAAGCTGTATGTAGATACACTGAGCAGCTTCTCCTGGTACCTCTTCAGTTTGCCGAGTCCTAAGTGTGTCATAAAAGCTTTCTGTGCCTTGGAAGTCTTGGGTTTTTTGAAGGAAGTTGTTTGGGTTTTTTAATAGCTTGCTACTAGAAGAAATGATGGAAATCCAAAACACATTTTATCCAGCTCACTTTTAATGTTTTTCCACTGTTGTCTCCAGAATAAGCTCTCTTTATTCATTCTTCCACAACCAGCAATTTTCTAGCCAGAGATTTAACTAAACCAGCGAGCAGGGGTGTACCATATCGGCATTTTTAAAATTAGTTGCACACTTATAATTCTGATTTCCAACCTCTGCTTCTCCCTGTGGCAGTCAGACTACAAAGCCAAAGGACACAACACCCAAAGATGCGGACAGGCAGAACCTCTTATGGCTTTGTTAGAAACATGTTTTTGGCATTTCTGCACTACAGACTCCTCTGCAGCCAATTTATTTCTTAGTTCACTTCATCTTCATCAGAAGATCCAGCCAACTTCCAGCTCAACTTATGACACGTGGAAGTGCCACTGGTTCTTCTCAGAACCCTTCAGCATGCTATTCAGAGCTGCTAATTCATTTTTCTTTCCATTCATGCTGTCAGTGATAACCTCCAATGCGTTAACAGACGAGACAAGAACCCTTCTGGAAAAACCATCTGCAGCTGAATCAAGAGAGGTACTGGAGCTCATAGTTTTTTTCCTGAAACACAAGCAACATTACAGCAAAAAGTGCTCTAATTTCAATGCTACTGAAGCAAGCTCTTCAGAGTCCTGAAAGGTTCGTCCAGAATCTCCTTGTATTTCACGGCTAAGACTGAGGGGATGATAATGAGCAGAGGTGCCCCACAAGGAGCACTCCACCATGTTTTGCAGAGCACAGCATGCTTAGAAAAACTTTATCACTAAGGGTTGGGTTTCAGCACTGATGCCAAAGTCGAGCTTAAACGCTGGGAGAACATCTTGACTGAGAAATTACCTCTGAGTCATGATTCCTCCTGTGCTTTCTCTTGCCTCTTGCTGGGAATTGCAGTTTCTGCCAGATCTGTGCCAGCCCTTATCGATCACATGTCAGATCTTTTTGAACACACCCCAAATGCATTAGTTGCACTAGAATAAGCTGGAAGATGTAAAGATCAGGGAATCAATCACAGAATCACAGAATACCACATTGGAACAGACCTCAAGGATCATCTGGTCCAACCTTTCTTGGCAAAAGCATGATCTAGACAACATGGCCCAGCACCCTGTCCAGCTGACTCTTAGAAGTGTCCAATGTTGGAGACTCCACCACTTCCCTGGGGGGATTATTCCAATGGCTGATTATTCTTGCTGTGAAAAATTTTCCTCTTATGTCTAACCAATATGTCCCCAGGAGGAACTTGTACCCATTACCCCCTGTCTCTTCCATGTGACTCCTTGTCACGCATGAAGCTACCTTGTTGCCTTTCCTAATAGCCTTTCTTCAAATTATCCATTCCTGTGCTATATAAAACATTATTAACAGTTTATATGAGGACAAACTGGGAGTACTGCCAATGATTCTTCTTCACCCCTCCTCCTCTGAATCCACCAGTTAATTCTTGTATTACACTGAAATTGTAAGGTCTTTGGGGCAAAGACCGGTTTATTATTCTGAGGTTGAACAGCTTTTAGCCCAATTGTATCACAGACCCTAACCAGGTTCTTGCTTGCTGCTGCTGCATTTTACTTCTAATGAACTGGCCTTCCATTTTCCTTGCTTGCTCTCCCTCCTCTACTGAAAAATTAGCAATGTTCAGCCATTGATCCTCCATATCTCAATTATCAGTCATCCCACTTGCAACAGGTTTTGGCCGTTGAAATTACAAAATCTGCTTTCCCTTTCCAGTGCTTTTGGCCCACCTCTCCTTACTGTAGCCTTCCTCCTCAGTTAAAACAGCCACCTCACAGTAAGATCCGCTTGTTGAGAAGATGCAGACTGATGCCTGCGAGGCCAGACACAGGTGTGATCCAGCACCCGTGTCAGCATTGCCCACATTGCCTGCATACAGCAGCACCACATATGGGATCCAGACACACAAAACCAGGCTTTGCTCTCCAGAGTTTCCAGAACCAAAGCCAACTGCAGCCTGTCTGCATAAATCAACAACATAAACAACATACATGAGCTGAGCTCTTGCCATCAGAAGGATCACAACCCACTTTGAGATTTGGGCATAGGATTTAGCCCATGCATCTCCTAAAATGCAACAACAGTTTGTGTGTCCACATCCTTCACTATCAATGAGTCTCACCTGGGCTTGGAGTCTACCCTCTCAGGAACAGTGACAAAGCAGAGGTACCCTAGGGAAGTCATTAATCTGGGGCATAACTGAAGACACTGCCAGTGAGGATATCAGCTTTGGGAATGGTTTTTGCAAATTGTTTCAAGGCCAGTTAGAAGGACCGGCCTTTCCAGTGGTCCCTGACCTTTAACTCCCAATGTCTTCCCAGAACACATCATGAAGGGCTGAAACCCCAGTTCTCAGAGAACACTTACCAATATGGAACCATTGCTACCCCTGGAGTGACATCACTCTCTTTTCCACCAGTGATACCAACTTTCCTTACTTACCGGTCCACTTTTTCCACACTCTCCTTTTCACTGTCTGTCCCCTGAGTACGGAAGGAGCAATCTGTGAGAATCAGCAAATCCAGCAATACGCTCCTTCCAGTCTTCCCTTGCAAGAGGCTTGCCTCTATGCCATGCATACAAAACACTCATAATACTGGAGCACTGAGACTACTGATTATTGCAGTAATCATAACAGTTTTCTCTTAAGTTATACCTGCCCCAGCTGGTAATTATAGCTATTTTTCATGTCTAGTTACATACAAACTTGGACACATCTTGGGGCAAGGATCCTCTGCACTATGTATGGGCAGTGCACAGCACAGGAGACACAGCAGGGCAGGGTGGACTGCATCTCTCCGAGGAGGTCAGGTGTGTCTGCATCTCACCAGCTTCTCAGAAAAAGGCTGGAGGTTTCATCGAAGCAATGTGATGGGACCTAAAAGTGCTGGAAGGAGTCTGGGGTACTCTGGGAGGTCCAAGGATACATAGCACAAAGAGTTTTCATCTCTGCTTGTCCCTGATGGTGCTTCTATAGTGTGTATAAATACATTATAAATAATTTCTGGGTTAGTAAAAAGGCTCTTACTGCATCCAAATAGGAATATGCGCTGCAGTGACTGTGTGGTGGTACTGTGCTACTTCAGACACTCATAGATATGTCAGACATAACCTTTGCCATCACATTCACCTCCCATTCATTTCAGCTTATCATATGACTGCACACCACTAATAATTTCCTTATCTCCACTAAAAAAGATTCAGGGGCTTAGAAAGGGTGCCATGACATGACGATTAATCTCCAACTAAAAGCCTGATTTTATGGTAGATTTGCTGACTCAGAACAAGGCCAGTGACTTTCCTCTACCTAATCTTAAAAAAAAATAAAACGACCAACAAGCCACCAACCTGCAGAGAACATCCTGGAGATGATATAAACTATAAACAGAGAATCGCAAAAGGTCTTGCACCTTGACACCATGTTGGAGGGTAAGACATTATATGAGTCACAAAATTAAAGAAACTAATTGAAGAGAAGCGCTGTCAGGCTTTAGAACAGAGAAAACAGCTAAAATTACCACCCCACTAATGTGCCTTTCCCAGTGCTGCAAACTTTTATGGTTATTGTTGTTTCTCTTAATCCTCAGCTTGTGGAGTCAGGACACGTCATGGCAGACATGGCTTCCATTTGAAAAATAAAAAAGAAAGAGAAAAATAGAATTGTTGCCTCATTGTTACAAAGAAAATCTAAAAAACCTGACCACATGGTACCAGCCTGAAGCACCACAATCCAACTGGTAAAGAAAAACCCCTCAAAGGGAGTCATTTCAACCAGCAATGTCTAAAGCAGGTACATTTTCAGGTCTGGTTTGGCAGGAGGCTGCTTTCCCATGCAGGAATGATGGCAGACACTGTTTCTCCAGGGCTACATCAATGAAGCCTAAGGCTCTAGCATCAGGGAGAAAGGTGAACTGGTAAGTGCTTGTAACCCGTTCTAAACCATTGCACTGCTGCACGGTGATGGACAGCTGTGATGCCGGCATTGTCTTACTTCTGAGTGAAGGGGCTGAAGCTCTAAACTTGCTTTGTCTTTATAGATACTCCTCCATGGTTGTTATTTGCAGTAACAGGGAGATGGCTCCTAAGAGTGTTTAAGCAGAAGTATAACCTGCCTTGTGTCTCATTGTCATCCCTTTTTATAGTTCAAGAGGAGATTAAGCTGTTCCTCTTTTCCCCTTGCTGAAGTTACAATTAACATGCCCTGAATATGCTGCTTCTTTAGTCTCTCTATTCCTTAGACCTTCTTCAGGTTTTGCAGCTAAACCATGAGCATGTAGGGGAGAGAGGGAGGTTCACTGTCCCAGGATCAGCCCCAAATTGCCACAAAACCCACTGTCCTTGGATTTCAGCTCTGATGGCTGTGCTCTGCACTACAATAAATGAAGTTTAACTCTCCTGCTGTTTGGGTGCCAGCATGTAACTAAGTGATGATGACAACTACAACATGCACAAAGAAGATGGATGCACCTCAGAAATCAGGGTCCCCTGGCTGCCCACAGAGCAGGAATAGCTCAGGCAACGAACAGCTATTTTCCATCACTACCTGGCCAAGACACCTCACCGCTGACCAGTCTTGGCCTCAGTCCACCCAGAGCACACTGGGTCTCCCATTTAGGCCAACAGCAACAATAGGTTTTACACTGAAGACATTTGGCAATTAGAGGAAAACAAGCGACTTGCCTGGAACAGGTACCAAAGCACCAGGAGGGCAATTAAGTTGTTTTCTCTGTACAAGCATCACCTTCATTAAGTAGCTCCTAACGTTCACCTACAAGAGCAGCCTTAATTCCCCCCTTCCTTCTGTTTTACCTCTCACAGCACAGCTACTCCTGTCCTGTTTGCAGCTTTATTTCTAGTATCTTCCTTGCCTCCCTCTCCAGCTCAGCTGCTCTTCTGTCATTGTCACTGGAACTGCATTCACAGATGCTGGATTCTTCCCTGCACCACTGCTGTTCTTACCTCACTCTTTCAAAACACTGGCTTTAGTGCTTCCTTCAGGCCCTCCCCACCCCTCCCCCCCCCTTTTTTTTTTTTTTAAACGAAGTGGGCTGAAAACCGTTTTTTCCCTCTGGTCAAGGCAGAAACCAGACAGGTCCATCTGTTCTCCTTGCAGGATCAGTGGCAAAGAGACTGCACGGACATCTAAAAATTACATCCCACTCTTAACAGAGCTGTCAGCTCTGAAGAAATGACCATATTGTAATTACTTTTTAAAATAACTCAGAAACACAGCTAGATATTTGTGCTCTGGATGGGGTAACACTGACTTGGGGCCCCTTCCAGACAAAAAAACCCACATTCTGGCAATTCTTACTTGGCTAAGCCATGTACTGAAGCTCCCATTACAGTCATGGGATATCTGTTTATTTGGTATCATCTCTGGCAACTAGGATGTGATTTATCAGTCATCATTTACTTCAGGATGGGTTGAACAATCACAAAGACTCCTATAGCAGTGGTCTGTACTGACAACTGAGGAGACTGAAATGACTCAGCCATGTTAAGGTATTTAAAGGGAAGACACCTAGAATCCCAGCCCAATGACTATAACTGCTACTACTTTTGCTATGTTACATGATGATGTTATCAATCCAGTTAAGAAACAAGTGGATCTCTTTTACCTGAGTTACTTCATTGCTTGTTTGCTTATCTATTGCTAAATGTAAAAAAAAACAAACCCAAACCCCAACATATTCCTGCTTAAAACTCTAAGTCCTCCTTAACCGCCAGTAAAGAGTAAGCAGAATTATTATTTAAGCCCATAGTTTCCAGTTAAGCTTCAGCCTGTGGCTGTCTTTTGGAAAATTCTCCACGTTTGGTTTAAAAATGACAAGTGGAAAATTGATAATTTCTTGTGCAAATTCTTCCAGTAGTTATCTGCTCCTCTGTTAACTTTATCTATAGCCTGAATTTATCTTGCATCATCTTCCAACCATTGCTATATCATCATTTATGCAATCAAAAAGCCCTCTACTCTAACAGAAGCTCCCAGTCTTCATAGCCTGGAACAAACATTGATGGAGCACTCAGATTAGTGCTTATAAACACATTATCTACTTCAATTGCTTGGAAATTAACTCATGGTAGCATAAGTGAAAACAAGCACCGCCAATGAAGATGAGCACTGACACATTTCCATCTGCCCAAAATCTCTTTTCCTCACTCATCCTGATAATGTTTTCTTTAGAGTTACTGTTTTCAGAAAACCGGAAGATATTACTCAATAACAAAAGACCTTCCCTATGGTTTCCAGCAAAATGTTGCTTTGGAGGTGACGATGTCCTACTTTGGTCTCTGGGAACAATGTTGCATTCTCATCCCCTTTGCTGGGGCACGTGGTGATTCAGGCAGTAGGACCCAGCATCCAGTCCTGCCCCATACACGCCCTCACTGGAGAAAGCTGCTGTCCATTTATTTTTACATCAGGAGCTCCTATCCTTGATTTTTCTTCTTTATCAACACTGGCAGCAAATGGAGCTGCAAACCAGGACCTTTTATTATCATCTCTACTCCAGAAGCATCAGCTGCAGGTGTGATTTAGGCTGTGTATGCAGATCTTGGATTAGCCTGTATGTGGTGCTCCTAAACCTCTTCCTCCTACCACTGAGAACAGGAACATGGATGAACTCAAGGGACAGATACTAGCTCAGTTTGTACCCTTTCTGGGAAGAAAGATGGGTGTCCACCTCCACTTCACATTCCCTCTTTCTGGAGAGAACAGCTGAGTCACTGCAAGAAATCTGTTACCTACACAGGTCATCAATAAATCACTCTTTCCCTAACACCACCATCACCCCTAGAGCAAAGGGTGATTCAGAGCAGTGACTCTGAATTGTGTGGGCCTGAATTACAACAACTCCAGGAGCTTCTCCTACAGTGATGCTGGTTTTGTAGGGACTCTAACTTCAGGTTGTGCCTAAAGTCGCAGGATGGTCCAGTGGGAGTATCTTACCACCGGGTGCTGAATTCAGCATCAGGAAGCTGTGTAACCAAAAAAGAAGCATTAATGATGATGAAATGCAGGTGATTCAGAGATAATTCCTCCACCTAAGCTACCTCGCACCATATGGACAAAGTAATTCCTATTGAGTCCCTACTCTGTGGGAATTACAGGCACAATTTTAATGCTAGCATAGGTAAACTCAATGTCAAAGTCCAGTAAGTTAAAAAAAAGTATTAAAAAGACCAAAAAGTAAATACAGGTATGTCTGGGTAAGAGACAGATTTTCCTGTCAGTACCATTGACCTGCTCTCAGTACTTAGGCAAACTGAGTTTAAGTCAGACTGAACTCTACTGTTGTAGTCAAATCAAGTACGAAAGGCTGAGGGGTCACACATAAAGCCCAGCTGGATGATCCAGTGCTTGCTGCTGTGCTTCAGTAGTGAGATGATGAATGCCACCAAAGGAAGGAGAGAAGATGAGATTGAGTGAGGAAGGGACAGGGAGAAAGAGACATGAAAGTCAGGAAGAGTTGCAGAGTAGGGATAAGTTACTGGAGACTGAGTTATTTGTTTGAATCATGAAAAAGTGCTGGAAATGTCAAATTACAACAACATCAGTAAAATAAAGCGAGAGGTCATTGGGAAAGGTTTCACATTCTCAATGAACTCTACTAATAACAGTAAAGTTTACCCCTAGCATGTCCCAGTGTCACTACTCCAAACATAGACAACACTGGTGCTAGTGTCCTGGTTTGGCCAGGACAGGGTTAATTTGGTGCAGCCAGGCTATTCCATACCATCCTGACATCATGCCCCGGGGCCCGTTCCAGTTCCGAGGTACGACTCGAAGTGTGTGACCAGTCTGCTCTGGTCCGTCTGTTTGTCCACACAGTACCGCCTATTTTGTACATTGCTTTTCTCACAGTTGTCGTTGCTGTTGTTACTGCGATTGTTTCTTATGTGTTACTGTGTTAAACTCTCCTCATCTCAACTCAAAAAGCATTCTCAGGCAATCCTGCTTACTCCCTTTGTCCAAGTCAGGGGGCAGCAGCAGCGGCCACGTGGCTCAGCTGCCGGCAGGGACTGAACCACCGCAGCTTTACTAAACCACCACAGCTAGTTAGCCCAGCGGCAAGCAACTTTCTTTGTGGTTAATATGAGCATTGTTTCCTCCACCATGGGCTGATCTGCCCAGCATCTCTGTCCAGTTGTTACATCTCACTTCTGTCCATGCATATTCAGGATAGAATGGAGTGGGGAAGGAAGACGACTCTCCACGACTCTAGACCTAGAAGTCTGCCCACTGCTGAAAAGTCTGCTTCATTGAGAAAAGGATAAAACAACATATTCTGTGAAGTGCCACCAAGTCTATCACTCCTCAAAATATAAAGTAGTTCAAATCTTAAAATGAAACTTAACTGGATACAGCTCTGAGCAACTTGATTTGGCTTTGATGTTAGCCCTGCTTTTCGGATTGGACTGGAGACCTCTAAAACTACATAGTTTTATGGTTGCAATTGTCTACTCCCTCCTATAGCCCCGACATCAGACAGGGCCTACATCAAGAAATGGGCAAAAGACAGTGCTTTGCTTGCTCAACTTCATCACCTTATCTGCACTCTATTTGTTAACTACATAATTGCATTTAACAGGGAGGAAAAATCCACCCTCCACTTCAGGGACCAGAGAGGGAAGACTCCACGCTTATATAAGCCAGCTCCCAACACGGAGGAAACAAGCCACAACCAGCATGGTGTGAGTACTGGCAACTCTGGGACAAGGTGGTGCTCACTTCTTACCTTGCCAGAGGATCTCCATCTCTCCTATTTACCCCATTCCTCAAGCTGACTTATATTACTGGGAGGGCACGTTTGTTGTGGCAGAGGAGTACCTCACTAGAGGTGCAGGACCTTGACCTTGGCCTCTGGCACTAGCAGAACAGCAGTAAAAATTGAAAAGATTTTGTAGTGGGTCCAGAACAAGCTTGTGATGCAGCAGCCAAATACAATTGTTCTTCTAGCTTTAACAGATTTACTCTAAATTTGCACTGACATGACTAAAAGAGGTTGCTGGCTCAGTATTTCTGTAAAAACAAGCAAAACACAAACTAGCAGCTGTTAAAGAAATACACCACCACTCAAAAACGCTTCCTATGCCAGGGCATTTTCAAGCATGCAAATTTTTTACAGTTCTCCGATGATTTCAGTATTAGGTTCAATTATGCTAGTTTACTGAATCAGCTGGTGTATGGAAGCGAGGACACCCTCTAAAATACTGAATAATGCTTACAGATCTACAAAGTCTCCAGCTTTACAGAGAAAACTATAGCACATAAATAAACCAATCTAAGCTTATGAGCAACCCTCACAATCACCCTCATTCATCCCAGGCCACTCCAACTGACCTCCTATGTTTGTTACAGGCTTCAAAAGGATGATATTGAAGGCATTCACAAAGTGTTTTCTGGTCCTTAAATACACCTTCTAGAAAGCAGTGCTGTCTGTTTATTAATTTGGGAAGCTAATTTTGAATGGTGGTTAAATCTAGGTTTGAGCATGACCTCAAGTTCAACTGCAACAATAATTATAAATCAAGAGCATATTTGTGAGAGGGCTCAGGGAGACAGACCCCATAGCAAACCAGAGAACAAATGGAAAGTGGAAAGGTAAGCTTAAGACTCCCAACAAAGGAAAGATGTAAAAGCTACTGAAATCAGCAGCATAAGTAGGATGATAAAATCGAAGACATCAACTACACCATCATATTGTTCTTTGGCCTAATGTCAGGGATGACTGTAGACCTGTCACAGCCTGGGATAATACGCAGCCACATAGGTATAGCTCTTGAGGAAAGGGAATTAGAATTTTATGTGGGGCCTAATATTAATAAAAACCTGTGTAACAGTAAGACTCATACCCTTCTTGACTTTACAGGTAGAAGTCATCTGTCTGTGGCTTTTACTGCAGACATTTACCAGAGATCAGGTCACCTCAGCTCCTGCTAGACAATGGAGAGTTGCTAAATGGAGCTGAAGCTGTGATTTATTTCCATGTAAAGCAGATCCTTACATCTGGTTGGATAAATTGCACCATAAAATCTATTGACTGTATTGACGAGATCTCCACTGGCTATAAAGAGAACTTAAATATCTATTGCACACACAGAGCTGTACAAGAACATATCTAAATTTAGTTATCTTCATGTGGCTTCGAGTCCTGCCTCTCAGGTCAGGCTAAAAGTTTCCCATTCCTCAGGTGTTTTCAGTGTAAATACCTAAATTCAAGTTAGTCACCCAAGGTCTCCTCTGTAGTCAGGGAAAAGTTTTAGGCAGTGCAAGAGGTGATTAATATCACTTATTTTAGAATTGTCTTTAGGATGAGATTAATTGCACTCCAGAAATTTATATTTTCTGTTTCTCCTCAGCAGCTATAAAAGGAGTCCAGATGGCTACCTCTGATAAAGCACTAGATGGATCGATCCCATTGCGAATGTTGAGGGACAGCCTCTCAAGTCCTGAGGAAAAGCAGGGAAACACAGATGTTTAAGCAATGTAGCACAGAAAAGAGTAGCATATTTGAGAATGCACTACATGATAATGTCACGTTGTGAGAGCAGAGACTGCCATGAGCATGTGGCTGCCAGACCCCATTTCTGCGCAATGTCATCACACCCAGGACTTAACAAGGTAATAGAGCAACATCTACAATAATGAGACCAAATCAGGAGATATGACCAAATATCAGCAACAACACAACTAGAAATATGTTCTTCTGTGTTTTATACAAATCATTAAAAGTTTGGTTATGATCAATGGGGTTTTCCTTCTGGATTAGTACCACAAAAAATTATTCTTTCATTAATATACCAAGATGTGGGGGTGAAGTATTTGAACTTTCATGGAAGGTTAATCAGCACAAGGAGTTCTGAAACAGAAGAGGCAAAAGCCTTGACAAAATCCCATGAACAGGAAGAGGAAAGGATATAGAAAATAAAACCTGTTATTCAACACACACGTAGGGTGAAACCTATATAATTTCAGTGGGGTAGGATTTCTTGGGTCTTTATCTAAGTGAAGGGTTTTATCCCAAAGCAAAGTGGCTTTTTGTACAGAACCAGGAGGATATCCTTAATGTCGCAAGATCTCACATATAACAATTGTGTCTTTTCTAGTAACCCAAAGATGCTCAGTCCTGTTCTCTGTCCGTGAGGCCAGCTGGCATGATCAGCATCCATACCACTGACCTCACTTGCCTCCAAAGCAGGGAGCCACACACAGACTCCTTCTGGGAGTGATCCCAGATGTGTGGCAACACTTGATCTGCGCCCAGTCACTTAGTTGTCTCAGACTAAAACCATGGCATGAGTCATCCAGCAATGTTGTGTTATTGGCCAGTGTGTGCCACTGCTCGGGAACATCCCTGGCATGGCTTTCCCAATTAGTCTAGACATAGTTAATGGCTACTCTAGACATGAGAAAAGCTGCTCCCATATCTGCAGTGCAAGGATGGTCCTGAGCCATGGCCCCTGTGCTCCTGGTGCCACTGCATAGACGATGTCTGAGGTCTCAGGGACCCTCAGCCAGTTGTGTGCATTGAAATTCTTCAAGCACATGTCATAAGAGCAGCAGTGTTAGCAAAGGTAGAAGAGCAAATTCCAGTTCTTGTAATTACCTTCCTAAATTAATTCCCCTGCAATTTCAATCAGCTGCTCTTGACATTCCCTCCTCAGGGTGTAATCCCTTCCCATAAACACTCTGAGCAGTGCTTGGAGAGGCACGAGGGGAGCAAAGATAAGCAGAGCTGATGCTGCACTGCGGAGACCCTGGTGGGCAGCTCCCCACCGCGCGCTTTGGGGATTTTACTATCAGTCCCTCAACAGCTGTAACTTGCTTCTCCTCCATCCCCACTGGAAACAGAAGATTCCAGACTCTGTATTTACAGTCAGTGGGGAATGCCCTGTAAAGAGTTTTCTGGTTTAGAATTAACATCTCTGTCATTCACCTGAAGTTAGGTGTAACCCAAATCTAGTGGCTTCTGTAAAATATGTAAGAACTAGGACTTGGATGGATCAGGGCAGTTAAGCTTTCAGCATTTCATTATCTCTACTCAAGTGGTGGACATCACTAGAAACATTGAATTATTTTGTTATGAGATACACACATGTCAAAAAAAAACTGAGATGGGAAGATAACAATTAAATATGATTCTATGAAACAGGTATCACTGAACTAAATAGATAAACATAGCCCAGAAATCAGATTTGAGCAAAAACAAAGGAGGAAATGTTTGCTGATTTGACACAGGTGCAATGTCTCATCAAATCTTCATTCTCATGTCAATTCAGACGACCAGGAGAAACTACACAAAATTAAACAACGGCTTCAGAGTTATAAATAAAGGCATAACACACAATATCGTATTAACCAGAAAGGGGGGATGTTGTTATTTAGTGAAATGCTGAATGGACTTTCTTAGTTCTGGTCTTATTAAGTGCTTCCTTAATGATCTATAAAAAGAATTAAATTGAATGTTAACAAAATTACAAGGTACTAATCTGGAAGGTGATCAAAACACCAGTGTGGACAGAAGAAAGTAAACATGAAAAGCACCTCAGATTAAAAAACACCAGTGGAGAGTGAACATGACAACCACAAACTAATGCAGGTTGGCAATGGAATGCAGAACACATCCATACAGCTCCAGCAACTCTGAAAACAGCGAGGACAAGCAAGGTGCAAGTACCCATAAAATGAAATAAAGTCTGTAAAGTCAAAAGAAGCAAAGGGCACCAGCCAGCCGAGACAGGATTAGGATTCCCCCGCTGCTGTTGCCATACAATGAACCAGTAATGCTCCACCACCATGTGCCAACAACCTAGAAAAAGTAAACTAGGAAAGACATTGGCAAGATTAATGCATGTAGGAGAAGTGAGAGAGAGCACATGCTACCTGAAGAGACACTGGATGCTTTTCACGTCAGGGTCTCAGCATCTCTCCAAGCTGAGATTTAGCAGTGTTAGAGATATGCACCTCCATTTCAGCATGGTTTTTAAAACCCAGACAAATGAGCAAAAGGCAGCATCTCTAAACAGGGCAAGGTGCTGTCCTATAACCATACATGGCTATTAAAGTATGGGAGGGATGGATCCTGTGGAGAACTGTAGCTTAGGAGGATCTCATCAGGCCCAAGTAGAGCAGCAAGTTGCTTGCAAAAGAAGATCATGATACATAATGCTGCTTTTCACCAGATCTGAGTCCCACATTTCTGCTTTGGATGGCCTCAGTGTCACCTTAGATAGCTTCCTCCCGACACCACTGGGACCCATCACTTGTTCCAAGATAAACACACTCTTAAGTAGTTTGCTTAAGACTGGGGAAGGCAATTTACAGATTTCCAGCCTGAAAATTCTCCCAAAGTGCCTTTTTCCAAAGTAGGTTACCATGAACCTAAATATCCTTGGGCGTGTCCCTCTCCACAGAAAATGCTGTTTCCCAGCTATCATCCTAAAACAGAGGGTAGCATACACTTAACGGCTCTTGTGGACCATGTTCCTTGTAAAGCTATTAATATTTAAGTTATCCCACTTAATACAGTATCTGCCAGAAGCAATAGCAGATGCAATGTCTCTGTGGCTCCATTCTTTCTGTAAAGTTCCATGCACAAGAAGGGAATGTAGCATTATTAAATACAAGAACAAAAATTATCATTTATTAATAACATGCAAGGCTCGTCATGGTAGTACCCAACCACCCAGCTGCCTGGCCTGTGTCTAAGGTCACCTAACTATTATGCTTTTATATAAGATATAACTGGTCTTAGCAGTCGTTTCGCTGGTTTTGTTTGGAAAGTTTCTTACAACTGTTAAATTAGATCCAAACTACTCAAG
Source organism: Eurystomus gularis (assembly GCA_013400335.1). Lineage (NCBI taxonomy): Eukaryota > Metazoa > Chordata > Aves > Coraciiformes > Coraciidae > Eurystomus > Eurystomus gularis. The sequence goes on along the minus strand of VZZY01014228.1, from coordinate 57,677 downwards.
TCTAGACCTTGTCCTTGAATATGCATTCCAGCACCTGACCTTGCACTTACTGGAAGTGTAATGCTGGAAAGGACTTTTTACTGACAAACAGGTGCAGAGTCGTGCTCTACATACACGCACAAGCTTGTATGATGGCTGAGCTATAAATAAAGAAGATTTAATCAAGTTATATTTGAAGACCGGGAGTCCCAAAGAAAGAACACAAAGATGCCATGTGAGTAGCCTTTGGGGTGATGTTTGGGAGAAGAAGGAACTGCTGGGGCACCTTCACATTCACTTGTGCACACTCAAGCACACAGAGACATACAACTGGTGTTAGATGTATGTGAGGATTTCCTAATCCAGCTAATATGCATAGACTTTAGTTACTATTTTTTCCCATAAGTTTGTTTTGAATGTTTCCACATTCTGCATCAAAATAAACAAAACAGGTGTGGAAGGCCTCTCCTTGCTCATTTTTGAAATGTTTCCCTAACACCCACTTCAGATTAAAAGAAGAAGTAAAACCTGTGCGACCTCTCCACCTGGCAGCTGACTCTGCTGTGCCCTGTGATCATCTGAGGCTGGCTGCAAGGAGCAGAGAGGCACAAGAAGAAACTCAGGTGGCTTTTATAAACCATGGTACCTCCAACCAGACTCCCAGCTGCTGCACTGGAGATGCTGGGATTAGTCCTGGGCTTTACTGCTGATGGTGCCTCCAGGACTGCCGGTGCAGCACTGAGATGACACTACTAGTCACTAGCAAGTTTTTCAAAGGAGAAGAAATCCACAATTTGCTGGAGGGGCTTTGCTGTATCACCTCTCATCAAAATGATGACATTTGGCACTGTTCAGTTTTACAGACATTACACCAGGGGCTATGACTTCTTTCTGAGGGGTTTACTCCTGGGCCTCACATTGAGCCCTCCCTTGTGCATCACCAGTCGTGGTGGATCTCGATGTCCATCTAGATGAGGCTGCACTATGTGGTGTGAGTGGGGGACGGCACCTGCAGAAGGGCGTGCAGGGGACCTGCATCCCCAGGGGTTCTGGGGGACACCGAGGCACACGCCTGTGCTCCAGGCAGCCGTGTGCCTGCAGCTCCTGGGAGCCCACCGAGCAGGCGTGAACAGCACCAAAACTCGACAAGTTAGCAGCGTAGCCATGGCAACACTTAGCACACAGGCTGACCGACCCAACCCGCCGGTACCTGTCCTGGGAGTGGGTCTTGCTGCCAGCACCGATACCCTAGCAAGGAGATATGAAGCTGTAGGTGAAAATACACTTATTCCCACCAAAGGGCCAGGTCTATAGTTTCAAAGGTACTTCAGGTGCTTAAGCAAGTGCTGGGTACCTACGAGCTCCTGAAGTGACTCTGAAGCTATGCTTGGGGATTGCAAGCCGCTCACATTACACAGCCTGCGGCTTCCTCAGGCTCTGCTGCCCCTTCCCATTCCTACCAGCAAAGCCCAGCTTTCAGCTGCTGGTGACCACAGCCTGTGATCGCAGCTGATCCCAGACGCATCTCACTAAACCGCACACAAACCCAGGGCAGACTCAGTAAGCCTCAAAGGAGATGAAAGCGCAGAGGTGTGCAGTGAGGTCTCCAATGACTAAGACTTCATTATTTTTTACAAAGTATACTGCAGAATATTTATCCGTGCATTATGATGAATTAGCATAAATAATTAAAACAGAACTTGTATTGGTGAACACATAAGCAAAGGGCACTTGCTAATGGACCAGGCTTGCTCTGCGGCTCCAGGGACTCACTTCGAGACAAGTCCATGCCAAACAGGCAACGGAAGGATTCATATTTGTCCTTCCTTTTACCCCAGTCCTGTTCCCATCTCACCCCAGGTCACTGACACAGGCTAGTGGATCAGCACATCTTACAGAACACCTCCTGAAGGGCAAAGAAGAAAATAATGGGAAGCCCCCAGACCTTCAACCTGTTCTCCAAGTCCCATGACACTCTTTTCTGCAAACAACCCACCTACGATCAGTCATGCTGGAGGTGCTCGCCGGTGCTTCCCAGAAATACCGATGATTTGATGGATCGCCTGACTCTGCCTCCTCTTTTTCTTTCAGGTATTAAGTGGTATTGAAAGAAGATTGCGTGGCAAATAGGGAAAGGTTTTCAAGTGTTCCCCATGGTTTCCCTCTCATCAGCAGGCACACTGTGGTGATCTACATCAGCAGAGTACAGACAATATTGCACAATTTCCAAAAAAAGAAAATCTAATCCCAAGCCTTTTTTTCTAGTCTTATTTTTTCCGTGAAAGTAAAGGCTGCAGGTATCTCAGAGGATGGTATGAAAATAAGAATATCTCCTAGCTACCTCTCCTTCAGCCTCTCTTTTCTTTAAGTCAGGTTGAAAATTTTCCACAAATTGTAATTACAAACTTGATCTGTATTTTGCTACCTTTCTGGACTCTGTCCATTATGCATCCAGTATTTTGTGCTTACAATTAAATATCAACTGGAAAAATCAAAATCTTACTTGTTTTCAATTTTTCATTTGATTCATTTATGCCTCTGTGCATAAATAAAGCATTTGGGTGGCTTGTGGAGGCGAACAGGTCTCGAGTTGGTCTCCCTGGCCAAAGCACACATCCCACGAGGCACAACCACAAGGTCCTCCTGCAATATATTGCACTGCTCAACACAAAGGAAAATACCATACATCATCGGGACAGCAGTTAAACCTACAGGGAGACTAGCTCAGAAAAGAGCAGGGATAGACTGTAGCCCAACCTGCAACCTCCAAGAGACAATTCGAAATTAAAAATCTCAAAGCTTAAACCAGATTTCATTTTTAATTTTTTTTTATTTTTTTTACTGAAAATGTTCAGCAGGAGTTTAGCTTTACAGAGGTGGAATTTTTCATGGGAAAATCAATTTCCTCTTACCAACTATGCCATTAAGATATTGCCATATTGCCAAGAAGTCTGTGAACCTTGGTGTCCTAGCAGAGAGGAACTTCACAGGTGTTACGTAAATCTCCTGTCTAGCAGAGCTGCCAGAGAATAAATGTTTTCAGGTGGTGAAGGAAACAGAGTCAGCTTCTTTAGGACCATATCACCTTTCCCTTTGCTGTAGGGATAGGCTTGGGCAAACTCGCTGGCGCAGAACAAGGAAGGAGGAAATATTGCAAGGAAAATGTCTCATGTCACTTTCTGTAAATCACTGCTGGTGGAAGCTAACACTAAAACTGCCATCAGGAAGTTCTCCCTTTCTCCCCTGCATCTTTGTCCCTAGGGCTTGGTAAGGCCTGATCATATTTATGGATTCTCATTGAATTATTTCAATAGATTTAATCATTTTGGTAGAGCTAACCCCACCTAAAGTGAGCGTTCACAACAGGCACTGCATCAAACCTGATTTATGCACACATTGTAACAGTGAGATACACAAAGGATCATGACCCCTCTGCAGCCCTATGGGCATCACATACAATTTAACAAGATCCCATCTGTACCACCCTTTTAAAAGTTCTGGCATCCAAAGCTTCTGCAAAGACCTTTGCAAAGCCCCTTCCTGCCCCTACACAAGACTCTCGGCGTGTCCTAGAAGTCGCAACCCTCTTCCATCAGCAGCTTCCCACCTCCTAAATCCTGGGATATAAACAGCATTCTCTTCATTAAACACCTCTGACTGCTTCGATCTACAAGGAATTCATCACATCCACCCATGCTGCAATCCCTTTTGGCCCTCAGCTGTTTATTCTCTGGGTTTTTTGTACATGAGAGCAACTTTCTTTTAATTTTGGTTGCACGGTATTTATTGCAAAGTTACTCCAAAGATGAGACAAAGCGTAACATGACAGTAAGATAAATGGGACTTTTCCGGAAAATTAAAACAGCACCGAACGTGTAGATTTTATGGAAAGGCTGGCGATCTCTCGTACCCAAAGGAAAGTGTAAACTGTTCTAGTGCGAAAAGAAGCACTGGAGGACTGCTGGGATGGCACTACGCAGTGTCACAGCAGCACCTCCAACATGAGAGAGACTCTTTTTCAGGAGGAAAAATGTTAAAAGACAATTCATTTGAAAGCAAGAACAAAGACTCAGGGTATCAACTTAGGTGCTGCTTCCCCACGGCACTGCTCCTGCTCTCAAGCAGGTCATCATTCTCCAGTTACAGGAACAAGCTCTGAAGCCTGTCAGCAAGATCTCAGAACACTCTTCCATCACTTTCGGCACATTTCTTTTCTAGGGTTTGACCCTACAGCAAGATAAGAGCCCACAACTTCCACTGAGTTCGGGAGCTGAGACTGAACAGAAATACAGTGTGGCCAATGGCAGCCTTGGATGTCTAAGCTCCTTGGGAAGGGATGGGATGTCTGTGCTGGGCTGACAGACCAGGATTTGTGTATTTTACATCTTTTACGGAAAAGAACACCTGAAAGTGATTTTTCATTAATACTGAGTTTGGCATCGATCATCTTATCAAGACTCTTACTGACTTGTACAAGAGAAGGTCAGAGTCACATCCCAGTTTTGTAGGACTGAGTAGTCACCAAAGAGAAGCTGGCCTCATAGAGTGTCAGGTCCACTCCTAAGAAGAATCAAACCTTACAAACATACGGAATTTTTCCCATTCTATGATCCACATTGCATAAGGATCTTCAGGTTAACCACACATCTAGAGACCTATCTAAAATGAACCCTTTAACTTGGAAATTCTTACACCATTGCAAAAAAAAAAGTGAATCTCTCAGCTTGCCTGAGCCTTTGTAGACTCATCCACTCTCCTATTGCTTGTATCCAGACATGAGCCTGGGCATGGAGCTGACCTGGCTGCCACAGCTGGCAACAGAGAGATGCCAACTGCTCGTAACGCTCGGGCGTGTGCTAAAGCCTCACTTACGCAGCGTGTGGGGTCCGAGCAAGGCAGGATGAATGGGGTGCCCCTCCATCCAGACGTGGCTCACCCCAAGAAGAAGCAGTGTTATACAATATCAAGCACGACTGAACAGCACGCTCTGGACCTAAGAATCTCCCCAGCACAGCACACCCCAAATGCCGTCACTCCCTGCCTGCTAGCACAAGTTTTACTATGGCAAAAAGGGGGAAAGGAACTGAAAAGGTGTCACAGCTTCCAGTGTCCACATTTCCACAGAAATTAAGCTGGAAAACAGCAACCAGTGTCCCAAGGTGCACTTTATGAAAACACTGAAAAGAGAGGAGCAGCAATGAGTGAGTGAAGCACAGCAGCACTTGGATAGCGAACGCTGCCTCTTACTCCTCACCCAGGGCTAAATCGCTGCAAGCATTAACAAGAAACGTGCCTGAAGGTACAATCACAGCCCTACACCCAAGGTGTTTATTTGCAGGTGCAAAGACTACCCTAATGATCAGGACCTCCCAAGACCCAGCTCCAGGCTCACAGCCCATGCAGCCAAGAGCACTTTGTTTGTCTTGGGCAAACAAACCCATTTCAGAAATCACTGCTTAAATCCTCTGTCACGTAGAGCTCTGTACCCGTTACAGCATTAGTGAGAAACAGTAATACCGTGATCATGGATAATCTCTCGGGTTTTCAAACACATCCACAAACCTAAAAAACACGCTTCTTTTAACAGGACTCTGCCAACTCCATTGCATGCTGTAAACAGATTGACTTGTTCTATACGCCCTATGAAAAGGGAACAGAGTTTTTAGGAAGGCAAGCCAGCGGTCATTAACTCGACTGTCACCTTTGAGCCACAAAACCAGCTTCATTCGTTCCCGTTATGCTCACGGTCAGTTTAACTTTCTGGCTGGCACTGCTGCAAGGCTCGGTCCCATGCCCTGCAGGGTGACGCTGGCTGGACCAAAACCCGCTGGTTTTCATGTGGCACTTCCAACTACCGAGAAGAGTCGGCTGGCTCGGGGTTTGTGGCAGCTAGCTGGAGCGCAGGAGGTGCTCCAGGCTGAACTGGAGCCGGTAGTGTCCCCCTCAAGCACTTGGAGCCTTCCAGGTGCTCAGAGCTTGCTCCTTCTGACATCCCTTCCCCGGAGCTGGGGCTCGCCGCTGCGGGGCAAGGCGGGCGTAGACAAGAGAGACGCAGACTTACACCAAGCCGCTCGTTTCGGAAAACCCGACGACAGCAAAAAAAAAACCAAAACCCACCGAGAGCCACTCAGCAGCACACCCTCCCGTAAGACCCCTGCCACCGGCGCCGTGCTGCCGGGAGCCCCGGGAGCGCCGAGAATGATGAAGCAAAACGGTGGCTCCGGGCGCATCTGCCCCGGGCAGCCCCCGGGGTGTCCCCCCCCACCGCCCCGGGACGCGCCGCCGGGGGAGCCCCGCTCCGCGGCCCCGCTC